>NW_021025504.1:591396-680349 GCF_004153795.1 Camellia sinensis
AAAAAAAAAAAAAAAACTAAAACCAAATAAAATTTGAACAAATTATAGTAAACTAACATAAGTATAATCAACCAAATTCCAATCTACAATTCAACAAAAAAAAAATTCAACCCACGTGAATTAGTGAATAATTGTTAACAATTTGATCCAATAAAAAACAAAATCAAGATAAATTGACACAAGTATTGAGTTGTATAACATGAATTAAATCATACCCAACAAAAATTAAACATAAATTGGCAAAAATTAAACATTAAAGGAGAAGAGTGAGGACATCCCATTGATCAATCTTCTATGTTCTAAATAGGTTTGATTATTTAATAGGAAACCATTGAATATTTGGTTTGATGGGCTTTTTACTTTATATTGAACCCTTTTTTATTTGTAATAGTGTTAGGGATATTAACAAGCATATCAATAAACATACTAACTAGATATAATATTAATAAAACCCCACATCAGTTAATAACTAAGCAAATTCTTTAGACATATTATAAGAGTCAATTTTTTGTGTCTCTAAATTTCAACACAAAATTAGGAGCTTAGGCGGCGGGCTTTGCCCGCCTGTTCAAAGAATTTTTTTTGAATTCTTTTATTAAAAGAAGCTTCTGATTCAGGGTTTTGCCATGACCATTCTAGTCAAGCTTTCCAAGATTGAGCCAATTTTTAAATTGTTTATCAACAAATTTATCAGTTTGGTAATACTGTTACATCATCCACAGGTTAGGCCATACCAGTTTTACTGTTTTAGTTAATTCTACCTAGTTTTGACAATTGAGTGATCTTTATTCATGGGCATAGCCAATAATATTAGATTTTTTTTTTTTTTCAGGAATTATATATAGTAAGGGTGACCATTGATTCAATAGTTAAGACTTGGCCTAATAACCTTGAGGTTATGGGTTCAAGTCTTGGGACCACCACTTTGTGTATTATGCCAAAGGTTAGGTGTGGACTCAATCTTTACCCTCCCAAACACACATTAATGTGTACTAAGTGGGCGTTGTTTGTTTGTTTGAATTATATATAGTAAGTTATGCAGATAAACTTCCCTCCAATTGAAGTGGATATTCATTTAGGCCTCTTTTAGGAAGGCAAAAAAAAAAGCCAGTTTATTAATAGATTGACTTATTTAGGTCATATCATTTCTTTACTTTTTTTTTTTTTTTTCATTTTTTCGTAATAAGTTAATAAGTTAAAAAAAAAAGTAACTTCTCAAAATAGACATTAGTATAAATTCTAGGAGAAAAATTGTGAGGTCATAGTGAGGCCCATAACTTTTGGTTACACAACTTTCACAACATGTCGTCCAATTGAGGAGAAACCAACTATTATAAGATAAATGAGAAGGGCAATTGTAAGATTAAATTTGGCACAATTGAAGTTGTGGATGACTCTTTGTAAGGGTCTGAATGACAAAGTTTTAAGATTGTGTTATTTTGCTAAGATAAAAAATAAACAACTCAAACTTAACGTGATCAAATAAAAGAAGTGAAATCTTATGTATTATTTAATAAAATTTGTAGAGAGCTAAGTCTTAAAAAATTTCAATTAAACTCCCTCTAAATAAGAAAATAAAGTAAAATTATTGTGCCGTGTGAACAAAACTTGCTCCAATAGGCACAACAAACGCTAAATCAAATTTGCTATCATATTTAAAACATAACAAAATCATGGTATTGAGTCTCACGTAGCAAATGAATTATTTTGATTCACATAATAGTATTGGTTGAACTCGTAATTTAATTCACAAATTTCACACCTATTGAAAGATAAAAAAAATGTATTGCATAATAAAAAGTGAGAGGGAAGTGGTGCAATACTCCCAAAAAAAAAAATAAAAAATAAAATAGAGAAGAAAAAATTAAAAATCAATTTATTTGATCAAACAATAATAAAAATATATATAAGGAAAATGATATGGTGTGCAGTTCTTTAGAGGTGCAGGTGTATACCATATGCATGCTGCTCTAAAATGTGTAATCTTGGCACAAATTGATAAAATAAAATGTTTAAAATTTTATGATTAATGTTACAAAAATTTGTGACTTGGTTACTACATTTTTTGTTCTATCAATTTATGGCGAGGTAACATATTTTGTGGCTAATGTTAAAAAATTTTATAATAAAATTATACATTTTGTGGTAGAAGTGCATATGGTATGCGCCCTTAGGGGGTGTTTATTTGGTGAGATTCACCCATGGGGATAGGACTCCATATCTGGAGTATAGATGCAGCGTCAGAAAGATCCCTCTACATGGATGTGCTATAAAATTAGGAGAAGAACAAAACTAAACAGATCAATTCCTTTGGAATTCAGGAGACGAAACGCAAAGTCAAGTTCCCTAATCATTGTTTGGCGCATAAATTTTACACCGGACTAATAGTCTAGCTATTTGTCCCAAATTTGTTGGATTGTTCTATTCCAAGTGGGGTATGGGACTCAAAATGCAGGATAGTTATTTCCATGGGGGTTAGATAATAAAAAGATATTTTTAACCCTCTACTATTTAACATCTTTCTCGTAGTTCTTTTTCACATAATTCTAGGCATGCTGTTCACCTTGTAGCTAAGGAAGTAAAACAATTATATCATGTAATTCTCTGGACTTGTTATATAATTATATTGTTTTATTCTTAAAAAAATAAAAATAAAAAAAGATTAACTTCTTGTATTTTTGAGATGGCGTTCCTATATTTGTGTATATAGCAATTCCGATTTTGACCCGTCGCTTGTTGTATTCCGGACTTGGGTTTGTATGGTTTTGAATTGTGATTCATATCTTGTTTCTCTTGTCTCCTCTCTATTTTGGTTATTAAATTGTAGTTGTGCATTTGGAACAGGTTGGTTACTTTTTTTTCCAAATCTTCGTTGCCTAGATTTTTGCTCCTCCGTTCGAGCGAGCTTTGCAATTTTTGCTCATCCACTCGAGCGGCACTTCTTGCGCTCGAGCGGAATTTACAAACTCTCAGTACTTTGCACGTCTGCAAAAGTACTGGAGGGGTTTTTTTCATGCTCGAGCGGCATTTCCTACGCTCGTGCGAGTGGGCGCTCAAGCAGTTTGTCTGTTGTCTGCAAAAGTACCGCAAAGTGTATTCTGCACTCGAGCGGGCCACTTCTTGCGCTCGAGCGGAACAACTTATTGTTTCTGACACTCGAGCGTCAACTCTTCTGCTCGAGCGGACTGTGCATATATCAGATTGCGAAAGTGACATTTTATATCACCTTTTCATTCTTTTCTCTCTCTGAAACTTTCCAAAAACCTAAATCTTGACCCTCTCTCTCTCTAAAACATACACTCTCTCTTTCTCTCTACATTTTGGCCTAGATCCTTTGATCTCTTTACCCTAGTGTCTCTGGAAAAAGGGTAAAGTATCTTGAAAGCTCCATTTTCATCCGATTGGAAGTTGGTTTTGGCGTTGTTGGAGTTTCACCTTTGCTTTGCTTGGTCTTCTAACTTGAAGTAGGGATTTTTCTACACTTAATATGAATTTTAGCTTAGTTATTTGTTATTGTGTAACAATGGTGGGATTTGGGGGTGATTTGAGCAAACCTAGGGTTTGGGTTTCAAGTTTGTAAAGAGGGGTTTCCATGTGGGTGCATATAAATGATTATGGGGTTTGGATGTGAGACCTTTCTATATTAAAATAGCAGATTTTGGTCATTGGGTTAATATTTAAAGAATGGGGAGCTTTGCCCTAAAAGTGTCTTGAATAACCATTTTGTTTAATTAATGAAATTGGTATGGAAAATGCGAAATTGGGAGAATGTATAGATGAATGGTGTTGTTGGATTTGTTTAATCACTTGCCTATGGAGAATTGATGATTTATATGTTATAAAGATTGAATATCTGTTTAGAAATAACTGTATTGGGCTATCGATGGAGGATAGTTATGATTGTTGTAGAAATTGCATGAGAATTAGGTGAATTAAAACTAATCCATTGTGGGTTGTCATTGAATATAATCACGTTTTATATACATTGTATATGTATGTTTGTTTGGAGGAGAAATGAGATGTATTCCGTGTGTGATTATGTCTTTAAATACATTGCATATGTCTGATTGTTTGGGAGGAGAAAGGGGATGAACTCTATTATTTGGGAGGAGAAAGGGGATAGACTCCACTATGATTAAGTTGGCCGAAGTGTCCTGGGTGAAAGTCCCGAAATTAATATATGGGTGCCGATCCTACGGACGAAATATCCGTAAAATGGCAAAGTTGAAGTGTGGTGTGTTAATGGTGTGATTGTAGAAGCATTGAGTTGTAGTCTCTTTTGGATTCTTGAAAAATAATGAGATTGGTTCATGTATTGAAATAAATTGAAGGGAAGTGAAATGAAATATAGATTTGGTGTTTTATGATTATATAAAATGTGAATATTTTATCTCTAGCATTGTGTATGCACATTGTACTATATCTTTGTTAAATCCCATGTACTGTGTTAGATGATTCCTACTGGGTTGTAGTTACCCTTTTTGGGAAAAACATTTTCAGGTAGTGATGGCATGCCTCCACCAAGGCAATAGTATTGGAGGGACTTCTTTTGGAAAAGCAAGAGCTTCATTGTTTTGTCACTTTTTGTATAGCCTAGGGCTTAAATTGTATGAGCTACTTTCATTTTTGTTGTAACCAAGCCAAGGCTTGGAAAGGTGTAAGCCTATAGGGCATCTATTTATGTTAAACTCTTTTCTACTATTAACTCTATGAAATGAAAGAACGTTTCACTCTGATGCATGTAATTATTTATTTATATTTCGGTTAGTACCATAATGGGTTTGTCTCGTTTGGTTGAGACATTGATATGTATTGTATGCTTATGTGATAACATGCTTATATGATTATATGGGTATGGGATTTAGTTCCTAAGATGTTGATTGGGTCTACAGGTTTCTAGAAGTCCTATTAGAAGAGCACTTGATCACTGCTGTTTCTAATTGGAACTCTAGCAACGTCGCGGGATGGTCATTATCTAGGAAAGAAATTTGTATGTGTTCATGTGATTACATGCTTATATGGAGTGATTTATTGTTGTCCATCACACTAGGACGCGAGTGAGTTAGCTTCAGCCCATTTGTGAATGTTCTAATCTTTTGTTACCTTCATTAGAATGTCAGAATGTGGTCGTGGTGGTAGACGTGATAGGCCTAGGAGGCACGAGATGCCTATACCGGATGAAATTCTGACAGAGGAAGAAAGGGTTGGTCAGGCCAATGTGGCTGAGCCAATAGGTCAACAGGCCATAGGCGCCTTAGCCCGCGAAATGGTCGAAGCTTTATGGGAATCTATGGATATTCTCAGAGCTGAGAATCAAGTCCAAGCCCAGGTTACTGAGGCAAGGCCATCTTTTTTGAATAAGGAGTTTTTCCAGTCGAATCTGGATGAGTTTTTGGGTGACCCTAAGGAACCACTGAAAGCGGATGACTGGTTAGAGCAGATGGTGAAGACTTTTGGGATGCTCAGTATTGAAGACGGGGGTTTGAGAGTGACCTTGGCATCTTTTCAGTTGAAGGGAGACGCGGGTCAATGGTGGAAGTATGCGCGGGGACACATTAGAGAGACTTGGGAGGCTTTTGTCAACGCCTTCCAAAATAAGTTTTTGCCTCCTACTGTTAGGGAGGAGTTGAGGGACCAATTTTTTAAGCTGGTACAGTTGAATACACCAGTGGCTGAGTTTGAAGCCACATTCACTAGCCTCTCTAGGTTTGCAACTGAGTTGGTTGTCACTGAGGAGCGCCGTTGTTTGGAGTTTGAGAAGAGGCTAAGGACCGGGGTCATGTTTAGAGTGGCCGAATCCATGATTAGAGACTATGGGCGCCTTGTGGAGGCGGCAGCCCATCTTGAGACCATTATACAGGTAGAGAAGGAAAGGATGAGGGGGTCTAAGAGGAGTCAGGAAGGTCAGAGGGACGGTAAGAGGCATAGGGGTTCTAACCCTCAGCAATCCCAGGGAGCATATTCTAGATCTACCTTTCCAGTACCGAGTTCAGGTTCTGGGAGAGGCGGACAGGGAGACATCACTTGTTACAAATGTGGTCAGCTGGGCCACAAGTCTCTAGCTTGCCCGCAGAGGGAAGGAGGGCAGAGAACAGCTTCTTCTTCGGCTCGTCCTCAGAGCCAGAGTCAGGGTAGAGGTCAGCCGCTCGCTTGTTATCAGTGTGGGTAGGTAGGGCACATGAAGAGCTTTTCTCCACAGTTGAGTGGCACATCTGGTGCGTCTGGTTCGAGACAGACACAGAGCCATTAGCCAGCTCAGTCAGTTCAGGCCTCGAGGGCTAATTAGGGAGCCTCTTCGGCTTAGTCTGTGCAGTCGTCTTATGCTCCGAGAGGTGAGCAGGTAGATCAGAGACCTTCAGGGCGCATGTATGCTGTTACAGCGCTGGATCTTGTACCGACTCCGTCTGTTGTGAGAGGTACCTTTCTGTTTTGCAACTCGATTGCTAATGTGTTGATTGATACGGGTGCATCTTATTCCTTTATATCTGTTACATTTACATCTGTTTTGGGTTGGAGTTGGCACAGTTAGCATCTCCTATTTGTGTTTTATCACCTATTGGGGGTGAATTAATTTTGAAACAAGGATGTAGAGGTTTTGATATAGAGGTCGCTGATCGTTGGCTTCGATTTTCATTTGTAGTAATGGTTATGTCTGGGTTTGATGTGATTTTGGGTATGGACTGGTTATCGTCATACCGGGCTGTTATAGATTGCTATCACTAGAGGGTTACTGTATGTACCTTGAGTGGTGACTGTTTCCATTTCTTGGGGGATCGGGTTGGTAAAGTCTTACCACCGGTGTATGATCCACGAGGACGGAATGAGCTTAGTTGTCTTCTCACTAGCATTATGAGTAGTGAGTGTGATAAGACCTGTACTGAGTTGCCACGAGTGGTCTGTGAGTACTCAGACGTCTTTCCTGAGGACCTTGTTAGTTTACCACCCCATCGAGAGATCGAGTTCTCTATTGACTTAGTGCCTGGCACGACACCGATTTCTATGGCACCGTACTGTTTTGCCCCAGCCGAGTTAAGTGAGTTGAAGATTTAACTCTAGGAGTTACTAGATAAGGTTTTATTTGCCCTAGTACTTCGCCTTGGGGAGCATCGACACTCTTTGCCAAACAGAAAGATGGGGCTTTGAGACTTTGTATTGACTACCGAAAGTTGAATAGGGTTACGGTTAAGAACAAGTACCCTATGCCTCGTATAGATGATTTGTTTGACCAGTTGAAAGGATCCCGTTGTTTCTCTAAGATAAACTTGAGATCGGGTTACCATCAGTTGAGGGATAGGGAGGAAGATATCCCGAAGATGGCATTCTGTACGCGGTATGGCCACTATGAGTTTCTGGTGATGTCTTTTTGGCTCACTAATGCACCGACTGTGTTCATGGACTTAATGAACCGGATCTTCCAAGATTTCTTAGATTGCTTTGTGGTCATTTTCGTGGACGACATTCTGATTTATTCACCTTCTGAGGAGGAGCACGAAGAACATTTACGAGTGGTGCTTGAGTTTCTTAGAGCCCATAAGCTGTATGCTAAGTTTGGGAACTGTGAGTTCTGGTTGAAAGAGGTTAAGTTCTTAGACCATGTGGTATCCGGGGAAGGGCTGACTGTTGTAGACACCCCATTTTTGACTGTCCTCGAGACTTGGTTGTGCTTGTAGGTACACCCAACAACTAGTTCGATTGCTCGCTGAGTACTCGACTGTCGCGACAGAGCGTCACCGGTTCGAGCTTCCTGGACCTTGTATCCTTTCTGCCCCTTTCTTGGACCTTGGCTAGGTCCTCTCTTAGTGGACCTTTTGGTTCACTACCGGCCATGGCATGGTACTGCCGACCATTGGTGATGTCCTGCCGGCCATCAGTGAGCCACTGTCGACCATTGATGATGGCCGGCACCCCCCTGTCTCAGCTGGTTTTCCTCCAGGTCTTTTGAGCCAGCTGGTTTTTTGTTTGCTCCCCTCCATACACGTGGATGGAGCGATGAAGCCCTTTCAAAGCTTCTTGAAGAAGCTTTGGCTTTGCATTCCTCTATATAAGCAAGAGGCCTCCCTCTTTGCCAGAGGTTCAGCCATTTTGAAGAAAAAAACCTCTCATTCTCTCTATATTGTTTGTATTTTGTGCTTAGAAATTGGATTTCCTTGTACTTTTACACTACAACACATAGAGATACACCACCACCATTGAACTAAGCTTCTTAGGAGGGATTCTTGAGCTCTGAAAACTAGTTGCCACCCCCTGAAGTTGCTGGTTTCGAAGAGGGTCTTCAAGGGTGAGTATTTTCCCCATTTTTGCACTTTCTTGTGCCTCACTTTAGCCCTCCTTGCATATTGATTTGGGCTTTGCTTATAACTGAAAAAAGTCTTGTATTTAAGTGCTTTTGAAGTTTTCTTAAGGTCATTTTGTTGTTAGGGGTGTGTAGCCTCCTTGCATGCTTTATTTGGCTTTGTTTTAAGCCATTCCTTGAGGCCTCCGAGCTAGCCTTGGTTTGGCCTTCTTACCACTGAAATCCAGTGGATTTTCAGTGGTAAAGGTGTGGTTTTGAGGTCCTTAATTAGAGGGGGTGGCCCCCTCTCTTTTGGTTCCTCTTTGTTTGTATTTTTGGTCTTCCAAAGGACCATCCCTCCATGCATTTTTGAGGCTTGGTTCAGGCCTATTTTTGTGACTTTTAGGACCTGCCTTGGCCTTGTCCATGGCTGGTTTGGTCATATTTTGCATGCATCTTGTATGTGTTGAGTAACTCTATTCATAACTCATCAAAGTAGCATGTGTGCTTAGCTTGTATTGAGTCCATTTCAGTGGGTTTTTGGTGATGTTTTACCATGCCATGAATCTGTTTTGGGTTGGTTTTGTCACTCCATCCTTGCATGATGTACTTGTAATGTAAATCCCCTAAACTAGCTTCATATGCTCCATGCTTTGCCATGTCATGTTAGATTGTTTGGTTTACATTTCAGCATGTATTTGGTCATCATTTGGCATGTCATGACCCTATCCATAGTTGGTTTGATCATCCTTTGCATGGTCCATATAGGTGTAGAACAAATCTTGTTTACTAGCCCTTTGTGCATGGTGTTTTGACTCATCATCCTAGCATATTTTAGCTTCACTCTAACATGATTTTATTCTTATTTTGGGCTGCTCTAGGACTGTTTTGGGCTGCCATGGCCATATCACTCGTGCTTTGTATAGCTATAGTGTAAATGCTTAGGCAAGTCTTGGGTTTTGAGGCCCCTACCATGCCATACATGTGATGTTTGCATGCTTTGCCCTCATTCCATATGCTATTTCAGTCCATGAAATGTTGTCATACACTTGCATTTAACATGCCTTGAATGCTTTATAGAGCTTGTGTTTTATGCCTCAAGAATGAGCTTTTGTGCAAGCCATTAAGCCTATGCCTTTGGCTCATCATTTCAGTGCATTTTGGGTCTTATTATACCATGATCTAACTCTATTTTATGTCACCCAAGTCATGCCATGTTTGGTTTCAATAGGTGTAGTGCATTGCCTCTTTAAAGCCTTGCATGCTCCATGTTTTCTTTGGCTTTGTGTTCTAGCCTATGTTGGCTAGCTTTGAGTTTAGTTTTGGTCTTGTTTGGACCTGCCCTAGGACTGTTTTAGGTCCTCTCGGCCCCTTGGGGTTTGCCTTGTATGGCCTTGGCTTAAGTCCCCTTGCTTACTTTGAGCTTTGAGCATCATAACATGCTATGCTTGCATTGTTTATTTGATTTGGCATCACTTTACATGCAATTTCAGAGCTTACCTCATTACCATATACCCATGTTTGTTGCTCCTTAAGTGTGCTTAAGAGTTGTCCTCTTTGTGCCTTAATACGTGAGCCACTTGACATACATGTTTGCCTTGCCATTTCATGCTTTTTATGCCATCAATTCATCACTTTTGGTCACTGATTTGGGCTTAGTTGAGAGCTGCCCACATTAGTTTAAGCCCATCCCTATGCATGTTGTCGCATGCCTGTCTTACATATTGTTGTATGCTTGCTCCATCTTTGCATGTTGTCGCATGCTAGCCTCATTACATGTTGTTGCATGTTCATGTTGCATTTTGTCATGTTGTCCAAGGTTGTTACCTCACATCATGCATATGTGCTTGTTGCATGTCATTAGCCTTGTGAGGTTGTTCATATTGCATGTTTGCCATGCTTACGTGTTGCATTGTTTGGATTAAGTGTTAATCCAAGCACGAGGAACGAGGGGCGTTTCATACTCCGAGTGATGGAACGTGTCTCAATTCTCGATCGCCGAAGCTCTTGATGATTCATGATAGAGTTATAGGCTTTACTTGCTTTATTTGTGCATTCATTTTCATATTGATTTGCACAAGTTGGATGTTTGGCCATCATGCATCGGGATGCGTGATTGATGGTCGTGGATCCGACTAGGCCTCTCCCTTGATGTTTTGAGGTGATTTGGGGTGGCATAGTGCGTATACACCCTTGGGAGACCCTCCCTTTTCTCTATTTTGTGCTTTGTTGCAGCTTGGTGTCACAGCACACCAGTGGCCGATAGTGCACCACTGTTGGCCGGCATACTCTCATCCTTGGCCGGCAGTGCCCTGTTGTTGGCCGGCAGTGGCCAGTTGTTGGCCGGTAGGCCACTGGTGAACTCTCCAGTAGTGTTTTGGTAAGTTTCAGCAACAAACACTAGAAGACACCCTGCAAACAGAGCCTCTAAAAAGCAACCGGAAGGCGTTTCGTGGCGAGGAACCGAAACGAGCATGCATACCCTCCTCTTCTTCAAATAGAGCTGGAGCAATTCTCTTTTACTGCTTACTAGTTAGTTAGCATTTATTATTTGTAATAATTAATTTGTTAATTAATTGAGTTGTGTAACAATTAGTTGTAACTAGTTATTCATAGGGTTTTGTAATAATTAATTAGCTCGTGAGTTAGTTAATTAGGCGGCTTGTATTATTTATTCAGACCCTCCGAGCGAGGGCACAGTTATAATAAGTGTGCGTGAGTATGTGAATGTCTTCCAACCCCACGTCTTTCTCTCTTTTACTTACCTGCTTTTGATGGTTAGTTTAGGGCATGTTTCAATTAGCATACTTATGCTTCGCACATTTGCATTCATTTGTATTGCATGCACCAGGTTCGGCGCATCATACTAACTGCATTATATTTCAATTTCAAGTTGAATACGTGTTAGTTGTAGCATCTCATATTCCATCTTAAAAAAGCCAAGCCTATTGTAGTTGCAGTCCTGCATGTGTTGCATTAGCCATCTTAACATGAACTAGGATCATGCATGTGATTACTAACTAGTTTCTGTTTTGGCTCGGAGTACTCGGTAAGTGTTTATGCTTTAGCATCCTTGCATGTGTGTGAGTGACTGCCATGATAGCATGCTTACCATGAGGCTAATTGCTTATGTGATATAACTGCCTGAATGCCTGTGGGTGAAAGGTTGGATTATCTAAGTTGGAATAATGCATTGACTGTGAGTTTTAAAGCCCACTTGAGAGTGGCAAATCATCTTGTTTTCTAAGCCCACCGAGGGTGGCAAATCCACGTCTTAGCCTACTTGCGGGTAGCACCATCAAACCATTTTCAAATAAACAAACATGAGATGTTTTGTTCCAATTCAGGCGATCCAGTCTATACTTGTATGCTGTGCGCATCACATAGTAAATCTAGGCTAATAACCGGAATAAGAATGCCATTAATGTTTTCAAAACTTGATATCATGGTTAGTAGAGGCTGATCTTCGGATTGGGCGAGTGGGGGTGCTCATAGCTGACCTTTCCCAATCGTACCCAAGTTCCCGAGCCGAGACAACTTTGGTGATGACGGACACGTGGCCTTAGGCAACGAGTCAGGGTTTCCTAAATTTCCCCAAAAATAAAAATATTTAGGTGGCGACTCTATATCTGGCAAAGCAGTCCATGTTTGGCACTTCTTTCAAAAAAAAATCTGTTTTCAAAAACGATTTGCCGGATTTGGACTCTTTGATGATTCATCGATCTTGCATTGTACTCTACGAGATTAGATACAAGACCGTGACTTTAAGTCCTGAACTGTAGTGAACCTCAAATGAACAAAACGGGATTTCCCACTCGGGACGTTCGGGGACGTCTACACCGCATTGTCATGCACCCCTTCGCTTGCATTATCACGCACCTTTCAATTGCATTGTTATGCATGTTTCTAACAATGTTGTACCTGTAAGTTTTCTTTCTCTTGCAGGCACGATATTGTATGTACGGTTCATTTGAAGCTGGCACGACCAGACGAACCGCACAGGTATTGTATTCTTCGCGTCAAACGTAGCGACAATTACATAATTCTCTTACATCCTTTCTGCATTGTAATGTAGTTTGGTTTTTGGCTTGCTTAAAACTGTTGCATGTTATGCTTCGTTACAGCTTTCTTTGCATGATCATAAGTTATGCTCGGCTTTGTGCATTGTTCTTGCATTTTGCCCCTGCCTTCGGGCGCATATCTTTATCTGTAGCTTGTATGCTTTGTCTAAGTCTTCGGCCTTGTCAAAAATAGGTCGTCTCTGGGCTTTGACATTCACTCTCGTCATTGTTATGACTTTCGAGTTTTGTCAAAGAGGGGCAACTATAGACACCCCAATTTTGACCGTCCTCGAGACTTGGACGTCACCGTTTGAACACTCGGTGATCATCCATGTTCGTGTTCATTTTGAGTTCTTGGAGGTCTCGACTATGCGTCTTGCCTCAAGATCTCTCAACATGGTTGTTTTGTGCTTGGTCATGGACCAAACACTTGTGTTTTTGCTTCTGAGGGCAGAGAATGGCTTGTTGGCCATCCCCACACCTCACCGGCCATGGTCTAAGGCCACCGGTCCTGTGTTCTTGCTACCGGCCAAAGGTGTTGGCCGGTCGGCATTGTTTTTGGTTGCCCAGCCATTGTTGTGATCAATCGGCCATTTTTTCTGGCCGAGACCTTTTCTTGGGGAGGCTTGACCCTTCTGAACCTTTGGTTTAGCTTCTTGTGGGAGGCTTGACCCTTTTGAACCTTTGCCTAGCTTCTCCAAGAAGCTTGCCCCTTTGCTCCAAGCTTCTAAGAGAAGCTTGAAACTTTCTTAGCTTCTTGAGGAAGCTTGACCCCTTTGCTCTAGCTTCTTCAAGAAGCTTGGCCCTTTTTGCTTTAGCTTTTAAGAGAAGCTTGGCCCTTTTGCTCAAGCTTCTAGGAGAAGCTTTAGACCTCTTCTTCTATAAGAGGGGGGTCTCTCTCTCATTAGCAAAGGTTGCAGATTTGTGGCCAAGGCTCCATACACATACATCTCTCTCTATATCTCCTCCATTTTAGCTCAAAAGTGTAAGGTTCTTGGCCCCATTGCACTACAACTCTTAGCCTAACCCTTCCACCTTCGGTCTAAGCATCTTGGAGGCCATTTTCAGAGGCTAAGGGACTGGTTTTTGGGTCCAGAGCTGCTGGAGTTCTTGGCTACAAGGGTAACACTCCTTTTCCCTCTTTTATTTCTCATTTTTGCACAAGCTTTTAGCCTGTCTTGCATGCTGTTTTGAGCTTAGTGTATAACTGATAAAAAGTTCTGATTTTGCATGCTTTTGATCTTTGTTTAAGGTCACTTTTGTATTTGGGGTCATTTTGTATCATTTTCGGAGTCATTTTGTATGCTATTTCAGAGCTAGAGTGTATGCCATTGTACCTCATGTTTCATCCTTGCCATGCTCTTGGAGAGTTACATTTTGTGCCTTAGCCACGGGGCCATTGCATTGTGCATGTTTGCATGAGTTTTGGTGCCTTGATTCCATCATTTTTGGTCACTGATTTTGGCATGCTTGAGAGCTAACCATGTTAGTGAAAGTCCATCTCACCATGTTGTTGCATGCTTGTTTCATTTTGCATGTTGTTGCATGCTATACATGTCCACATGTTTAGGTTGTATGCCTATTGCATATTGCATGTTAACATGCTCATGTTGCATTAGATTTGTTGCACAATTGAGTTATTTGCATACTTGCTTGCTTCTCTAGGTTGCATTGCATTGTGTGTGCATCACTTGCCTCTTGATCAATCATGATAGAGGTTGGGGCCCTTTGTGTGTTTTGTGCATTTCATTCCATATTGAGTTGTACACTTGGCTTCTTTGGCCATCATGCATTGAAATGCGTGATTGATAGTCCGAGGGTCGAGAGCCATACTCCCTTGAGTCCATAACATGATAGGGAGGGCGGTTGTGCACACATTGCCTTAAAAATGCATTGCCATGCCTCGTCTGTCCTCTGCTATTGCAAAACAGGGTTCTACAGGAAGGAATGGTCGACCGACCACATTCAGTGCCGGCCGACTACAAATCTCTGGCCGAGAGCCACACTTCTAGTCGATGACCACTTTTCCATAGCCGGTGACCATTCCTCTTGGCCGGTGACATCCCACAGTGATCATGGAGTGATTCTGAAGCATCCTTGCAACTTGTGCAGTCTTCAAATGTGTAGAGCAGTGCAAACAGAGGCAACATGAGCATGGCGACGGATTTTTGAGCAAAGCCGAGCACACATGCATTCATCCCTCTTCCCGAGGGCTCTTCACTGATTTCTTAGCTTAATCAATTTGTTAATTAGTTAAGCGGTTTTGTAATTATTTAATTAGCTTGTTAGTTAGTTAAATTTGTATTATTCTTTCCGTCCCTCCCTCGAGAGGGCGAATTTGTAATAAGCGTGCGTGTGTGTGATGCATGTCTTCCAACCCCCATTTCTTTCTCCCTTTTACTTACCCATTTTTGATGGTTAGTATTAGGGCATATTTCAATTAGGGCATATTTCAATTAGCATTCTTATGCTATGCATGCATGCATCCATTCATTCATATCGCATGCACCGGGCTCGGTGCATCATGCTAACTGCATTGTATTTCAATTCTAATTTGAACGCATGTATCAAGTTTCCTTTCACATGCAATCTTAGAATAGCCGAGCCTATTTCTAGTTGCATTTTGCATGTGTTGCATTAGCCATCTTAACATGAACTAGGATCATGCATTTGATTACTAACTAGTTTCTCTTTTGGCTCGGAGTACTAGGTAAGCATTTACGCTTTAGCATCTTGCATGCGTGTGAGTGTTGCCATGATAGCATGTTTACCATGAGGCTCATTGCTTATGTGATATAACTGCCTGAATGCCTGTGGGTGAAGGTTGGATTGCCTGAATTGAGACAATTCATTGAAATCCATATTTTAGCCTACTTGCGAGTAGCAAAACTCAAACCATTTTTCCGAACAAACGAATATGCAATGCTTTGTTCCAAATTAGGCGATCTAGTCTATGCTTGTTTTGCTATGCGCATCACATAGTAATTCTAGCTAACTAACCGGAATAAGAACACATGTGTTTTCAAAAACAAGATATTATGTTTAGTAGTGACCGATCTTTGATCGGACGAGCGGGGGTGCTCATAGCTGACCTTCCCCAATCATACCCAAGTTCCCGAGCCGAGACAACTTTGGTGATGACGGACATGTGGCCTTAGGCAACGAGTCAGGGTTTCCTAAATTTTCCAAAAATAAAACATTTAGGTGGCGACTCTGTATCTGGCAAAGCAGTCTATGTTTGGCACTTCTTTCTAAAAATCTGTTTTTCAAAACGATTTGCTTGATTTGGACTCTTTGGTGATTTATCAATCTCACATCGCACGTTGTGAGATCAGATTAAGAACCGTGACAATTTGAGTCTGAACTGTAGTGAGCCCAAATGAACAAAGCGGGGTTTCTCCCCGGGACGTTCGGGGACGTCTACACTACTTTGTCTGCCAAAGCCATCTCTATTTCACCTTCAGGCACTACCTCAATTTTTTCAAAACTGTACTGCTGGCCACACACCAAGGGCAAGCCGTGTATCACTGACAGCCAGCCGGGTCTACAGATGACCGACCGTGCATCAATTTGGTGCAAAGCTCTGTTTTTGTGTTCTAAGGTGAAATCAGTGCCGATAGAGCATTCTCAAGCTCTGTTTGTCCATCCTTCATTCTCTGTCATGGGAAATCCTTGAGAGTAGATTGGAATTGATTCCAAAGCCATCAATGAGCAAAATGATTGCTTGATGGTCTCGGATGCAATTTTGCACAAAAGTTGATAAAAATGTAAAGAATAAGACCACCCTTCCCTCTTGTCATACTATGAACTCAAAAAGGAAGGTTGCAATGCTTCAAGAATCATCAAAGTGCTATGAATTAACATGTGATGACTCTTAACACAAGTAACTTAGGATAACGTCTGGCCAAGTTCAAGCTATTAAGCCATTTTCTTTAAGTGTGTTGATCCAAGTTTTAAGCCAATTGTTTTAGTCATTGCCATTCATTAGTCCATTGTGCAAATGTGATGTTAAAGTCCTCTAAACAAGAAGTGATGTCAAACAAGAGGTCCTTCTAAAATATGAAAAGGAGACTACACCGTTGACGATGAATCTCCGAAGAGATTAAGCCATTAAGTGAATGTCTCATTTACATGAATTGAACAACCTTAATTGGTTGAAACCATTCTCAAGAATGAAAGATATTGGTTGATTGATTGATTAGTATGCCAACTTAATGAGACCACAAGTGTATTAAACAAGGCATGAACCAATTGAAAGACCTAGACAACCTCAAAACAGCCCTAATTACATGAAAATCAGAGGTAAAACATGCATGAAAATGGGTTGAAAAGATAGACAATAAAGATGAGAATTAAGGCTAGTAAACAAGGATAAGAATGGGTGGCTAACCCCTCCACTTTTGAAGCTTCAAAGCATGGTTTTTAGCATTTTCAAACCTTTGAAAATCATTGTAAATACCAGAGGAAAAGAGTGAAAAAAAGAAGGTTTGAGTTATAAATAAAGGTATAGAAAGAGCAATATCTCTCTCTACCCTTTTGGTAACTCTTCAAACCCAACTCCAAACACTTCAAACAAGCTCAAAACAATCCAAAACAACAAGAATTATGAAGTAAATGATAGAAATGAAGGCAAGAGAAAAGAAGACAAGCTTATACCTTTCAAGAAGTAAGCTTGTTATAGATGCTTCAAACTTGGTTTTAATGCATTCTCAAACTTAAATTACACTTCTCCAAGATCAACCGAGGCTTTTGGATGGTAAGACAAGGTTGTATATGATGTATATAGGTGGTGTAAACAAGCTAGGTTAGCTCAAATGTGCCTTGCAATGGAAGGAGGAGGAGTCAAGAGCTCTCAAGGTATATCTATCACTTCTAAAATTTTTTTCAACCTTCAAAACAATCTTAGAGCTTCGGTTTTATAGAATTCGAGCTCAAAAGGTGATAAATATCTTCAAAAATGGACAGCTGGCAACCTTCTGCCCAGAACAGTGTTTATCGCCATCAAAGGTCGGCCGACCATTCATAGCCACGGTCGACCATCACTAATGCACGGCCAGGCCTTGATGGCCTCCCCTATTTTTTTGGTTCAAACTCAACTCAAGGTAAGAAAAGGTCCCAAAATGAAACTTATGGGTTCAAACAAGGTAAATGTTGACGATGTGAGGTTATTTCGGAAGCCTGATTGATTCCGAATCGCTGCGAATTCATAATTCAATTTTCATCATTGAGTGCATTGAACCAAGCGTTTGAGTCTTGCGAGTGGTCAAAAATGGGATGTCTACACGAGGTGATAAAAGGGACCCAAGACATCGTTGAAAAGTGAATGGAATTCAACACATAGCGCTGAAGCTTCTTTGATGTTGTTTGCCTACAACTACCGAGCTTATTTGTCGAGTTATTTATTGAAATCAAGACTCTTAGTCTTGAAATGTGTAAGCCCTTACGGTAATTTTTGATGTGTATTTATTATTATAATGTGTTGTAAATTATTACAATGAACTTGAAAGGAGATCTATGAGAATATGACAGATTTTAGTTTATTTAATTGTCTACGTTTATTTATTGTTTATATGAATGCCATGAAATTGGACAATAATAATGGAATGGTAACAAATTATATGGTATGAATATCGGGGTGTTCTAGCTAGAAATTATCATGCATGCACCACAACATACTAGATAAGTAATGTGACAGTTGTTATCCAAAAGTATACTCATATAAATATATTTTCCCGAAAACATCTTCTTGACACAACACATTATGAAACCCCTTGTTCCCCAATTTTAACTCCTATTTTACTTACAAAAACATTTCGCAAATCCCATTTCCTTTTTAATAAAAATCTTCTACGTTGACATATAAGTATTTCTTTTAACCATCTATTCTGAAACATAACCCACGTGCAAGTCATAACCCTGCCCCATATCTCAACACATTGTACTCACCTATACCTCAATATATCTACCACATACCCCGACCATAGGCCAAGGGCGAAGAACAACCTACTAGGAAAACCAAGAAATAATGCAAATAACACATCAACATTTTACCGGTCTCACTCGGCGGGGAACGACCCCAAAACCATGCTCTTTCGGGCATCAATCAGAAAGGCAAAAATCTTTCTCCGGCGTCATGCTTTGCCGGTTCAAATATGGTGAGAAACAGACCTCTGTTCACACTTCACTGGGCGCAAACCGGTAGGAAGATTAAACTTTTGTCAAAGCGCCATACTTTGTCGACTCAGATTAAATCGAAGCCCTCACAACCCTCTACATTTTGGTCTATAGAACTTGGGGTAGAAAACGGGTGTAGCTAGATGAAACCCAAGCTTTTAGGTCGAAAAAACTCAGAAATGGCAGAAAGACAGAGAGAGAGATGATAGAGAGAGGACCAGAAAAAGTGATATTTTTCATGCACTGAGGACTTATATACACGACTCATCGCGGCCACAGACCAAACCATCACGAGTGCGAACTTGCTACATTAACAGGTCGCGGGCCCAACTTACTCAACCGTGGGCGCGACCGCTTTGTCACCCTGGTCGCAGGCGTGACCCTCCTACTCGCAGCTTGACACCGCGGCCTATCGCGGGCAATGCAATCACTCTCCCATACAAAGACCTGAACCCTAGTTTTGGTCGCAGCTAGCCGTGGTCCATTGTGGGCGTGACTTCTAGACTAGCCCATCAAGGGCGCCACCTGGGCAATATAACACCCCAGAATTTTTCCCTCCGCTCGAGCGCAAGAGTTGACACTCGAGTAATCTTGTGATGCTTCCAATACTTTTGCAGTATGTTTGAGATTGTAAGAGTTATGAATTTACGCTCGAGCGTAGGAGTAGTCGTTCAAGTGGTCGACTTTGTTAGTCCGTTCGCTCGAGCGTAAGATTAGACGCTCAAGTGGTCTGCATGGGTGAGTCTAAATTTCTGGGACTAGTGGGATTACTCTTGACATTTTTATTATTGTATTTGGAGCCTCCTGGTTTTGTTTTAAAACATTGGTTGAAGTGGTAACATGATAGCAAAGTAAGATTAGACCAAAAACTTTGATTCAGATAATTTTTCTATGTATAACCATCACTCTTTTGTCCTTTTCTTTTTCCACACTTTGAATTTGGGTGTGAGGCTAGAACCATTGGAAAGCCTGTTTCCGAGGCTTCGATTTGGACACAAGAACAACCTAAAATGAAGTTCGGATGAGAGAGTTGTATCCGTTTGAAATTTTAGTATCTGTACTAGAGCGCACTTACTTCCAGCACAGATACTAAAACTTCAAACGGACATAACTCGAGCGCAGAAAGTGGCGCTCGAGCGGACTGCGTGAATTCAGCAAGTTAAAAAGTGATTTTCTAGATCATTCTCTTCACTTTTCTTTTCCCTTTTCCTTTCCCTCATCCTAAGTCTGAAAAACCTAAATTTTTTACCCAAATACCTTTCATTTCTCAAACATTTGGGCAAGATCTCTTACCAAAAAGTAAAGAAGGCTTGAATATCTTACTTTTCTTCCGATTGAAATTTGGATTCGCGATGGATTCTTCTCAGAGCTTTGCTTTCTTGCTTGATCCTTGAGATAGGGGTTTCTAGTTTTCCTTCAATACTCTCATTTATAGATAGATTTGTGTTATTTTCTTTATATAAATACAAAATTTATAATTTTGAGCATATTATGATAACTCATGAGATTGAGGGTTTAGGGTTTGAGATGTTGGGGTTTACTTGCTGGGTTGTGACTTTGGATGTATAATCAATAGAAGAATTGGAATAAAGAGTGTTTTTGTGGAAAGCCTTAATTTCTCTTAAAACCCTAGCTTGGTACAGGAAGATAGATGACGTTTTTGCTTAAATTGAAAGTAGTATCATGAAATTGAGGTGTTAAATTGAATATATACAAGTTTAATTGAATTTTGAAAGTGTTTGGGAATTTATGTAAAAGTTGCGATTGAACCCTTATTGTTGATATTTTAAATTATGTGATAATATGAAACAAAGTTTTGGGGGAATAAATTGTTAAGGATATGGATGATATGAATTTTGTAATGAAATGATGAAGTTGAGGTTTAAGAGGTTGCATTGAAATATGTTGAATTATATGGAGCTATGTTGAACTTGCATCGAATTATGTTGAATTGCATGTTTGGTGTTGAGTGTGTTGAGTTGTGTTGGGTTGTATTGAGTTGTGTTGAGTTGAGTTGAGCTGAGTTGTGTTGAGTTGGGTTGAGTTGTGTTGGGTGATGTTGTATTGGTACCCACACGGGGAGTTGAAAATGTTTTTGGCGGCCCACGTCCTGCTGTATAATAGCCGGCAAATGTGGGGGTGGTTTTGAATTAAAGGTGATCAAATGCCCTGGGAAAAATATTTTTGGGTGTCCACATAGTCCCATCGTATAATAGCCGGCAAAAGTGAAAAAATGATTTTTGGGTGTCCACACAGTCCTGCCGTATAATAGCTGGAAAAAGTGAAAAAACGGATGGTTTTAAAAATGTTTTTTGGTGCCCACTTCCTGCCGTATAATAGTCGGCAAATGTGGGGATGGTTTTAAAGTTGAAAATGTTTTTGGGGGTCCACATCCTGCTGTATGATAGTCAATAAATGTGGAAACACATGATTTTTGGAAAAAGTATGGTTTTTGAGAAAAAGGGTTTCTGGGAGTTCACTTCCTGCCATATAATTGCAGGCAAAAGGTGAAATGTGTCATGAATTGGGTGCCCGCTATCCCGCCGTATCAAGTCGGCAAAAGGTGAAATGTATTGAGAAATGCATTGAGTTGGTGATAATATGTATGGCTTGTGATGAACTGATGAGAATACAAGTTGATGTGTACTTTGGTCTAGAAAGGGAATGTATATAGAAATTATTTGGAATGAATGGATAACGAAATAGTAACTAGATAATGGATTGGTGATAATGAACTCACCGGGTTATATGTAACCATTAAGGGAAGATTATGAGTTTTGTTTGCAAATAATGTAGAAATTAAATTAAAAGGGTTTATTATCATTGTGATATATTGAATTATAATTGATAGTGCAAATGTGGATGTGATGTAGTGGTTAGACAAGTAGGAGTTGAGTGTAGAGAATTGTTATTAAATTTAAAGGGGATTTTTATTTCTAGGTTAAGGAGTTATAACAATAAAGGATTAACAGGTGGGAATGAAGTGTATGAGGGTTGTTTTTTAGTATTAAGGGAAATTGAACTTGAGGTTTTGGAATTTTAAATAAATATAATGAGTAGAAAGGAAAAAATGAAAAAAAAAAAGAGGAATATTAAAATGAAAATTAAATGAGGAATATTTTGGAATTGGTTAATAAATCTAAAATGATGTTGTTCTTTAAACATATTTGTTTCACAAAGGATTTATGGTTTTCTGATGATAAGGGATAATTTTTATGATTGAAGGTTTTTCTTAAACGTCACCTTACTATATGGTAGCACCCTGCATGCATGATCATTTATATCTGTGTGTTAGTTATTGTTGTAGAACTATGAGATTCCTACTGGGCAATTTTGCTCGCCCCTTGTTGTTTCATTATTCTTACAGGAAGAGAATTCGGATTGATTGTTTGGGGAGTTGAGAAATTCATATATCTTTTAGGTGTAATTTTATAGTAGATGTGAAAGAAATGAATTTTGTACATTGATATTTGTAATTATTTATTTGTAACTCCTTAGCAAAAGCTTGGCATGTATTATTATTGTTGTATTCATTGAGAGAGAGAACAAGTGTTATTATATTTCTATTACTAAAGAGTAATAGATATTGATGTTTCCGAGTAATTAAAAAGTTTGGGCGTTACAGCCATGTCTGGGCTGTTGTTCTACAACCAGCCCAATACATCCCAAGGCCCTAAACCACACCAACAAGGCCATAAACACCTGGGATAACCTCGTGTCCCAACTCAAGAGAATAAAAGGGATCGGCTCTGGATTTGAGCCACTACACTACATCTCTCTTTTATTCGATTGTTTCTTTGTTCTTTATTTAGTTAGTTGTTTTGGACCACTCAAATCCCACAAACTCTAATCCTAACCCAAATTCATAATACAATTTGAACATATCTGTGTTATTGACAGATCTGTTCAAAATGGCTCAGATCTATTAAAATAGATGACTATCTGTTTAATATTTTTTTGATCTCAGATTTTGAATTTTTTTTTTATCTTGTTTGTTGTTGTTATTATAACTATTATATCTGTTTTTGTTTTTATTTTTGCTTTCGTTTTTGTTTGTGTTGTGAAAAAGATGATATTGAACAAATCACAAACACAGATCTATTTGTTGTTGTTGAACAGATAGTGGCTTGGTGTATTTCAATAACAAAAATTTGAACAGGTAAAAAATCAACAAATAAAATTCAGGCAAAAAATTGAACAGGTAAAAAATCAACAAATAAAATTCAGGCAAAAAATTGAACAGATAAGGGAAAAAATTGAACAAATTTAAAAAAAAAATTATACAAATAAAAAATATTTGAACAAATAGTCAAAAAAATTCAATAGATAGTCAAAAAAATTTAACAGATAGATAAGTGGTAAAATTGAAAATAAAATATCCTTCAATACAATAAAAAGACTTCTCATCAAATTATTTCATAAAAAAGGTGGACATCTTACCAACACAAAATATCCACTGAAACTAATGTCTTATACACTCTTTAGATTGGACATTTCAACAATTTTCTCTATAAAAAATAGGAGAAAGTTGTTAATAAATCCAATTTGAGAGTTGGTTGAGATGCTGGCTCAACTGAATAATTTCTTTTGCTGAGAAGTACATACTTTATGAAATATTGTAGCTAAAAGTACATTTTGTTGTTTTAGATGATATTTTGTTTTCAATTTTGCCCTTTTATATTTAACTTATCTGTTCAAATATTATTTTTATCTGTTCAAATTTTTGAACCTATTTGTTCAAATTTGTATATCTGTCAAATATATATATATATATATATATTTACTTTTTTAATCTATCTGTAAAAATTCACCACACTTTATTTTTTCTATTTGTTAAAATTCACCAAGACTATTTTTCCGTATTTGTTGAATGTATCTATTCAATATTTTTATCTGTTCAAATTATTATTTTTTTTATTTGTTATTTGAGGCTTTGTTTGACTATTTTAGTCAGAAAAGACAAAATATACTATTTTAACCACAAAAAATAAAATAAAATATCACATCCAACCCATAATCATTACACTCTTCTCTCATAAAAAAAGTCAAAAAAATCAAAAAATTAAAAATCTTTCCTATACTAAACTTTTTAACTTAAACTAAAATAGCTAAAACAATTAAAAAATAACCCACTTTCCAAACGAAACCTTAATGCTGTGTTTGGTTGAGCGATTTGGGGAGGGATTTGGAAAAGGAAAGAGAAAAGGTGTGTGAAACTATGTGAAATATAGGCATGATTTATTCATATTTCACCTACCTTTTCTATTTCTCTTTTCAAATCCCTTCCTAAATCCCCCAACCAAACACAACATAAGGGGCTAGATTCAAACTCTCTTTCTATTCCTCTTCTCTTTTTCTCTCTATCTGTCTCTTTCTCCATAAACTCCCTTATCTTTCCTCTCTCCATTTGTCTCTCTCTTTCTCTCTCTCTCTCTCTCCTAAATCCCAAGCCAAAAGCCAGACCCACCACAATCTTTTTCGGCTCAATCACACCAGACCATGGACTTTTAGCCATGGCAATAACAACAACAAAAACATCATCAAACCAAAATCCAAGTCGAATAACTCCGACGACAACGCCCATCATATAATCAAAGCCAAAGTTCGGAGAAATAGAGAGGGGTTGAGATCCACCACCACCACCGACGTCACCCCCATCACCACCCAGATTTGAACCCAATCCCAAGGACCACCGCCACCACGACGGCGAAACCTCATCGCAACACCTGAGGACCTCTCTGTGTCTGTTGTTGATTCTTGAAGTGTCTCTCTCTTCCTCTCTCTCTCTCTCTCTATATATATTCAATGGATGAGGTGATTACGGCCGCTGATGCGTCGTCGAGCCTTCAATCATACTCATCAGAGCCGTCCATTGGACCCTGGAACCTCCCTCTCGTCTCTGCGTTTCTCGCCTGTCCTCTCGCTTAGTTTCTCAAGCCTTTCGGCACCAGGTAAGATCTCGAAAGAACGCTATGTAATTTATAGCTTTCGCTTCAAGCACCTTCGATGTCAAAAAGGCCTATGCGAAACGGATCGATCAGTCAAAGCCGTTGTCCAGTGGGTGAGAACTTGGGTATGAGTGACCAACACGAAGGTAATCCTTGAGAGAAAAGAGGAGGAGAGAGAGAGAAAGAGAAAAAGGAGAGAGAGTGGGTGCAGATAGAGAGAGAAAGAGATGAAGAGAGGAGAGAGAGAAGAAAACAAAAAGAGAAAAGATTGGGATCATGAAAAAACTTTGATGAAACTGGTCATGAAAAATTTATGATCTTTGGATTACCTTGATTAGGGTGTGGTGTTTATTTTAAGTGTAATTTAAGGGTCATAAATCTTTTATGATCATTTTCATGAAAGTTTTTTCATGATACCTACCATTGCTCAAACAAAAAACGTGGATAGGTGATCCTTGTTCTATAAGCATGACTCCACCGACCCACGACGAATTTAGGAGTAGTTTGGTTATTTTGTAACAATAATGATTTAGACCACTAAAAAATACACCACTAATAGCACTAATGCATTGGAAATGATAAAAAAAAAAGAAAAAAAAAAGAAACAAGGCATAAAAAGTGGGCGGGGCCCACTGCCACATCATTAGTGCTGCTTTTAGTGCTCCATTTCTAGTGCTCTTAAGCATTTTTCATTTTGTAAAATCATGTCTTTATGATTGACACAGTAATTTAACACGTGGATTTTTAAATTGAACTTTTTTTTAAATTAGACATATGAATTCAACGTCTTAAGAATAAAAATATTTGAATTATCAGAGTACGATAGACTATCGTGGTGAAACATTCCAAATATGTACTTTCCAAAATTGAATCAACGACTAGTTTTGACACTTCCAAGAAATTTCAAACACAGATCAAATAGATTTCTAAGGATCTCAAATCCTAATCCAACTGGAACTTACAAAAACAATTTTTCTAGAGAAAAAAAAAAAAAAAAAAAAAAAAAAAAAAAAAAAAAAATCACTTTCTATGGCCTCGTTTGGGAAGTGGCTATTTTGGTAGGCTATTTTGCTTTTTGACTATTTTAGTAGGCTATTTTAGTTTTTGTGTTTGAGAAGTTGAGATGAATTTTATTTAAGTTATTGTATTGAAAAATGTGTTGAAATGATGTTTGAAATTAGAATGACAAATTTGTCCCTAAAAATATATTTTTTTAAATTGTTGTCAAGGGATAAAATCGTAATTTACCATTGATAGAACAAATTTTGTAGCTGACAGTGTAGGCACAGCCTACACTGCCGCTGTGCAGTCCTATTTTTTATTTTTTATTTTTTTTGAAAAAGCTTGCAAAAGTGGCTTTTTGGCTAAATTTTTTTTTTAGGCTATAATAGCCTCTTTAGGCAGTTCCCAAACAGCCCCAATATATAGGTTGGTTTGGTTCGGTTCTTTGGTCCATAGGCTAATGTGAACAGCCTATTGCCTATGTGTTAAAAGTGATGCCAAACACCGCCTATATGTTTGATAACCATGGAGTTGTTGGTGTCGTCTTAGGAATGCTGTTGTGACCCTTTTGTAGGACAATTTGGGTCTATTTCGATTATTTAAATGATTTATATTGTAAAATTTGTCAAGTAAATCAATTATAAAAAAAATCATAATTAATTATATATTTATAACCTCATAATAATAAGATCATATTTATTTTTTTTTTTAAATATATGATTTTGATAATATACTATCTATTTTTAGAAAACAACTATGGATCATGTGATTTTGAATGCTTGATTAATTTGATTTTTTTTTGTATGAGTCCTTCCCTATTCCAACTATTGAAACTTGGTGGAATTACAGCCAGGGACGGATCCAGGATTATGACTTTGGGGGGCCAAAGTACGTTTAACCTCTAACAAATAAGCCTCAATTCTGGATACTGAATCAACTTAGTCTGTCACCCTGTTAGAGAATAGGGAAAGCTGCGACCATAGTCAGGGAGAAAAGTAGTACCTGCGGTTTAACCAAGAAGAAGCGAGAGATCCCCAGCACCATGAGGCATGTTACTGTATGTACGGTTCATTTGAGGCTGGTGCGACCAGACGAATCACGCAGGTATCGTATCTTCTCCATGTGAGACGCGACGAGAATTGAATAATTCTTTGCATTCCTAACTACATGAAATATAGTTGTTGCTTTGCATTCTCGCTTAAAACTGTTGCATCTATTTGCGAATACTTGCCTCATTACAGCTTGCTGCATTTACACGATTATTGAGTTACCTTCGGCTTCTTGCATTGTCAATTGCATTTTGCCCCTGCCTGTGGGCATGCCTACGGGCACACCTCTGTTTATCACGCCTGCTTCTCTAAGTCTTCGGCCTTGTTAAAAATAGGTCGTCTCTGGGCTTTGACGTTCACTACCGTCACTTATGACTTTCGAGTTCTGTCAAAGAGGGGCAACTGTACACACCCCATTTTTGACCGACCTTAAGACTCAGATGTCACCGATTGAGCGCTCGGTGATGTTGCATATCGTGCTCGTTCAGAAGTTTCAGAGTCTCGGCTGCGAGCCTTGCCTCCGGACTTCCGGACTCTTTCACGCTTTGCCTCGGTTTGCGAACTAGGCTCTACTTTCTCTGTTTTCTCTTCCCAAAGGGAGGGAGAGGTCTCGTAGACCATCTCTCAGTGGCCGTAGGCTACGTTTCGTGGTCGTAGGCCATTTTGCCCGTTTGGAGTCCGATTTTCAGTTTTTCGGAGCCGTTGGCCGTGTGCCTCGGTTCGGGACCGCTTAACCACCTCCGTTTGCTCCGTCTTTTGGTATGCATCTTATTTACTCTCTTTTGAGGGACACTGTGGCTCGAGAAACCAACTTCGTGGTCGAGCACCACTTCCGGTGCCTAACAGTCAGCTTTTGGGGCCTCGGGCTGCGCGTTTCGGCCCCCGAACCTTCATTTTGCATCGGTTTGAGTTTATTTTTGGCAGGGACCTCTATTTCATTGGTAGAAAGGTCGTAGAAGGGTGGGTGGCCAGTAATTGTTCTGACAACCAGTTTTATTCCTCCATCGCCCTTCGTCGCCCGTTTTTCTCACTTGCAAGCCAATGTTGACCACCCTTGGGCCATTTTTTGGAACCCTAAATCCCATATTTGTGATGTACATATCTGGGAGGCCACCAATATTTGGTGGCCGGCCAGTAATTTCTTTTGAACCTTTTGAACCCCTTTGAAAAGTGGGTTGTTCTCTCTCCTGGTTCACTATCTCCAGTTTTTGACCACATTATTATTTTGAGCACACATGGGAGGCCACCAATATGTGGTGGCCGGCCAGCAATTGTTCTTGGACCTTTTGACCCTTGGTCGGCCGGCCATGGGAAGAGCTGGCCGGCCACCTGCAACCTCAATAACCAGCCGGCCATGACCCCCTCCACTGATACAGTTCAAATATGTATCTCTTTCCCCCCCAGATTTTGTATCCGGTGGGCCCACTTTTTGGGGGGAAACTTGAATTGTTTTCCCCCCATTTTTCCCCCCTTTTCTCCCCCTCTTTTGCCTATAAAACCAGCCTCCCATTTCTGTAATAAGGGTTAGAAAATTTTCCCTTTGAGCTCCTATATTGTATCTCTCTCCCTTTACACTTCCAAGCTTCATACCTCTCAACCCCTACACTCATTCCTTCACCAACCCATAGCCCCACCCTTCCATACTCCATTCCAGCAGCTTGAGGTTGTTCTTCAGAGCCTAGGAGTGCTGCATCTTGGTCCAAAAGGCTGTCAAAGACTAGTCTTCAAGGGTAAGTCCTCTTCTCCCCTTTTTGACCCTTTTCTTGGTTCATATTCTAGCCCTTTGTGCTTACCTTTTTGAGCTCCGACCTTAACTGAGAATAGCATTTTTTTGAGCTCTATTTCATGTCTGTTTAAGGGCCTCTCACTATTTGAGGCTTCCTTGTGGCACTTGCTTCTTTACCTTTCTTTTATGCCATTTCCTTGCATAGTATTTTAGGCCTATGTATAAACTGTTTTGAGCTCTGTCATAAACTGAAAAGAATCTTATTTTGAGTCCTTCTTCAACATTGTTGAAGGGCTCATCACTGTTTGTGGCTTCCATTTGCCACTTGCCTTTATATCCCTCTTTTGGCCTCATTTTTGCATGATTTGTTAGCCCCTTGTGTTTGTGTTTTTGGACTTTGGTCCGAACTGTAAATGGCCTTATTTTGACCCCCTCTTCATGTTTTATCAAGGGACTTTTTCTGTTTTAGGCTTCCCTTTTACACTTGTGTTTAAGCCTCTTTTTAGGCCTTATTTTGCATATTATTTTAGGCTTGCTTATGCACTGTTTTGAGCTCGGTTGTAAACTGTAAAGTGCTTCATTTTGAGCCCCTATTCAACTTTGTTGAAAGGATCTTAGCCATTTAGGGCCAGCAGCTTCCACTTGATTCACTACCTCTCTTTCGGGGCCATTTTTGCATGCTAGCTTAGCCCCATTTGTGTTCATTGTTTGGCCTTGCTTAAAACTGTAAATATGCTTTTTTTGGGACTGCCTTGATTCTTTATTTATGCTTCATATTCAAATAATGCATGTTTTGTATAGCTATAGGCCAATGCATATGCCTAGTTTTGTATTTTGGGTTCATTCCATGCATCGGGTGCCATATTTCCATGTTTCGGGGCTGTTTTGCATCATATTTCAGCACTGAAATTTGCATGTTTGCATACCATGTTTCATGCCTTGCCATGCCTTGTTAGAGTGGCATTTGTGCCTTAGGTTCGGTCCTCGGTTTGCGTGCATGTGTGCACGCATTTTGAGTGTCTCATTTTCATCTCATGGCCTCTTACGTGAGTGTGGCTGAGGTCCACTCATGTTGGTGTAAGTCCATTATGCATTGTGTATGCCATTTCATTTCATAGCATTGCGTATGCTAGGTTGTATGTTAGCTCATTGTGTATGCCATGTTATCTCGTGCATCGTGTATGCCGTTTCATAGCATTGTGTATGTTAGGTTGTATCTTAGATGCATTTCATGCATGTCATGCATATTGCATTGTACTTGGGATAGGAGTTAGCCCGAGCACGGGAAACGAGGGGCGTTTCGTACTTCGAGTGACGGAACGTGTCTCAATTCCCAATCACCGACACTCCGGATTATCCATGATGGAGTTTAGGTTTTGTTGTGTTTATATGTGCATTCATTTCATATTGAGTCGTGCAATTCGACTCCTCGACCATCATGCATCGAGATGCGTGATTGGTGGCACGAGGATCGAGACATGCATACATTTGTGAAAATACATTGCTATGCCCCTTTCCTGCTCTATGTTGCAGCAAATCACGAATCAGCAGTCTTCCAGGGCTTGGCGCGCTTTTCAAAAAATATTGCAAAACAGAGGCTAATTGGGGCATCACAGTGGATTTTCGTGCAAAGGCGACCCGGATATGCATCATCCATCATCTGAAGAAGAGTCAAGGCAGTCCCTGGCTTGCATGCCAGTTTATTGTTTTCTTAGTTAATTTGGTAATTAATTAGGATTTTTGTACATATTTGGACTGTATTATTTATTCGGACTGTATTTATTCGGGATTGTACTTATTTATTCGGACCCTTCGCGCGAGGGCATAATTGTAATAAGTGTGCGTGTGTGGGATGTATGTCTTCCAACCCCACGTCTTTCTCCCTTTTTATTTACCCGCTTATGATGGTTAGATTACGGCATGTTTCAATTAGCATACAGTATGATAGCATGCTTGCATTCATTCATCTGTTTTGCATGTATCGGGCTCGGCGCATCATACTAACTGCATTGTATTTTCAATTCCAAGTTGAATACATGTTAGTTGTAGCATTTCATATGCCATGTCTAGAATAGCCGAGCCTGCTATAGTTGCACTTTTGCATGTGTTGCATTAGGCATTTCTGTATAATTAGGGTCATGCATGGATTTCTAATTAGCTTCTGTTTTGGCTTGGAGTACTCGGTAAGTTTTATGCTTTAGCATCCTTGCATGCGTGTGAGTGAATGCCATGATAGCATGCTTACCATGAGGCTATAGTGGCTTATGTGATAGTAACTTGGCCTAAATGCCTGTGGGTGAGGTTGGTTATTTGAATCGGAACAATTCATCAAATGTGTGTTTTTAAGCCCACTAGATAGTGGCAAATATCATGTTTTTTCTAAGCCCACCGCGAGGGTGGCAATTCCAGTCGTTAGCCTACTTGCGGTAGCACCATCAAACCATTTTCAAACAAACCAAACATGAAATGTTTTGTTCCAAATTCAGGCGATCCAGTCTATACTTGTATGTGTGCGGCATCCACATAGTAATCTAGGCTAATAACCGGAATAAGAACACATAATGTTTTTAAAATAGATATCATGTTAGTAGAGGCCGATCTTTGATCGGTGTGCCGGGGTGCTCACGAAGTGACCTTCCCCAATCGTACCCAGTTCCCAAGGCCGAGGCAACTTGGTGATGACGGACATGTGGCCTTAGGCAAACGAGTCAGGGTTCCTAAATTTCCCCAAAATACAATAGTTTAGGTGGCGACTCTGTATCTGGCAAAGCAGTCCATGTTTGGCACTTCTTTCAAAATCTGTTTTATCAAAACGATTTGCCGGATTTGGACTCTTTGGTTTAGATTACGAACCGTGACAATTTGAGAGTCCTGAGATGTAGTGAGCCCAATATCGAATGGAACGGGAGACCTCATCCCTCCCGGGGCGTTCGGGGACGTCTACAGAATGCTCAGACTTCAAAATACTTGCCTCGAGGACGCAGGACCTTTCATGCTCTCTACATGCCTCTGTCTAAGGCCCTTCAGATTCTTGCCGAAAGGGGGCACCTCAAACCCCTTGAACCTCGGCCTCTCCCGAAGAATCTCCCTCTCACACATGATGCTGCTTTGTACTGCGCGTACCACCAACAGACCGGTCACGCCACCGACAACTGTTTCCGCCTTCGCCATGAAGTGCAGGATCTAATCGATAATGAGGTCATTCTTCCACCTACCTCGGCGAAGTCTGTTACCACTGAGCTGTTGGACTTTGAGGATACTGCGAGTATGTGATCAGGGGTTGGACCACTTGCGGGCGGCGCTCGGTATAGTTCAGACATGGCGTCTGGCACGCACTTTTGAGCATTTGTAAATGCAGTTGTGTGGCTTCTGGCCTGGGTTTTGAGTCAGTTCTCTGTTTTGTTTTTGAGTCTGCCTCTTTGCTTTGAGTCAGTTTTTTTTGTTTTTGGGTCTGTCTTGTGGTACCGAGTCAGTCCCGTTGTATAGGATGTCGAGTGATTCCGGGGTTGTTGCCTCGAACACCGTTTTTGTATTTTCCCTTTTTGCTTTCTTTTTGAATCTGTCTCTGCCGTGGAGCAAGTTACATCCGAGAAACCTGAATGAAACAGCTGCGGCTATCATGTTTCAGTGCTTATTGTTTGTTTTGGGCTAGTTGTGCCAAAGAATTTGAATCAGACGGCCGTGCATTCCACCTGTTTTCTTGTGCCCTGAAAATCATTGCATTGACCTATGTTTTTCAAAACCTCTTTTTAACACTGCGGTAAAAAAACGAATAGGAAGGAATTCCTCCGGTTTTGCAAAAATTTGATCAATTGAGAGAAAGAGAGGCATGCTAAGCCCTTAATGGATAAAACAATGTTTGTTAGCGTGAGTACTGAGAAGGACCCTGGCTTGATCCAAATTGGTTCCACACTATCTTCGGCGCAAGCGATTTGTCGCTTCCTTAAAAACTTTCAAAAACAAATGTTTTGCGCGGCCCTGTGATGACCTGTGTGGAATCGCTCTTGAGATTGTGCAACCTAGGATCGCTCTCAGCTTCAAGATTCGACCTGTTTGTTTTGAACCTTGAACTCATTCGGAACGTTCAACGGTCAACTGTCAGAGGAGGCCCGTGTGGCCAGTTTTGAAGCAGCCCTCGAACCAGAAGCACCAAAGTCGAATCAAAAAGATTAGATCCCACCAGAAGAAGCTCGTGGAGCAACCATGATGGATTCTTCTGCAAATCGTTGCAAGAGCCGTTCTCCTAGATACAGAGAGGCTTCAACTCCAAAAATCATTTGGCATGGACTTGTTACACTTTTACCCTTTGAGAGGCTCGCTGGGTCGAAAACCCGGAAGGGCGACCCAGGCAAAAAAAAAAAAAAAAAAAAAAAAAAAGAAAAAAAAAAGAGCAGAAATAAAATCAAAGAAGAGAAAAAAAAAAGAAGAACGAAAAGATACAAAAAAAAAATCAAAAAATCAAGAAAAAAAAAATGAAAAGAAACTCGCAAGGTCGAAAACCCGCATCGGGCACCTTGACAAAAGTTAGAGCCTGAAAAGTGAAGGTTAAAATACCCGAGTGTACCTTAACCGGAACTACGTGAGGCTTGATTCCCATGTTTGGGATACGTAGGCAACTTCATCATGAAGTCCAGCCCCCAACGCTTTCATAGCATCTCAGTCCATACAATGGTTTCGATTTCATCCCAAAGTCCAGTTGCCAACGCTTCCAAAGTGACTGTGTCCATATATTTGTTATGACCGTCTTCGTCATCTCCGTGTCCACGAGTTCGACCACCACAAATGAAGACTGTTTGCGGACTGCTGCGGCATCATCCACACAAGGGGCAACTTTCCGTTGCCACGAGTCGTCGCGAGTCGCCATTCAAACCAGGGGCAACTTTCCGTTGCCATCTACCCCTTCCAAGCCAGGGGTAATTTTCCATTGCCTCCGATCCGAGGTTGTACATCTCGAGAGTAACTTCCGCGCTCGTTGGGCGGCGGCCGTTTATAAAAATAGTTTTTGAGAATTTTTACTGAGGTTGACCATTTTCTCGAAAATTGTTTTATTTTTTTAAAAAAAATTGGACCATTTTCTGGGAACCCAAGAAAGGAAAATTTTCAGTGCTCATAGCCTGACTTGCATGGTTTTCAAATCAAAAATCGAACAAGTACGTTAATCCGACTCTCATCTTGATCAAAACTGTTTTAGTAGAAAACCAAAACAAAAAATGGTCAAAATGATGAACTAGGGGCACAATTGAGTCAGGCGTTCTGTCTTTCCCCCGTCGTCAACATACTTGCCAGGAGGGCACTCTACCCGCCAGAAGAAATAGTTGTGAGCTAAAGGTGTTGGGCATGAACCCACAACTTCCTATTCATTCATCAATCACCTTGGGGAGGGACAAAAAATGAGAGAATAAAGAATAGAGAGGTGTAAGTTGAGAGAAAAGTAAGAAAAAGGGTTTCAAGAAAAAAAAAACAAGCCTGAGGGCCGAGTGATGTGAGAATCACAAATCAGAAAGGGTGGGAAACATACCCGGGGGAACTAGCTCCTCGAGGTTTGAGGTCTTTCGTTGAACATGTCCACATGTCGTGTCTTTCGTTTTGTTCATCTTAACTTTTGTTTTGGGTCTTTTCCAAGTGTTACTCGATGTGTTTAAGTCGTGTACCTTTTGTTTGAGTCCTTCCCGCTGTGTTCAATTCTAGGCTCGATACCCCCGTTGAAAATCCTTTTTCTATTTTCGAAAATCGTTTATGCTCAGAGTGCTGTGCCATTCTCTACATCTGTGCGAAGCAAAAGAAGAAGAAAAAATTCGGGGCATCTGAGCGTGCTTCAACTTCAACTGGTTCCATCTTTGGGTTCCGTCTTGTCAGATTAGGCCGTTTATTCAGGATTTGCTGTATGCAGAACAAACCGAGTGTGGTGTTAAGGGCTGTACGCAGACTAATCCCCAGCAGAGTTTGCCGATGGAAATTGTATGATGGCCGATGGACGGTCGGTGATGCATTTTGATGGCCGGTGGACATCCGGTGGTCTTCTACAGTGATTTTGGAGCCTTCTACACCCTTGCTTGATTTAGGTCTGAGGTCCAGGGCCTTTAGTGCTCAAAACAGTGCAAAACAGTGTATTTCTGACGCTCAACCGGCCTCCGTTTTGACCTCGGGTCGTGTCTTCTGTGCGTGGCACTCGAATTCGTGCAAGGTGTATCCTTTCCATATCCTTTTGGCTTTTATGAAGCTCAAAAGTTGCCCCATGTGCATCACATGTCAATCGTACTGTTTTATGCACTCGCATCGTCTAAACGCATCGTGCTATTTTGCGCATCTCATTGCATGTTTGCAATAAATTTCATTACTTGCGTAGACCGCATGTTTTGCTCGCATAGACCGCATGATTGTTCAAATTCATTACTTGCGTAGACCGCATGTTTTGCTCGTGTAGACCGCATGATTGTTCAAATTCATTTTGCTTGCGTGGACCGCATGTTTGCAATCAATTTCATTACTTGCGTAGACCGCATGTTTTGCTTGCGTGGACCACATGTTTGCCATCAATTTCATTACTTGCGTAGACCGCATGTTTTGCTTGCGTGGACCGCATGTTTGCAATCAATTTCATTACTTGCGTAGACCGCATGTTTTGTTTGCGTAGACCGCATGTTTGCAATCAATTTCATTACTTGCGTAGACCGCATGTTTGCAATCAATTCCATTACTTGCGTAGACCGCCTGCTTTGCTTGCGTAGACCGCATGTTTGTTCAAATTCATTACCTGCGTAGACCGCATGTTTTGCTTGGGTAGACCGCATGCTTATGTCCAAATTCATTACTTGCGTAGACCGCATGTTCTACTTGCGTAGACCGCATGCTTATGATCATTTTCGTTGCCTGCGTAGACCGCGTGCTCCATTTACATGTCTGTGCCTTCACAGCATTGTTATGCTTCCCACTTGCTTTGCGTTGTCACGCATTTTCAAGTACATTAATATGCATGTTGCTAACAACATCGTACCTGTTGAGTTGTTTTCTTTGCAGGCACGATATTGTATGTACGGTTCATTTAAGGTTGGTGCAACCAAACGAGCCGCATAGGTATTGTATCGCCTCGGTCTAGGAGACCTTAAATCCTCGGAAGGTGCAAGACCTTTAGTGCATTGATGTCGCGCATTCCATGCATTATGCATCATCATGCATTTGCATTTCAAAAACGAAAACAAACAAAAAAAAAAAAAAAATGCATTGTCATGCATCATCATAAATAGTTGCATATGTCATGCATTTCCAGTATAAATATTGCATTTCCATTCCATTGCATATTTGTAGATATTGCATTGTAGCTTGCATGCATTCACTGCATCACCTCCGCCTATGGCTTGCGCCTTTCCATGTTGAGTTTGGTCTGGTATGTGCCCATACGTTTCACGTCAAAACATAGTTCAGTAGACCGTTCTATGTTAGACACGGCTTGTATGTGTACATGCCTTTCCTAGGCAAGATTTGGTTTGGCCCGCAGGCCATATCCATTGTGTCCATTTCCATTGCATATTTGTGGATATTGCATTGTAGCTTGCATACATTCACTGCATCACCTCCACCTATGGCTTGTGCCTTTCCATGGTTGAGCTTGGTCTGGTATGTGCCCATACTTTTCACGTCAAAACATAGTTCAGTAGACCGTTCTATGTTAGACACGGCTTGTATGTGTACATGCCTTTCCTAGGCAAGATTTGGTTTGGCCCGCAGGCCATATCCATTGTGTCCATTTCCATTGCATATTTGTAGATATTGCATTGTAGCTTGCATGCATTCACTGCATCACCTCCGCCTACGGCTTGCGCCTTTCCATGGTTGAGCTTGGTCTGGTATGTGCCCATGCTTTTCACATCAAAACATAGTTCAGTAGACCGTTCTATGTTAGACACGGCTTGTTTGTGTACATGCCTTTCCTAGGCAAGATTTGGTTTGGTCCGCAGGCCATATCCATTATATTACATTTCCATTCCATTGCATATTTGTAGATATTGCATTGTAGTTTGCATGCATTCACTGCGTCACCTTCCATTTATGGCTTGCGCCTTTCCATGTTGAGCTTGGTCCGATATGTGCCCATACTTCTCGTGTCGAAGCATAGTTCAGTGGACCGTTCTATATTAGACATGGCTTGTATGTGTACATGCCTTTCCTAGGCAAGATTTGGTTTGGCCCGCGTGCCATATCCATTGCCATTTCCCCAGCATTTTCATTGTATATATTACATTGTAGTGTAATTGCTGCATCCAGCATTAGGATCGTAGTCCTTTCCCCAGCGGGTCGTTTCCCCACTTATGTCGTTCCCCCCAATACTTGTTCTTGTGTCTGTCTGCATCACTCATAGTTCAGTGGACCATTCTATGGTAGACAGACTTGTTACCTCCATCAATTTATTTGACATTGGTGTGGTTTCGAACCGCTCATGATTGGATCATGATTCAATTGCTTTGCATATAGTTTGCATTGTTTCAATTATATTGCATCTTCATTTGCACTGTTTGTATATTGTTTTGTATATATTGCATATCATTTTGCATCCATTTTTGCATTGTCATGCATGTTGCTAATAACATCGTACCTGTTGAGTTGTTTTCTTTACAGGCACGATATTGTATGTACGGTTCATTTGCAACTGGTGGGACCAGACGAACTGGACAGGTATTGTCTCCTCCGCGTGAGACGTCTCGAGAATTGTATAATTCTCTTACATCCTTTCTGCATTGTAGTGTAGTTTGGTGTACGCTAGCTTAAAACTGTTGCATGTGTGCTTCGTTACAGGTTTTCTTTGCATGATCATAAGTTATGCTCGGCTTCGTGCATTGTCTTGTATTTTTCCCCCTGCCTTTGGGCGCATACCTTGTTTGTCTTGCATGTTTGTCGAAGTCTTCGGCCTTGTCAAAAATGGGTCGTCTCTGGGCTTTGACATTCACTCCCGTCATTGTTATGACTTTCGAGTTCTGTCAAAGAGGGGCAACTGTAGACACCCCATTTTTGACCGTCCTCAAGACTTGGACGTCACCGTTTGAACACCCGATAATCATCCATGTTTGTGTTCGTTTGGAGTTCCCGGAGGTCTCGGCTACGCGCCTTGCCTCAGGATCTCCGAACTCAACTGTTTAGTGTCTGGTTTTGCACCAAACACTTGTGTTTTGCCTTGGAGGGGCAGGGAATACCTTGTGAGGCATCCCCACACATCACTGGCCATGGCCAGAGGCCACCGGCTGGTGTTTTGTTGCCATCGGCAATGTGTATTTCCAGTCGGCATTCTTTGTTGCTGGTCGGCAGTCCATTTTGTCAAAATGGCAATTTTGAGCAGCCGACTACTGTTCATCTGCTTTTGCAGATATTTTAATACAGCTGTCTTGCATTTGGCTCCCCTCCATACACGTGTATGGAGGGATCTATCTCTTTAGAGGCTTGTCTTGTAAGCTTTACAAGACAAAAAGCTCTATAAAGAGAGGTCTTCTCTCTTGTTGAAAGGGTTAGCCATTTTAGGGTTTGAGTGCTAGGGTTAGGGTTTGTCTATATCCTAGTTCTATAACTCTCTTCCTCTTGTGTTTAGTGTGTGTGTTTGGGCTCACTATTGCACACAAACACATAGTGTTACACCTTTTCTTGTTTCTGAAGGACCAAAGGTCTGTTCTTGGAGTTTTGGGGCTGGTTTAAGCTCAAGGAAGCAGCTGGTCCACCATTTGTGAAAAAGGTCTTCAAGGGTAAGAAGTTTGTCCCTTTATTCCCCATTTTTGCATTGTATTTTTGCCTATTTTAGAACTGTTTTTGAGCTTAGTGTATAACACATAAAAGTTCTATTTTTTAGGCCCTCTATATAGTTTGTTTAGAGTGTTTTGTGGTTTGAGGTTGTTTGACCCCTCTTAAGCCTTGTAAGGCTCCATTTTGTGCCATTTTGTGTGAGCTCCGAAACCTTGGTGTTTGGGCCTCCTCACCACTGAAATCTTGAGGGATTTCAGAGGTGAGGATGGTGCCTTGAGGTCCCAAGAAGAAGAGGGCCACCCCCTCTCCTTGTTGTCCTTAAAAAGGATCATTTTTGGCCTCTTGAGGGAGCACCTAGCTTAGGCTCTTGTTGACCATGCCTTAGCTGATTTTTGTGCTTATTATGTCATAATATGCCTCTGTTTTTAGTTGGTTTTGGTACACCATGCTTGCTTAGCATACATGCCTTGTAATGCCACTTTGTTGCCTTAACATGCCTTAGGTTGTAAACCATTGTTCTAGCATGTTTTAGGCTTAGCCTTGTGAAGCTTTCATGCTTATTTTGTCATGTTTAAGGTCTGTCCATAGTTGTTTGGGTCAACTTTGGTATGCTTAGTATAGCCCCTTTGTATTTTTGGTTTGTTGGCCTTAAGTGTGTGAATGTATAGCATGCATCCTTGCCTTAATTTAGTGGGTTGGGACCATTTGCCATGTTATTTCAGTCCCTTTAACATGCTTGTATGCTTGCCTTGGATGCCTCTTTGAAGCTTTGAAAGCTTGTCTTGCATGCTCCATGTTTTGGTCATTGTGCATGCTTTTGAATTTGAACCACTTAGATGCCATCTAGGTGTCCCTTGGGTGTTGTTTAGGTTCGCATTAGACCTATTTTAAGTCTTCTTAGCCTTGTGAGGCTTGGTTGACTTAGTCTTGGTTTAAGCCTCTTGGCTTGTCTTGGGGTTTTGGCTTTGTTTGCCTGCCTTGTTTATCTTGTTTAATTGGCTTATGACCTTTTGTAACATGATTTTCAATGCTTACCTTGCATGCCATTAGTCCATGTTATGTCTCTTTCAAGTGTGCTTGAGAGTTGCCCTTTTGTGCTTGAGTGTTAGCCCTTTAACATGTGCATGTGTGTATGTGTGTTTAGTCCTCATTTCATAGCACTTATGGCCACTGTTTTGGGCCTAATTAGAGCTGCCTAAATCATGCTTAAGTCCATCCTTTGCTTGCTTGCATGCTTACCTTGCATGTTTGTTCGCATGCTTGCATGTACATCTTGCATACCCATGTTGCATCCTTAGCTTGCATGCCTAGGTTGCATTGCATCTAGCATGCATGTCTCGTTCCTTGATCTAGTGATAGGAATTGGGCTTTGGTTTGTTGGTTTGCATGTCATTTGAAATCAAAATGCACAACTTGGTTTTTGGGCCATCACGCATTGAAGTGCGCGATTAGTGGTCCGAGAATCGAGTACCGCCCCCCTTTGAGTCATAAACATGATAAGGGGTGTGGTTGTGCACACACTTGCTTGAAATGCATTGCCATGCCATGTTTTGTCCTCTGTTGCTGTCAAACTAGTTTCTGCAGGAAGATTTGGCCGGCCGGCCATCTTCAGTGCCGACCGGCAAATAATGTTGGCCAAGGGATCAATTTTGTGGCCGGTGATCATTTCCCTTGGTCGGTGGCCATTCCCCTCAGCTGGTGGTGTTCCACAGTGTGCAGAGAGCATATCCTGGGACTTGTACAATTTTCAGAGGAGCAGAGCAGGAAAAACAGAGGCAACTTATGCATGGTGGCGGATTTCTGAGCAGAACCGAGCACGCATTGCATTGGACCCTCTTCCCGAGGCTGATTTTATTGCTTAATTAGCTTAGTTAATTTGCTTAGCTAGTGAACTGTCTGTAATAATTAATTAGCTTGATAGTTAGTTAATTGTATTATTCTTTTGGCCCCTCTCAGCAAGGGTGAATCTGTAATAAGTGTGGGTGCGTGTGTGTGCATGTCTTCCAATCCCCACTTATTTCTTCCCTTTTATTTACCAGCTTATGAAGGTAGATTAGGGCATGTTTAAATTAGCATACCTTATGCTATGCATGCGTGCATTCATACATTTGCCTTGCATGCACCGGGCTCGGCGCATCATTCTAACTGCATCGTATTTTCAATCCCAAATTGAGTACATGTTATTTGCAGCATTTCACATGCCATGTTTAGGATAGCCGAGCCTGTTTGGATTACATCTTTGTATGTGTTGCATTAGCCATTTCAAAAACATGAACTAGGATCATGCACGTGATTACTAACTAGTTTCTGTTTTAGCATGGAGTACTAGGTGAGTTTTTATGCTTTAGCATACCGCATGCGTGTAAGTGTTGCCATGATAGCATGATTACCATGAGGCTAGCTGCTTATGTGATGTAACTGCTTGAATGCCTGTGGGTGAAGGTTGGATTGTCTGAGTTGGAATAGCTCATTGAAATCCGTGTTTTAGCCTACTTGCGAGTAGCAAATTCCAAAACATTTTTCCAAAACAAATCGGATATGCAATGCTTATTCCCAAATTAGGCAATCTAGTCTATACTTGTTTGCCGTGCGCATAACATAGTAATTCTAGGCTAATAACCGGAATAAGAACACATAACGTTTTCAAAAATGGATATCATGGTTAGTAGAGGCCGATCTTCAGATCGGGCGAGAGGGGGTGCTCATAGCTGACCTTCCCCAATCGTACCCAAGTTCCCGAGCCGAGGCAACTTTGGTGATGACGGACACGTGGCCTTTGGCATCGAGTCAGGGTTTCCTAAATTCCCCAAAATAAAATATTTAGGTGGCGACTCTGTATCTGGCAAAGCAGTCCATGTTTGGCACTTCTTTTCAAAAATCTGTTTCTCAAAATGATTTGCCAGATTTGGGACTCTTTGGTCCAGATTAAGAACCGTGACACAAATCGAGTCTGAACTGTAGCGAGGGCCCCTCGCGGGCGTGTGCTACACTTAGCACACGGTCACACAGGTGCTCACAACTGGAACTCACGCGTTCCATTAAAACGATTATTAAGTTCTTAATTCACACTAACACTTAGTTCCACTCCATGTAAGCACCTTGTCACATAAACACATACAGATTACCTATTCAAGATAATGTTTGTCCCATGAAATGCTAGGAATTCCCACTAGAATATGATTTCAAGGAATTCCCACTAGATAAGTTCTGGGGCACTTCTAATGAGATTTCAAGGGATTTAGCAGATGCAAACAACATCTTCAAAGTTCAATCCCATACCCATCTAGTCAAGTAAGCTTGTCATCACAGAATAATTAAAAACATGGAACATCACCTAATTAGCGAAATGAACCCATTGTGTCTAAATCACCTCCCACGAGTCCCAAGTATTCAAACCCGGTAGCTCTGGTACCAAGTTGTAAGGCGTCCAAATTTATAAACAATAAATTAGATAAGATAACTATACCCAACACACGATCCTACCTCGATCAAGCAACTCCCTCGATTAGTATTTCAATTCATAGAAGAAGTATACAAAAAGTGTTCACATGTAATACATATTCACCCTCCTAAAAAGATGAATGCATAGCATGTGCAACTATATAAAAGTGAAATAAATGAACAACAAAGTAGATGCCCTGAGGCTACAAGTTCCAAGGCTTAAGCCTAGTTACACAAAAAAGGTTGTCAAACCCAAACATATTAAGGCCCTGGCTTGCTACAAAATCATACAAAAGGGAGAACCTCTTGTTCTCAATACATTCCACGCCTTCAACTATGCGGGATCACAGCATCCTTTCCTACACAAATCCACCAAGGGTGAGCACAAGGCCCAATAGAGATTCTTAACAAAAGTATACATGTTTAAAGCAATCTCATATAAATGAATGCAATGCCATGCCATGTTCAAATGTCAAGTTCTCTATTTCTTTCAAAGTCCATGTAATATTTCATTCAAAGTTTATTTTCTTTAGGAAAGTCAAATTTAGACAATGGGGAGGTAAATGGGACTCAAATAATCCCTAGGTTGGTGTCTGCAAGTAGGCATAACAAGCACTACCAATCCCCCACTGTATCGGCTTCTAACTGGAAGGCACGTGATACCACCTCCGCACATGTTTTTGGTCTTGCACCCTGGACACTCAGGCCAACTTAAACAATACTAGTACCACCCTCTAACCGAACCTATCAAATGTATTTACTCCAAATATTTTCAATAACAACAGTTGTTTTCTCAAAACAATGAATTAATTTCCGAGTCAAGATCGTAAATGAAAAATATTCAAGATATTGCAAATGAATAAAATGAGAAATTACATATAAATATCTTATTTGTACAATATCTCCATAATTCTCACATTTGTTCAAATAAAGCTTCCATGGTTCAATAGTTCTCAAAATCATGGTAAGGTACGAATCCATGTGACATATGGCATTTCCTCATATTTACAATCAACATCCATATTAATTTTTTTTTATTTATTTTTTTTAAATCCAAACATATACATCATATATTACCATAATCGTTCAACCGTAATTCTTATTCCTTTCATGAGTGCCTCAACAACATAAAACCTAAGGAAGGTTTCTTCAATTCCTCAAGAGATTAAACATCAATTTCATGAATATTACCTTAATTTCACTTTTCCCAAATTACCCCAAAACCTACATTTGATCAAAAGAGGGTTTTTCCCTTCATTTTCAAAATAACTACAAGCATGCATCCCCAAATGGTTCATAGTTCACAAAAATAATTTATCTTGAACCGAATCATGAGAAAGAAATAATTTCTTTAACATTTCTTGGTTCAACATCTCAAAACCCAAACCCAAACAAGAAATTGTAGTGAAATGAACAAGATATGTTAAAACCATATATATAACTCAAAGAAAATCCCTACCTCAGGACCTTGAGAGGAAAAGATGAAAAACTCCGAAATCAACGGCATTAAAATCCAATCTCCATCGTACACAACGTAGCACTTGATGAGCTCTCCAAAATTAAAGAAGACACTAAGGTCAAAATCTTAATGGATAATGAGAGATCAAGGAATAATTAGAGTGGGTGGAGGGTTTCTTGATAGAGATGAGAGAAAAGAGAGTGATATTTAATGTAGAGAGAGTGTGAGGTGAAAAGTGATAGAAAAGTGTGTATAGTTCAACTTTTGAAGTGATTTGGCATAATTTTCGGAGCGAGCTGTAGACAGGCAGCTTGAGCGACCAAACTTGCACTCGAGCGAACAATTAAATTTCAGAGACTATTCGAGCAATCAAACTTGTGGTCGAGCAAAAAATATCCACTCCCAAAATCACCACTCCCTTCTGCAAAAGACAACTCGAGCGATGAAAGCTTTGCTCAAGCGAAAAATATTTGCTCCTAGAAGTTCAGACTACAAAACAAGATACTAGAAGGTCAATTTCGCAGCTCAAGCGACCAAAAGACCACTCGAGCGGCCTCAACCTAAAGGTGAGACAAAGTAACTTCAAAACATTAGCCAACCTTCCCGTTTTCTCTCCAACACCCAAAAGTAAAAGATGAAATCTCATAACACACTAGGATGTACCAACCGAAACAACCACAAGGAAGAATTGTGATACCTCAGTTTTTCGAATCGCTCGAGCGACATTTTTGTCGCTCGAGCGTAGAACTTCAACTCCCAATAGTTGGCTATTTTACATGCGGGACTGCTCAAGCGGTGAAGTTATTGCTTGAGTGTAGAATTCATGTTCCCAGTAATTTCACTGTAGCTCTACAAAACTTCTAGGAGAGTTTTTGCTCGAATAGTGGAAGTGTCGCTCGAGCAATCCCTTCGGAATTGTGTTGTTCGCTGAAGCGTAAGAAGTTGCGCTCGAGTGGTCTGTCGGGATAGCAGATTTAAAAAGTCGATCCCCACTTATTTTCATTCTGTTTTTCATACTCTCTCTCTCTCTCTCTCTCTCTCTCTCTAACCTTATTCCTCTAAAAACCGTAGTCCATAAACCCTAGATTTCTCTAACTTCAATCCAAGATTCCCTTAAAACCATTCAAAGAAAGTTGAAAGGAAGTCTAGATCAACATTCTAACCAACTATTTTGCTAGATCATCGAAGTTTCGAGTGTGATTCACAACCGTAGCTTCCAAATTCGAGGTAGGGGTGACTTTAACTAGCTGTATCTTCAATTTGAACTACTTACGTGGTAATTTCATTAGCTATTCATGATATATGTATATATATGTATATATATATATATATTGTTTGTGTTGCTTGTAAGTGATTTGGAAAAATATGGGTAATACTCTATGATTATGGATGAAATTATGTTTACTGTTGAAAACTATTGTAAGTGATGATGAGAATTGATCTCTAATTTATACATTAGAGAGAAAACCCCAAATTTTCCATAAACCCTAATTTTTTTGACATGTTAAATAAAGAGGAGTTTTGCTCAATTGGTTCCTAAAACATGAAATTGAATCAATTTTCTTAACTTTAAGGGTGAAACGTAAGATTTGAAGCTCTTCCCCTATATAACTCTTGATGATAACGAGAATTGCTTATGAAGTATCCTTCATTATTGATGCGGGAAATATTGAATTGTTATGATTTGGAAGTATCTTAGGAAAAATTAAAGGTTTACAAATTCATGCATCATATGAATTTTACATTCTCACTTGACATCATAATGAAATGGAGGTTAAAAGGTTGTAAGGGGGTAAATTGTCTGTGAGTCTGGGTAGTGAGTCGGGTTAAGTTGAGTGGTGTATTGTAATTGGTACTCGTGCGGGGAGTCAAGGTGCCCAATTGCCCTGTCTGAGCATATCGCCGGACAAATGTAGGAAAATATTTTTGGGTGTCCACGAGCCCGCCGTTTCTAGAGCCAGCAAATGTGGAAAAACATGGTTTTGGGTGTCCACGTCCCCGCCATTTTTGGAGTTAGCAAATGCAGAAGGGAAAAATGTTTTGCGGTACCCATCGCCCTGCCGTTTTTAGAGTTGGCAAATGTGGGACTATTTTCAGGATATAAAATCTATATCTATGTATGTATTTTAAATTTCCGGCTCTTACTTGGGAGGTCATAGTACATTTACTGCCCGTGGAAAATTTTGAAAAAACAGAACAATTTCATGCATTGCATATTTACATTTACATACATAGACACTTATATGCTACTTCATTAACGTATTTCAAATGTTGCATGATCATTGGTTGTTCAATTGGCTATATAACTTGTTAAATTCATCACCTACTGAGCTTATGCTCACCCCAAAGCTAACAATTTTAGGAAATGAAGATGAAGTACCCACTAATTGATGGCATTCATAAGAAAGGCCTCTTTTGGAGCTTGATGACATATCTATTGAAGTTTTGTTGGGTTTGGCTATGATGATTGCAATTAAATGTTGATTTTGTGTGCTAATGTTGTGGAAGGCATATTTTGTAGGGAAGTCCATTTGGACTTGATTGTTGTATATGTTTCTTTCCCATCAAACTATTTTGCTTGTTGGGGATGTAATGAGACAATATTGTAACTTTTGGGAAATAGTTCAATGGAAAAGAATGCTATGATCTTGTTACTATGTTATTCTTTTTTTTATGCATTGTGTGTTGGTAATGCTTGGGAGAACAGGATCTTGAATGGTTCATTCTAGGGTGTTACAAGAACGGATAACAACACAAGACTCAAAAGGTTTAACAATGTTGAAAAGAAAGAGACAGGAATTACCAATTAATGCACTCAATTTGCTTTAAAGGATTCGGGACATCACAAATGCTATGGACTAAGGGGACCACATTAGCCAAGTCTTATCTTTGTGTTAGCCTTATCTTCATAGTTTTATTTTTAATTCAACTTTCATTTTAATAATTGTATTTTTTACATATTCCGCTTTCAAGTCCAGGCCCACCTTGTAAATTACTGTATTGTATTAAGTGTGTTTGAAGTCCAGAAGTGCTTATATAAAGGGCCTTCAGTTATATGCCAATTATGAGTTGTATGCTTTAACCATTCAGCCATAGATGCTTAGCGGGGATCCTCATATATGATGAATAACCAAATTCCAATTTTTTGCATTATACAACGAACAATTTGAAAATTAATAGGATTCTTTTTTTATTTCTTTTTTTATTCATGACAAATATCTAAAAAAAAAAAAATTAGATAGAATGACTTCAACTTGAGGGATAGAGTGTTCTTAGAGTATTCTTGAGTTAAGAAAGTAGTGGATCTTAGACCTTCTTAAAGAAAACAATATTCTGTCAATTTAAACAATCTGTAAACACCTTTACTATCTTGTAAGTTTGTATGAAATAGTATTAATCTTTCCTTGTTGGAGTGCAAGTTTTGAGTGTTATTATATTAAGAGTTGTTTACACAAGTCACCTAAGTATCCAAATATAATATTGTCTAAAATTACTATCTGAGATAGGAAATGAAACAGATTTGTGCTGAGTGTGATCTAAGAAAGGAAAAGCTGAGATTAACCACTTCTAAAAATTGAAAGCTTACTAACTCTAAAGCCCTACGCCAACTACGTTCGGGTAACAATCAAACCTTTTAGATATTGTTCTTATTTTGGAAGTGTGGTGAGTCTAAGACCAAACAACTTAAAATTATAAATAGAATTATTATTAATATGATTAGTTACTAATATTGTTAATATTATTATGGCTCAATTATTTATAAATCTCTCCTTACCTACTTATGTTTCACATAATCCAAATTATTTTCTTATGTTCCAGTAAATCTTATGAATGACATAGTTACCAAAATACCCTAATAATAATAATAGAGTGAAACGCTCATTAATATTCACATTGATAGTGTGAATGTTCCAAGATGTGAACATTCACACTATCAATGTGAACATTCACACTATCAATGTAAACATTTACACTGTCAAATTTATTTATTTATTTTTATTGTATAAAATTACATATTTAAGTGAGATATTATAGCAATTCTCGTTTAGACTCGAACCATTTGATGTCTTAGATCCAGGTTTTATTGTCTTGTATAGCTGTCCATGCCTTGTTTTCCCTCTTTTCTCTTTGAGTTTGGCTATTGGGATGTGTTGGTCGCGTTTAGAACAGGTTGGTAGCTTGTTTTTTTCAAACTGTTGTTGCCTATAATTTTGTTCCTTCACTTGGACGACACTTTTTGCACTTGAGGGGACTTTGTGAACTCCAGTACTTTTGCAGGTCTGCAGAGATACTGGAAGTTGGTATTCTTCGCTTGAGCGAAACTTCTTGCACTCGAGCATAAGTCTTCTGTCTGTAAAACTTGTGGGAATTTGTATTTTTCGCTCGAGCAGATCAAGTTATTGTGTCTGGTTGCTCGAGCAATCTGTGCGTATATCAGTTGGTAAACAACTATGTGTAGATGTCCCCGAACGCTCCCGGGAGGAACGAGCTCCCGTTCTGTTCATTTGGGGTCACTACAGCTCAGGACTCTCGAATGTCACGGTTCTAAGTCTGAACCAAAGAGTCCAAATCCGGCAAATCGTTTTGAGAAAACAGATTTTTGAAAGAAGTGCCAAACATGGACTGCTTTGCCAGATACAGAGTCGCCACCTAAATATTTTATTTTGGGAAATTTAGGAAACCCTGACTCAGTGCCAAAGGCCACGTGTCCGTCATCACCAAAGTTGCCTCGGCTCAGGAACTTGGGTATGATTGGGGAAGGTCACTTCGTGAGCACCCCCGCTCGCCCGGTCAGAGACCGGCCTCTACTAACCATGATATCTATTTTTGAAAACATTGTATGTTCTTATTCCGGTTATTAGCCTAGGTTACTATATGATGCGCACAGCATTCAAGTATAGACTGGATTGCCTGAATTGGAACAAAACATTTCATGTTTATTTTTTGAAAGATGGTTTGCTACTCGCAAGTAGGCTTAAAATGCAGATTTTGCCACCCTCGGGTGGGCTTAGAAAAGATGGTTTTCCCACTATCTAGTGGGCTTAAAACTCACAGTCAATGATTTGTTCCAATCCAACTAACCCAACCTTCACCCACAGGGATTCAGGCAGTTATATCACATAAGCATATAGCCTCATGGTAAGCATACTATCATGGCAGTCACTCACACGCATGCAAGGATGCTAAAGCATAAAACTCACCGAGTACTCCAAGCCAAAAAAGAAGTTTATTAGAAATCATGCATGATCCTAAATATATAGAAATGCCTAATGCAACACATGCAAAAATGCAACTATAGTAGGCTCGGCTATTCTAAACATGGCATATGGAATGCTACAACTAACATGTATTCAATTTGGAATTGAAAGTACAATGCAGTTAGTATGATACGCCGAGCCCGGTGCATGCAAAACAGATGAATGAATGCAAACATGCTATCATATTGTATGCTAATTGAAATATGCCATAATCTAACCATCATAAGCAGGTAAATAAAAGGGAGAAAGACGTGGGGTTGGAAGACATACAACACACACACGCACACTTATTACAGTTGTACCCTCGCGCGGAGGGTCCAAATAAATATACAGTCCCGAATAAAAGAATAATACAGTCCAAATATTACAGTCCCGAATAAAAGAATAATACAGTCCAAATATTACAGTCCAAATAATATACAAATTCCTAATTAATTAACAAATTAACTAAGAAAGCTGTAAAACTGGCGTGCAAGCCAGGGACTGCCTTGCTTCTGATGAATGATGTGTATTTAGGCTGCCTTGCACGGAAATCCACCGGGATGCCCCAATTAGCCTCTGTTTAGCAGTTATTCTTGGAAAGCGTGCCGAGCTTCGAAAAGTTATCAATTCTTCATTTGCTGCAACAGAGAGCAGGAAAGGGGCATAGCAATGTATTTTCACAAATATATGCATGTCTCGATCCTCGTGCCACCAATCACGCATATCGAGGCATGATGACCGAGGAGTCGAATTGCACAATTCAATATGGAATGAATGCACACGAAAACACAACAAGACCTAACTCCATCATGGATGATCCGGAGTGTCGGTGACTGGGGAATTGAGACACATTCCGTCACTCGGAGTAAGAAATGCGCCTCGTTTCCCGTGCCCGGGCTAACTCCTATCCCGAACACGATGCAATATGCATGACATGCATGAAATGCAACTAAGATACAATCCTAACATACACAATGTCATGGAATGGCATACACGCTGCACGAGGTAATATACAACCGAGCATACACAATGCTATGGATGAAATGGCATACGCAATGCAATAATGGGCTTATACCAACATGAGAGAGCCTCAGCCACACTCACATAGGAGGCCATCAGATGAAAACAAGACAACTCAAAATGCGTGCACGCGTGCACGCAAACCGAGGACCGACCCTCAGGCACCGAAATGCCACTCTAATGAGGCATGGCAAAGACATGGGATATGATATGCAAATATGAAAAAATCAGTAGCAAGATGAGGGGGAAAACAGCCCCGAAATAAGGCGAAATGACACCCGATGCATGGAATTTCTCCCGAAATGCAAAACTAGGTACATGAAATGGCTTACAGCTATACAAAGCATGCGTAATTGGCACATGGAATGAAAAGACAGAAGCAAGGCAGCCCCAAAATAAGCACTTTTGCAGTTCAAAGCATGGCCAAACGGAAAACAGAAACAGGGCAAAACGAGCATGCGAAAATGGCCCTAAACATGAGATTAAGAAGCAACTCACAGCTGCTGGCCTCAAACAGATTAGGGCCCTTCAACAAAGTTAAAGAGGGGCCCAAAAAATGATCTTTTACAGTTCTGAAAATAGCCCAAAAACAAACACAGATGTGGCTAAGCTTTCATGCAAGAAATGGGCCAAAAGATGGCCAAAGGAGCAAGTGGTAGATGTAAAGCCCAACCAAAAAAAGACTCTTCTACAACACTGAAGAGGAACCAAAAATAATGCATTTTACAGTTGATGGCCGGACCCAAAACAGCATGCATACAAGCCAAAAATATCATGCAAAATATGGCCAAAAAGAGAGGTATAACACAAAGTAATTAAAGGATGTCTCAAACAGTGAAATACCCTTAATGAAATATGAAGAGGAGCCAAAATAAAACTTTTTTCAGTTCTGAAAATCGTCCAAAATGGAAGCACAATAGGCTAATAAATCATGCAAAAAATGAGGACCAAAAGAGAGATATAATACAAAGTGTATAAAATATGGTTCAAACCATGAAAGACCCTCAATGAAACATGAAGATATGGCCAAAATAAGATCTTTTCTAGCTCTGAAAATCGTCCAAAATGGAAGCAAAATAAGCTAATAAATCATGCAAAAATGCGGACCAAAGAGAGATATAATGACAAGTGGCATATGGAGGTCCCAAACAGTGATGAGCCCTTCTTCAATGTTGAAGAAGGGCTCAAAATAAGCCTATCTACAGTTTACATCATGCTCCAAAACAAATCACACACAAGCTAAAAATATCATGCAAGAAAATGGCATTCAAGGAGGATATTGAAGAAAGTGCAAGATGGGGACCTCAAACAGTGTTGAGCGCTTAAGAAAAAGTGAAAAAGAGCTCAAAAGAAGGCCACTTTCAGTTAGGGCCGGAGCTCAAAACAGCAAGCATGTATGGCTTATAAATGATACAAAAAATGGACCCAAAAGGGGGAAATGAAACTCACCCTTGAAGACAAGTCTTTAGTTGCTTCTTGGCTTGAGAAGTGATGCCTCCTAGCTGCTGGAAAGCTCCCCAAACTACTGGAAATGGAGTAGTGGTAGTGGTGCTTGGTGGTGATGAAGAAATGAGGTGTAGGACTTGGATGTTTTTAAGAAAATGAGAGAGATGGAGGGAGATATCAATGCAAAGCTTGAAGCAAAATCTTCCAACCCTTAAAACAAATGTTGGAGGCTGGTTATATGGACCAAGGAGAGGGGGAGCATGGAGGGAAACGGTGGGGGAAAAGGACCAAGTCCTTTCCCCAAAGGCTGTCCCCCGGATGTAGATATTTTTGGGGGACAACAGCTATACAGCCGTAGAGTGCATATTGCAAGGATTAAGGCCGGCCAACTTTCAAAGCTGCAGGTGGCCGGCCGGCTACCTCCCATGGACGGCCGGCCAAGGGTCAAAAAGGTCAAGAAGATTTTCTGGCCGGCCACCACAGATAGGTGTCCTCCCAGGTGTGCTCAACACAACCCTGTGGTTCAAAATTGGAAACAGTGAAACAGGAGAGAAAACAAGCCATTTTTAAGGGGGGGTCAAAAGGGTCAGATGGAATTACTGGCTGGCCACCAACTTTTAGTGTCCTCCCATGTGTGTACAACACAAATATGTGGTTAAAAGTTCAAGAAAATGGCTCAAGGTTGTTCAACATTGGCTCGGAAGTTAAAAAAACGGGCGTCGGAGGGCGCCGGAGGAATATAACTGGTTGGGCCAACGGTCCCGAAAAACCGGAAACCGGGCTCCGAAATGGGAAAAATGGCCTACGGCCACAAAATGTAGCCCACGGCCATTGAGAGACGGTCTACGGGACCTCTCCCTCCCCTCAGGAAAAGAAACAGAGAAAATCGAGTCTGGTTCGCTAACCGAGGCAAGGCACAAAAGAAGGTTTGGAAGTCCGGAGGCAGGGCTCACGGCCGCGACTCTGAAACTCCTGAACGAGCACATAATGCAACATCACCAAGCGCTCAATCGGTGACGTCTGAGTCTTAAGGTCGGTCAAAAATGGGGTGTCTACACTATGTTTTACTCACTTTTTCATTTCTCTCTCTCTCTCTAAACATTTCAAAACCCTAATTTCTTTCACTCTCTCTCTAAAACTCATCTATTTCCCTTCAATCCATCTAGATCCATTAATCTTTTCACCCATGTACCTTTTAACATGTACCTTTTTTAAAAAGATAGAGCTCAACGAGGGCTTCGTTCTAATCTGAGCAAAGTTGGTTTTTGGCATCTTGGGGTTTCCTACACACTCTCTCTCTCTGTCTCTCTCTCTCTTCTTCTAAAACTTGAGGTGGGGATTCTTTGCACCTTCTATGAGTTTTCACTTAGTCATTTGTAATTTCTAAACAATATTGTGATTTTAGGGATTTTTGAAACAAATTTAGGGTTTTGGGTTAAAGATCAAAAGAGGGGTTTTCTAATGGTTTCATGAAAATGGTTGCGGGGTTAGAAATGAGGTTGAGTTGTGGTGAAATGGTTGGTTTCGATATGTAGAATTGATTTTTTTTTTTTTTATACAAATTATGGGAATGGGTGTTAGAAATATGAAATTGGATTGGTTTTGATGATGATGGTGGAGTTGGGTGTGTATTACCACTCACACTTTGGAATCTTGAAAGTTTATCTTTATGGAATATTATTTATCTGTTTTGGGCTATTGGTGGAGAATAGCTATGATTGTTATAGAAATTGCATGAGAATTAGGAGAATTGAAACTATTTTTCTCATTTATTTTCATCAGTCATTATTTCATATTTATATACTGCAAATGTATATTATTTTGAGAAAATGGGTGAATTTGGAAAGGAGTTGTTGTTATATCAAATAAGTTAACTTCTGTGTCCAATGTGAAAGTCCCGAAAACAGCGCGTATACATGGGTGCCGATCCCGCAGACGAAATATCCATAAAATGGCAATAGTAGTGCTTGTATAGCGTAGGTTTACATGGGCGCTGGTTTACTATTTTTTGTGGACGAAATTTTCTTGAAAGGTGATACTTGTTTTAGAGATTCCTAGAAATATGATTCACTGTCCTATTTTTCATTGAAAAAGAGAATGTTTTTATTAATTATGATATTCATTTGGCATTGCATGATTTTCGGAAAGAGATAAAATGTTTTGGCACGAGCATTGCATATGCATCCATCTTATAGGTTCGTTAAAATTCATATACTGTGTTGAATTATTTCTATTGGGCTTTGGCTCATCCTATTTCAAATGCTGATGATATGTCTCCACCAAGGCAATAACTTGGGAGGACTTAGAGCAAGTGCCTTATTTTGTTGATTTTGTATATGTTTTGTACAGGCCAAGAGCCTTTAACTATACTGGACTTAAATTCCACTTTTGTTGTAACCAATCACTCTCTTGAAAAGTTGTAAGCCTTTATGGCATATATTATTTGTTTTATTTTCATATATTATCTCTTGTTATAATATGTTATAAATTCAGGATTAGACTTGTAAATGTATATCCAAATATGCTACCCTTTTGTACAAGTGATTGGGATTGATGGAAGCTAACTATTTCATCACATGTTATTATGTAATTAATATTGTGGATGGTTTATAGTAATTATTTCGGAGCGTGAAAAATATTATTTGATAGGTCTCGTCAAATAGGTTTCAAAAATATAAATTTCATAAAAAAAATATGTATAACAAAAATTATAAATTTTTAAAGATTAATATATAAAAAGTAGAAAATAGTCCAAAATAGTGCACACCAAATTGTTAAGGGTTCAAAAACTATTTGTAAAGGTAAAATAAAATACCTTAAATATGAGAATTTAGATCTGATAGATCAAATGTTTAAAAAATAGGATTTATTAAAATATAAGAATATATTATAAACTAATTAGAATACAAATACTTGAAAGAAGATTTTTAAATAAATTCTCTTATTATAAACCGTATTTGTTAGAAAAAATATTAATTAATTAATTTCCAAGTCGACACCACATCAACCAATCCACCTTATTTAGACAAGAGACAGGGACAAGAGTTTGAGGGATCTAAGACTATCTTTAATTGTTCATTAAATTTATTACAAAATTTAAATTTGATGAGAAAAGTTACTTTTTGCTCCTCCAACGATTCATCAAATCCATTATTAAATTAAGAATTTCACTTTTCTTTCATCGAACTGAGGACCAATGTGTCTTTCATCAAATCACCATTCATTGTTGTTGGATTTTCACAATTGGATGTCCCCTTGGATGACCATCTTAAGGCAAAAATTTGTGAAAAAATTACACTGGCCGATCGATCGGCTGGTCGTCCGCCCGGTCGACTGATGGTTTGATGAAATTACAAACCCTCTGTTTGAGCACTTGATATCAAATGGAGCTTTTACTCAAATTTAGTGAAAAAATTGATGCACTGTTGGAGATGCACTAACACCACCTTTTGTGGATCCAACACCACCCTTCTTTTATTTTTAGAAAGAGACTGGTTTCTCTCTAATCCTATATCGAATTGGAGAGGTATTGTTGAGTTTAGTGGGCCTATTTTTAGGTCTCATTTCGATAATTCGAATTATTAATATTTTAGGATTCATTGTGTACATTATCTCTATAAAAAAATTAAGTCGATCCGATAACGAAAACGTTCACGTCAATTTTGTACAAAAGAAGGTGAACGATGAGAAAATAAATAGATTCTATAAAATTGATCCGAACATGCAATTTTCGTTATTCAATCGATTTTATTTTTTTAGAAATAATATACCCAATAAATTTTAAAATATGAACCATTTAAATTATTAAAGTTAAACCCAAAAACTTGCCCACTAAACTAGACTAGACGGTCCAGCCTAATGGAACACTGGAACAATGAATTGTTGGTGTCGGTGATAGAAAATTATAGAGGCAAAAGTAATATATTTTCTTGAGTACATGACTACTGATCTTGGAAGAAAAATTATAAAGCAGTTGGTGGTTTACGTGGACCCATTATAGAGTTTACATTGATGATTCAAACAGTTTGTTGAATATTTTATTTTTATAAAAAAATTACGTTAATCGAATATCGATAGTTTGATCAGTTCAAATTTATTTTAATAGTAAATATAATTTTAAAAATAATTATTAACACAAATAAGATTTGATTAAGTGACTATCAATATACAATCAACATAACTTTTTATAAAAATGAAATATTCGATGAGTTTATATATTTAACAGTTTAAATCACCTATACAAATGCAAAATAAATTGAAGATAAGGCGGACAGAACCGTTCAATTAAAATGTCAAATTGGAGTGAGTCCACTCCCAAATTATAATAAAGAAAATGAGTGAGAGCACTAATTAGTGTTACCACTAATGATGTGGCAGTGGGCCCCACTATGAATGATTTGATGTTTTGGCGTTGATGTTGTATTTTTTTTCTTTTTTTATTGAGTGTCATGTCATTAGTGATCTTTTTAGAACTCCAAAATTAGTGGTCTCTAACATTGTTGTTATAATAATTGGGGTTGTTGTAGTGTTTCTAGGCTTCAGAAACGTAAGGTACTTTAGTTTGGAAATTGTCATTACATCGATGGACCTCTTAGGATACGGGGTCTGTGTTGTGCCCACAAAACAGCAGCCATCGTTATATTTTTTGTGGGATTTATTTTAAATTTTATTTTAAAAAATTGAATAGTTTGTTTTTTAAAAAAATATTGAATAAAATATATTTGTTAAAAAATAAATTAATCGGATATCAATAGTAGTTTCATCAAATTATATTTGTTTTTAGCTTTAAATATACAATCATATTTATAATTTATTTTTTTATTTACAAATGTGATTTGATGAAAGTATTATTAATGTCTGATAAACTTGATTTTTATAAATATATTTTACTTAATATTTTTTTAGAAAAATTAACGATTCAAATTATTAAAATAAGATTTAAAATGATTCCCACAAAATACACAATGGCACATGTCCAAGTAGGTATACAATGAGGGTGTTTGGTGTGGCTTTTAGACACCCGATTATAGCTTTTAGCTTTCAGAAAATTATTTTAGACTGTTTGTTTAAACTTTTGTTCGTTAATTTCTGATTTTGTAGCCTTTTTTTTTCCTTGAAGAAAAGTGGTTAGAATCAAAAACTGTTGGAAGCAACTTCCCCATTTGGGATTAAACGGAGGGCATGCGAAATTACTTAAATGCCCTCATCAATTTCAACTATTACAAAAACCCAACTACATAAACCCCATTTTCTCAAAACACTGTTCATTTGCTCACTTAAGAGAGACAGAGAAAGAGAGAGAGAGAGATAGAGGCGATTTCATGCGAGAGTGATTTCCGGCGAAAGTGATTTCTAGGGTTCTCTCTCTTCGCAATCTCTCTTCTGTCTATGTGTCTCTCTGTCTCTCACTGTCTCCGTTTCTGTCTCTGTCTCTCTGTCTCTCTCTCTTACGATCTAAAAGTCTCTCTCCGTCACCACTGCCATCGTGATCTCAAATCCTAATTAGAGGGGCAATACCCTCCCGTCGCCATCGCATTGAGGGGCAAACCCTCCTGTCACCAAGCGTTGCGATCTGGTCAGAGAACCACTGCTATCGCATCAACAAACCAGAGCTCTCTCTCTCTCTCTTCGTGATCTAGTCGAAGAGCTAGGATAGTGTTTTGGTAGACTGTAAGGTCTAGGGTTTCAGGGGCTAGGGTTTTGGTAGAATGAGAAAGGGGAGTAGGGTAAGGTTTTGATGGCTCTCTTTCTCACTCTATCTCTTCCTCTACCATTCCATATCACCGGCGCTCCATCTCCATCTCCATCTCCATCTCCACCTTTGATGAACAAAAATCACAATTAATAATAAGAATAAAGAAAAGAAATACAGATATAAATAATTAAAATGAATATATAAAAAATAATATGTAATGAAATCACAACATTAATATAAATTAGAACATGAATATTAAATGGTATTAATTTTAATGAATTCATAAATTAACAAAATTAACAAAGAAAGAAGAGAAGTTAAAAAAAAGAAGTTAAAAAAAAAAAAAAAAGCGAAAAGAAAATAAGCAGAACAAGAAAATAAAATTAAAAAAAAAGAAAAAAATGTGTTATAAATGAAATCACAAATTTATGTCTTATGACGGCAAAAAGGACATTACATAGCAAAAAGCTATTTTATAGCTTATTCAACCAAACACTACTCTACTAATTAAATCTATAATCTCACGGCTGCACCCAACAGGTTAACAACTTATATTTAAAGTTATAATTTATAATCTGTTAAGTCATAATTTATAATCATGTTCCCACAACTACACTAAAGGGGTCAATACATTGCTTTTATATCCTTGTTGGTAGATGGTAGATGCCAGTTGGCATTGAAAATATTAGTGTTGGGACGGAAAATATTCATTATGTTTGGTTTAATTTTTTGAATTTAATTTTTTAGAAATTAATTTTTTTGTATTTTATATTTTCTTATTTTTAGTTAATATTTTCAAAATTTTAAGCAATTTTTTTTATTTTTATTATTTTAAATGCACCCTACTTAGATGTATCTAAATAGTAAAATATTTGTGAAAACTATTTTCAAAAATTAATAAATATACAAAAATACAACAATGGTAATGAATTTTTGTAATTTTTTTTATATTTTTGTTATTTAGTGAACTTTAAAATTTTTTTTTTTTACAAATATTATATTTTTTAAGTATATTTATGTTAATTGCGTCTAAAAATTAAAAAAATATTAAAAATATTAAAAAGAATTATTAAAAACAAAAAAAATACGAATAATAAAAATATATATATATATATATTTTTAAAATCAAAACCAAACCAGCTGATTGATGTTGATGTTGATGTTGATGTTGATGTTGAGTATTTTATACACAAAAAAAATTATGTTGATTGGATAACAATCAGTGTGTTTGATTTTAGTTTTTTGAAAATTAAATTTTTTGTTTTTCGTACTTTTTTATTTTTAGTGAATATTTTTAAAATTTTAAGTAATTTTTTTACTTTTTTAGATGAACCTTACTTAGATGTATCTAAAATAGTAAAATATTTAAAAAAATTAATAAATGTACAAAAATACGAAAATGTATTGAATTTTTGTATTTTTTTTTTGTTTTTTTTGGTATTTAGTGTATTTTTTAAATATTTTGTTTTTACAAATATTATACTTTTTACGTACATTTATGTTAGGTGTGTCTGAAAATTAAAAAAAAAATGCTTAAAATACTAAAAAAATTTCATTGAAAACATTAAAATACAAAAAATAAAAAAGTAGAATTTTCTGAAAATTGTTTTGTAAAAACTAAAACCAAACAAGTTAAATAGTCCCTTGATCGAAACACATTTTTTTTAACAATTTATTTTTAAAATCATAATTACAATTGACAAAAATTTATTCCGATCAAGGGGTTACCGATATCGGATCAGCGCAATTTTTTCCAAGCACAAAGTGCTCGACGAGCTCTGCACATTGAACAGTTCAGATTATCAAAATGAGACTTGTAGTAAATTCTATAGACTCAACAATGCGTTTTAATTTATGAAAAACGCTATAGGTTCCAAATTTTCTACCAAACAAATGACTAAATGTCTCACATGGGCGTGGGGTTTACAAAATTGCGGACCGAAGAGAAGCCCCTTTTTTTTAAGAAAATAGGGATTTATGTGACAGTGAGTAAAAATAATTAAACCACAATTTAGTGGATATCTTTTCAAAATTTCAACGGCAATAATAAGTTGTTTGGTTTGAGTTTTTGAATTTTTTTTTTTGAAAATTAAATTTTTTTACTTTTTTGTATATTTTTATTTTCACTAAATTGTTTTAATGCTTTAAGTAATTTTTTTAATTTTTAGATATACCTAGCATAAATATACTTAAAAAGTATAATATTTGTAAAAAAATCTTTAAAAAACACAATAAATACCAAAAATATAAAAATAAAAATTTAATATATTTTTTGTATTCTTGTGTATTTATTAAATTTTAAAATATTTTTTTTATAAATATTTTATTTTTTAGATAAATTTAAGTAAGATGTATAAAAAAACTAAAAAATCACTTAAAATTCTAAAAATATTTACTAAAAATAAAAAAATATGAAAAATAAAAAATTTAATTTTTAAAAAATTTAAATTCAAAAAATTAAAACTAAATACAATAAATATTATGAAGATATAAAATATCATCACACTTATACACGCCACGCACATTACACACGCACTTTTGCCTCTCTCTCTCTCTCTCCCTCTCCCTCACATATGAGTTCGGATTCTCTCCAGCCAGTGTCTCCAGCCTTTCCTCTGGGTAATGGTCCAGATTGGGCCACATCACCCCACTCAAAATATACGGCTCAAATCAACTTAAAAATAAAAAATAAAAAATAATTTCAAAAATAGAGTTTGAGTTTCTTCTTCTTTCTCTCTCTGCTTCAAACTCCTAAAAAAAAACCCAACTCATATAATTTCCTTCTCTTTAAATCTCCAAATCCATCAATGGCAACCACTCCACCGAACCCACCAAAAACCCTTCCACCAAAGAGAGGCCAGATCAATGCTCAAAATTTTGTGAGCTGCGTCAACACCATAGCCTCAAATTTTTTTCCACCTTTGGGAGCCCACCAGCATTGATGGAATCTGCAAATTTACCACCAAAGTTTTAGAGATTTGGAAGAACACCTAGCAAATCATCAAGCCACAAATGTTTAAATCATTAAAATCTGATGATTTAGGCTAAAACATGGAAAATAAACAAAAATTAAAATTCAAGCCACAAATTTGAAGCAAACCCACTTTCTCTCTCTAAAATTCAAGCCACGTAAATCATCCAAATTCAACACTCTAGTTCTGGTTGCTTCAATTTCTTTCTTTTCTTTGATTTTTTCATTTCTTTTTTTTATATTGTTTTTGGAGAGTTATTGATTTGTAAGTGGGTTTTGCTCCGAAAAAATAGATATTAAAATTTCAGATCTGGAAGAAGAAGGAGGGAGGGTGGTGTTGGATCGGCCGGCGGGTGCTAGCGGCCGTGGTGGTGCGTGAGGGTCGCCGAAGGGTTTGGAAAAAGGAGAAAGGTAGTATATATGTTTATATGTATGTATGTATGTATGTATGTATGTATGTATCAAACGTAAAATTAAGAAGGAAGAGATGGAAAAAGGAAGAAGATCAAAAGCAGACCATCCATGGAAGATTTGCCTCTGTTTTTGAAATTTTTTTTTTAAAGTTAATCTGAGCCGTATATCTTGAGTGGGGTGACGTGGCCCAATCTGGACCATCGCCCGAAGGAAAGGCTGGAGACACTGGCTGGAGAGGATCCGGACTCCTCACATACACACAACACAAATCACATCACTCACCTTACTTTTTTTTAATTAAAAAATAAAATTTATTTTATTTTATTTTAACAAAATACATATAATTTTTAATATATAAATTCAATTTTTATAAAATTAATATCATTCACAAAATATCAGCAAAATCTTAAAAATGAGACTAATATTAATGTAACATATTTAATAAAAAATTAAATTAATAATTCAAAAAATATATATAAAAACTTACATAATTAAAATGATTTGTACGATTTAAAATTAATACAAATAATAATTATTTAGAATCTGGCATGTTTTTAATTTAAATCTTTTTTAATTATAACAAATAAAACCTTGATGTTATTTTTGTGTCACAATTTAACCCCTCTATCCATCTCCATCTGATTGAACTAACGAAAATCTGAGCAAAATTTTCAAATTCAGACCCACATGTTCAAGTCCTTTTTCTCCCTCGTCATAACTCCATTTCGTCTCATTTTCACGTTGTTGGATTCACCTCATGACCTAGTTTTTATTTCACCATTCGTACCCCTTGTTCCATCTTTTATTTACATACGGTTGGAGCTCGGAATGCTGGCCAAAAATAAAATTTCTCTTTTTTGTTTTTCAAATTCAAACTCACATGTTCAAACCATTGTATCTCTCTCGTCGTAACTCTGTTTCGCCTTATTTCCACGTCATTGGATTCATTTCATGGCCCAATTTTCATTTCACCCCTCATACGCCTTATTTCACCTTTGTTTGCGTGCCTTTAGAGCTCCAAAAATTAGCCAAAAATAAAACTTTTCACTCTATTTTTTTTTCTTCTATCTTCTATCTCCGTACTTCTTCCTTCCTCCTTCGTTTTGTCTTCTTTCATGGCCCTTCTACTGAGCTTGTGGTGGCTACCGAAATGAAATTAAAGTTCTAACCACTCGACGGCACCGCTACTGTCAGAGGTTTGTCGAGTGGTTAAAACTTTAGTTTCATTTCGGTGGGCACCACCAACTCGGTGAAAAGGCCATGAAGGAAGAGAAAAAGAAAGAGGAAGGAAGAAGTACGTAGATAAAAGATAAAAGAAGAAGAGAGAGAGAGAAAGAGAGAGAGAGAGAGAAACTTTAGTTTTGGCCAACTTTCTGAGCTCTGATAGTACGTAAAAAGATGTGGAACAAGGTGTATAAGAATGGAATGAAAAGTAGACCATGAGATGAATCCAATGACGCGAAAATGAGGCAAAACGGAGTTACGGCGAGAGAGATACAAGGGTTTGAACATGTGGGTTTGAATTTGAAAAAAAAAAAAATCCTATATTTGGCCAACTTTCAGAGCTTTGACAGCATGCAAAAAGAGGTGCAATAAGGCATATGAGGAGTGGAATGAAAACTATGCCATGAGGTGAATCCAATGATGTGAAAATGAAGCGAAATAGAATTATGACGAGGGAGATACAAGGGCTTGAACGTGTGAGTTTGAATATGAAAATTTTGTTTAGATTTTCATTAGTTTAATCAAACGGAGATAGATGGATGGGCAAAATTGTGACACAGAAGTAACATTAGGGTTTTAATTGTTACAATTGAAACCCTAGGGTTTAAATTGAAAAACACGTCAAACCCTGAAATTTGTTGTTTATAATTTGCCCTTATTTAGTGTTACTTTTTGAATAAAAAAATTATTTTTATTTACGAAGAGAAAATATAAAGACTAATAACAACAAAAATATTAACTCAAATTGTAAAAAATAAATAAATAAATAAATTGTAACACCCCGAAATAATAGACAATAAACCATCCATCATATACATTAAATAACTACACCAATATAAGTAATTATCTATCATTGATTTCAATTGAGTTTACAAAAGAGTGACATATGCAGATATATATTCATAAGCCTATCCTTAGATCTATAGCATATGTCCCAACAAGAGTTATGGAATGAAAGTAAAGAAGATAATAAATGCACTAAAGGCTTACAACTTTTCAAAACAGTGCTTGGTTACAACAAGAGTAGAATTTAAATCCAATACAGTTAAAGCCCTTGGCTTATACAAAAATAAATATAACAGAATGAAGCTCTTGCTCCAAGTCCTCCCAAGCTATTGTCCTGGCGGAGGCATATCATCAGTACCTGAAATGTTTTTCTCACATAGGGTGCGCCAAAGCCTAGTAGAAATAATCTAACACAATATATGAATCTTAACAAAGCTATAAGGTGGATGTATATGCAATACTCGCGCCAAAACATTTTATCTCTTTTTGAAAACCATGCAATGCCAAATGGATATTATAATTCATCAAACATTCTCTTTCAATGGAAAACATGACAGTAAATAATATTTTTGCGAATCTCCAAAAGAAGTATCACCTTTCATGAAAATTTTATCCTTGGGAAACCGTAAGCCGGCACCCATATAAACGTAGGCTATACAAGCACTATTATTTCCATTTTACGGATATTTCGTCCGCGAGATCGGCACCCATGTATACGCGCGGTTTTCGAGACTTTCACCATGGACACATAAGCCAACTTATTTGATGTAACAACTTATTTTCAAATTCACCCATTTTCTCAAAACAATATACATTTGCAATGTATAAATATGAAATAATGACCGATGCAAATGAATGAGAAAAAAAAGTCTCAATTCCACTAATTCTCATGCAATTTCTACAACAATCATAGCTATCCTCCATAGATAGCCCAAAACAGCTATTTCTAAACAGATAAATAATATTCCATAAAGATAAACTTTCCAAATTTTTAAGAGGTGAGTGATAATACATATCCAACTCCACCATCCTTATCAATTTCAACCCAATGCCACAATTTCAATATCAATCTCATTATTTATATAAAATCAACATTTGAGGCATTTGGGGCAAAATCACTTTTCACTTCCAACATCAATACCAAGTATCAAAATCAACCATTTATTCTCAACTCAACATTATGTTCAACATCACAATCATTCTCAGGGATCCATTTGAAAAACCCCTCTTTTGATTCTTACCCAAAACCCTAGATTTGTTCTAAATTTTCCAAAATCGCAATATTGTTTAGAAATCGCAAATAACTAAGTTAAAACTCATAGAAGGTGCGAAGAATCCCTACCTCAAGTTTTAGAAGACGAGAGAAAGAGTGAAGGAAACCCAAAGATGCCGAAAACCAACTTTGCTCCGATTAGAATGAAGCCCTTATCGAGCTCTATTTTTTCAACGAAGGCACATGGGTGAAAAGATCGATGGATCTAGGTGTATTCGAGGGAAATAGATAAGTTTTAGAGAGAGAGAGAGTGAGAGATATTAGGGTTTTGAAATATTTAGAGAGAGAGAGAGAGAGAGAGATGAAAAAGTGACTAAAAAATGACTGTTTACGAACTAATTTACGCATAGCTTGGTCGAGCGCAAAATGTGTTGCTTGAGTAACTAGACACAATAAGTTTCATTGCTTGAGTGCAAAAGGCTTCGCTCAAGTGTAGAATACAAACTCCCAGAAGTTTTACAAACAGCCAGCCATCGTTTCTGTCACGACCAAAACCCGTCCCTATAGGTTTAGCACCGTAACCGGCCAGTAATCCAAGATTACCAAAGGCCTGCTTAACAGTAATACAGTAAAACAGAGTACAGGGGCCTGGCGGAAGCCAATACAGTAAATAAACAATGTCCAATGAGCTGTGTGTATTTTTCTTATAATCTTAAAAATAACTGTATTAATAAAACAGAACATTTCAAATAAAAGTGAGACATTATATGTTATATTACCGATACTAATTTCCTAGTTTTAATAGTCCCAATACTCAATTAGACCATGGTTGCTTTAGTTTATAAAATGCTTTAATTTTTTGTTGGGATATGTTATATAATAGTCTATGTTTATTATTTGTTCAATTTTAAAATTCTTGTATATGAATTATTTATAAGAAAATAAATAAATTTGATAATTTTAGTAATATGCTTTTATAATTTGATTTTGTAATAAATAAATAGTAAATATAATTTTAAAAATATAATATAAAATAAATCTGATGTGGCTATATACTTATAATTATTTTGTTATAAATAATTAAAAAAACTTTAAAAAAAAAAAAAAAAAAAAAACAATTAGTTGTTATACCCATGTTATGTAGATTACACTACTTGCGTGTACGTGTCTTCGTCACCCTTGTGTCATCCTCACATTACATTTCACTTTCAATGCATGTGAAATTGGGAAAAATGTTGACTACCATTCCCATGTTGCATCCTTAGCTTGCATGCCTAGGTCGCATTGCATCTAGCATGCATGTCTCGTTCCTTGATCTAGTGATAGGAATTGGGCTTTGGTTGGTTGGTTTGCATGTCATTTGAAATCAAAATGCACAGCTTGGTTTTTGGGCCATCACGCATTGAAGTGCGCGATTAGTGGTCCGAGAATCGAGTACCGCCCCCCTTTGAGTCATAAACATGATAAGGGGTGTGGTTGTGCACACATTTGCTTGAAATGCATTGCCATGCCATGTTTTGTCCTCTGTTGCTGTCAAACCAGTTTCTGCAGGAAGATTTGGCCGGCTGGCCATCTTCAGTGCCGACCGGCAAATAGTGTTGGCCAAGGGATCAATTTTGTGGCCGGTGATCATTTCCCTTGGTCGGTGGCCATTCCCTTCAGCCGGTGGTGTTCCACAGTGTGCAGAGAGCATATCCTGGGACTTGTACAATTTTCAGAGGAGCAGAGCAGGGAAAACAGAGGCAACTTGTGCATGGTGGCGGATTTTCGAGCAGAACCGAGCACGCATTGCATTGGACCCTCTTCCCGAGGCTGATTTTATTGCTTAATTAGCTTAGTTAATTTGTTTAGCTAGTGAACTGTCTGTAATAATTAATTAGCTTGATAGTTAGTTAATTGTATTATTCTTTTGGCCCCTCCGAGCAAGGGCGAATCTGTAATAAGTGTGGGTGCGTGTGTGTGCATGTCTTCCAATCCCCACTTATTTCTTCCCTTTTATTTTCCTGCTTATGAAGGTAGATTAGGGCATGTTTAAATTAGCATACCTTATGCTATGCATGCGTGCATTCATACATTTGTCTTGCATGCATCGGGCTCGGCGCATCATTCTAACTGCATCGTATTTTCAATCCCAAATTGAGTATATGTTATTTGCAGCATTTCACATGCCATGTTTAGGATAGCCGAGCCTGTTTGGATTACATCTTTGTATGTGTTGCATTAGCCATTTCAAAAACATGAACTAGGATCATGCACGTGATTACTAACTGGTTTCTATTTTAGCATGGAGTACTAGGTAAGCTTTTATGCTTTAGCATACCGCATGCGTGTAAGTGTTGCCATGATAGCATGATGACCATGAGGCTAGCTGCTTATGTGATGTAACTGCTTGAATGCCTGTGGGTGAAGGTTGGATTGTCTGAGTTGGAATAGCTCATTGAAATCCGTGTTTTAGCCTACTTGCGAGTAGCAAATTTCAAAACATTTTTCCAAAACAAATCGGATATGCATTGCTTATTCCCAAATTAGGCAATCTAGTCTATACTTGTTTGCCGTGCGCATAACATAGTAATTCTAGGCTAATAACCGGAATAAGAACACATAACGTTTTCAAAAATGGATATCATGGTTAGTAGAGGCCGATCTTCAGATCGGGCGAGAGGGGGTGCTCATAGCTGACCTTCCCCAATCGTACCCAAGTTCCTGAGCCGAGGCAACTATGGTGATGACGGACACGTGGCCTTTGGCACCGAGTCAGGGTTTCCTAAATTCTCCAAAATAAAATATTTAGGTGGCGACTCTGTATCTGGCAAAGCAATCCATGTTTGGCACTTCTTTTCAAAAATCTGTTTCTCAAAACGATTTGCCAGATTTGGGACTCTTTGGTCCAGATTAAGAACCGTGACACAAATCGAGTCTGAACTGTAGCGAGGGCCCCTCGCGGGCGCGTGCTACACTTAGCACACGGTCACACAGGTGCTTACAACTGGAACTCACGCGTTCCATTAAAACGATTATTAAGTTCTTAATTCACACTAACACTTAGTTCCACTCCATGTAAGCACCTTGTCACATAAACACATACAGATTACCTATTCAAGATAATGTTTGTCCCATGAAATGCTAGGAATTCCCACTAGAATATGATTTCAAGGAATTCCCACTAGAAAAGTTCTGGGGCACTTCTAATGAGATTTCAAGGGATTTAGCAGATGCAAACAACATCTTCAAGGTTCAATCCCATACCCATCTAGTCAAGTAAGCTTGTCATCACAGAATAATTAAAAACATGGAACATCACCTAATTAGCGAAATGAACCCATTGTGTCTAAATCACCTCCCACGAGTCCCAAGTATTCAAACCCGGTAGCTTTGGTACCAAGTTGTAATGCGTCCAAATTTATAAACAATAAATTAGATAAGATAACTATACCCAACACACGATCCTACCTCGATCAAGCAACTCCCTCGATTAGTATTTCAATTCATAGAAGAAGTATACAAAAAGTGTTCACATGTAATACATATTCACCCTCCTAAAAAGATGAATGCATAGCATGTGCAACTATATAAAAGTGAAATAAATGAACAACAAAGTAGATGCCCTGAGGCTACAAGTTCCAAGGCTTAAGCCTAGTTACACAAAAAAGGTTGTCAAACCCAAACATATTAAGGCCCTGGCTTGCTACAAAATCATACAAAAGGGAGAACCTCTTGCTCTCAATACATTCCACACCTTCAACTATGCGGGATCACAGCATCCTTTCCTACACAAATCCACCAAGGGTGAGCACAAGGCCCAATAGAGATTCTTAACAAAAGTATACATGTTTTAAGCAATCTCATATAAATGAATGCAATGCCATGCCATGTTCAAATGTCAAGTTCTCTATTTCTTTCAAAGTCCATGTAATATTTCATTCAAAGTTTATTTTCTTTAGGAAAGTCAAATTTAGACAATGGGGAGGTAAATGGGACTCAAATAATCCCTAGGTTGGTGTCTGCAAGTAGGCATAACAAGCACTACCAATCCCCCACTGTATCGGCTTCTAACTGGAAGGCACGTGATACCACCTCCGCACATGTTTTTGGTCTTGCACCCTGGACACTCAAGCCAACTTAACCAATACTAGTACCACCCCCTAACCGAACCTATCAAATGTATTTACTCCAAATATTTTCAATAACAACAGTTGTTTTCTCAAAACAATGAATTAATTTCCGAGTGAAGATCATAAATGAAAAATATTCAAGATATTGCAAATGAATAAAATGAGAAATTACATATAAATATCTTCTTTGTACAATATCTCCATAATTCTCACATTTGTTCAAATAAAGCTTCCATGGTTCAATAGTTCTCAAAATCATGGTAAGGTACGAATCCATGTGACATATGGCATTTCCTCATATTTACAATCAACATCCATATTAATTTTTTTTTATTTATTTTTTTTAAATCCAAACATATACATCATATATTACCATAATCGTTCAACCGTAATTCTTATTCCTTTCATGAGTGCCTCAACAACATAAAACCTAAGGAAGGTTTCTTCAATTCCTCAAGAGATTAAACATCAATTTCATGAATATTACCTTAATTTCACTTTTCCCAAATTACCCCAAAACCTACATTTGATCAATAGAGGGTTTTTCCCTTCATTTTCAAAATAACTACAAGCATGCATCCCCAAATGGTTCATAGTTCACAAAAATAATTTATCTTGAACCGAATCATGAGAAAGAAATAATTTCTTTAACATTTCTTGATTCAACATCTCAAAACCCAAACCCAAACAAGAAATTGTAGTGAAATGAACAAGAAATGTTAAAACCATATATATAACTCAAAGAAAATCCCTACCTCAAGACCTTGAGAGGAAAAGATGAAAAGCTCCGAAATCAATGGCATTAAAATCCAATCTCCATCGTACACAACGTAGCACTTGATGAGCTCTCCAAAATTAAAGAAGACACTAAGGTCAAAATCTTAATGGATAATGAGAGATCAAGGAATAATTAGAGTGGGTGGAGGGTTTCTTGATAGAGATGAGAGAAAAGAGAGTGATAGTTAATGTAGAGAGAGTGTGAGGTGAAAAGTGATAGAAAAGTGTGTATAGTTCAACTTTTGAAGTGATTTGGCATAATTTTCGGAGCGAGCTGTAGACAGGCAGCTCGAGCGACCAAACTTGCACTCGAGCGAACAATTAAATTTCAGAGACTATTCGAGCAATCAAACTTGTGGTCGAGCAAAAAATACCCACTCCCAAAATCACCACTCCCTTCTGCAAAAGACACCTCGAGCGATGAAAGCTTTGCTCAAGCGAAAAATATTTGCTCCTAGAAGTTCAGACTACAAAACAAGATACTAGAAGGTCAATTTCGCAGCTCAAGCGACCAAAAGACCACTCGAGCGGCCTCAACCTAAAGGTGAGACAAAGTAACTTCAAAACATTAGCCAACCTTCCCGTTTTCTCTCCAACACCCAAAAGTACAAGATGAAATCTCAGAACACACTAGGATGTACCAACCGAAACAACCACAACGAAGAATTGTGATACCTCAGTTTTTCGAATCGCTCGAGCGGCATTTTTGTCGCTCAAGCGTAGAACTTCAACTCCCAATAGTTGGCTATTTTACATGCGGGACTGCTCAAGCGGTGAAGTTATTGCTTGAGTGTAGAATTCATGCTCCCAGTAATTTCACTGTAGCTCTGCAAAACTTCTAGGAGAGTTTTTGCTCGAATAGTGGAAGTGTCGCTCGAGCAATCCCTTCGGAATTGTGTTGTTCGCTGAAGCGTAAGAAGTTGCGCTCGAGTGGTCTGTCGGGATAGCAGATTTAAAAAGTCGATCCCCACTTATTTTCATTCTGCTTTTCATACTCTCTCTCTCTCTCTCTCTCTCTAACCTTATTCCTCTAAAAACCGTAGTCCATAAACCCTAGATTTCTCTAACTTCAATCCAAGATTCCCTTAAAACCATTCAAAGAAAGTTGAAAGGAAGTCTAGATCAACATTCTAACCGACTATTTTGCTAGATCATCGAAGTTTTGAGTGTGATTCACAACCGTAGCTTCCAAATTCGAGGTAGGGGTGACTTTAACTAGCTGTATCTTCAATTTGAACTACTTACGTGGTAATTTCATTAGCTATTCATGATATATGTATATATATATATATTGTTTGTGTTGCTTGTAAGTGATTTGGAAAAATATGGGTAATACTCTATGATTATGGATGAAATTATGTTTACTATTGAAAACTATTGTAAGTGATGATGAGAATTGATCTCTAATTTATACATTAGAGAGAAAACCCCAAATTTTCCATAAACCCTAATTTTTTTGACATGTTAAATAAAAAGGAGTTTTGCTCAATTGGTTCCTAAAACATGAAATTGAATCAATTTTCTTAACTTTAAGGGTGAAATGTAAGATTTGAAGCTCTTCCCCTATATAACTCTTGATGATAACGAGAATTGCTTATGAAGTATCCTTCATTATTGATGCGAGAAATATTGAATTGTTATGATTTGGAAGTATCTTAGGAAAAATTAAAGGTTTACAAATTCATGCATCATATGAATTTTACATTCTCACTTGACATCATAATGAAATGGAGGTTAAAAGGTTGTAAGGGGGTAAATTGTCTGTGAGTCTGGGTAGTGAGTCGGGTTAAGTTGAGTGGTGTATTGTAATTGGTACCCGTGCGGGGAGTCAAGGTGCCCAATTGCCCTGTCTGAGCATATCGCCGGACAAATGTAGGAAAATATTTTTGGGTGTCCACGAGCCCGCCGTTTCTAGAGCCAGCAAATGTGGAAAAACATGGTTTTGGGTGTCCACGTCCCCGCCATTTTTGGAGTTAGCAAATGCAGAAGGGAAAAATGTTTTGCGGTACCCATCGCCCTGCCGTTTTTAGAGTTGGCAAATGTGGGACTATTTTCAGGATATAAAATCTATATCTATGTATGTATTTTAAATTTCCGGCTCTTACTTGGGAGGTCATAGTACATTTACTGCCCGTGGAAAATTTTGAAAAAACAGAACAATTTCATGCATTGCATATTTACATTTACATACATAGACACTTATATGCTACTTCATTAACGTATTTCAAATGTTGCATGATCATGGGTTGTTCAATTGGCTATATAACTTGTTAAATTCATCACCTACTGAGCTTATGCTCACCCCAAAGCTAACAATTTCAGGAAATGAAGATGAAGTACCCACTAATTGATGGCATTCATAAGAAATGCCTCTTTTGGAGCTTGATGACATATCTATTGAAGTTTTGTTGGGTTTGGCTATGATGATTGCAATTAAATGTTGATTTTGTGTGCTAATGTTGTGGAAGGCATATTTTGTAGGGAAGTCCATTTGGACTTGATTGTTGTATATGTTTCTTTCCCATCAAACTATTTTGCTTGTTGGGGATGTAATGAGACAATATTGTAACTTTTGGGAAATAGTTCAATGGAAAAAGAATGCTATGATCTTGTTACTATGTTATTCTTTTTTTTATGCATTGTGTGTTGGTAATGCTTGGGAGAACAGGATCTTGAATGGTTCATTCTAGGGTGTTACAAGAATGGATAACAACACAATACTCAAAAGGTTTAACAATGTTGAAAAGAAAGAGACAGGAATTACCAATTAATGCACTCAATTTGCTTTAAAGGATTCGGGACATCACAAATGCTATAGACTAAGGGGACCACATCAGCCAAGTCTTATCTTTGTGTTAGCCTTATCTTCATAGTTTTATTTTTAATTCAACTTTCATTTTAATAATTGTATTTTTTAAATATTCCGATTTCAAGTCCAGACCCACCTTGTAAATTACTGTATTGTATTAAGTGTGTTTGAAGTCCAGAAGTGCTTATATAAAGGGCCTTCAGTTATATGCCAATTATGAGTTGTATGCTTTAACCATTCAGCCATAGATGCTTAGCGGGGATCCTCGTATATGATGAATAACCAAATTCCAATTTTTTGCATTATACAACGAACAATTTGAAAATTAATAGGATTCTTTTTTTATTTCTTTTTTTATTCATGACAAATATCTAAAAAAAAAAATTAGATAGAATGACTTCAACTTGAGAGATACAGATGTTCTTAGAGTATTCTTGAGTTAAGAAAGTAGTGGATCTTAGATCTTCTTAAAGCAAACAATATTCTGCCAATTTAAACAATCTGTAAACACCTTTACTATCTTGTAAGTTTGTATGAAATAGTATTAATCTTTCCTTGTTGGAGTGCAAGTTTTGAGTGTTATTATATTAAGAGTTGTTTACACAAGTCACCTAAGTATCCAAATATAATATTGTCTAAAATTACTATCTGAGATAGGAAATGAAACAGATTTGTGCTGAGTGTGATCTAAGAAAGGAAAAGCTGAGATTAACCACTTCTAAAAATTGAAAGCTTACTAACTCTAAAGCCCTACGCCAACTACGTTCGAGTAACAATCAAACCTTTTAGATATTGTTCTTATTTTGGAAGTGTGGTGAGTCTAAGACTAAACAACTTAAAATTATAAATAGAATTATTATTAATATGATTAGTTACTAATATTGTTAATATTATTATGGCTCAATTATTTATAAATCTCTCCTTACCTACTTATGTTTCACATAATCCAAATTATTTTCTTATGTTCCAGTAAGTCTTATGAATGACATAGTTACCAAAATACCCTAATAATAATAATAGAGTGAAACGCTCATTAATATTCACATTGATAGTGTGAATGTTCCAAGATGTGAACATTCACACTATCAATGTGAACATTTACAATGTCAAATTTATTTATTTATTTTTATTGTATAAAATTACATATTTAAGTGAGATATTATAGCAATTCTCGTTTAGACTCGAACCATTTGATGTCTTAGATCGAGGTTTTATTGTCTTGTATAGCTGTCCATGCCTTGTTTTCCCTCTTTTCTCTTTGAGTTTGGCTATTGGGATGTGTTGGCTGCGTTTAGAACAGGTTGGTAGCTTGTTTTTTTCAAACTGTTGTTGCCTTTAATTTTGTTCGTTCACTTGGACGACACTTTTTGCACTTGAGGGGACTTTGTGAACCTCCAGTACTTTTGCAGGTCTGCAGAGATACTGGAAGTTGGTATTCTTCGCTTGAGTGAAACTTCTTGCACTCGAGCATAAGTCTTCTGTCTGTAAAACTTGTGGGAATTTGTATTTTTCGCTCGAGCGGATCAAGTTATTGTGTCTGGTTGCTCGAGCAATCTGTGCGTATATCAGTTGGTAAACAACTATGTTTTACTCACTTTTTCATTTCTCTCTCTCTCTAAACATTTCAAAACCCTAATTTCTTTCACTCTCTCTCTAAAACTCATCTATTTCCCTTGAATCCATCTAGATCCATTAATCTTTTCACCCATGTACCTTTTAACATGTACCTTTTTTAAAAAGATAGAGCTCAACGAGGGCTTCGTTCTAATCTGAGCAAAGTTGGTTTTTGGCATCTTGGGGTTTCCTACACTCTCTCTCTCTCTCTCTCTCTCTCTCTCTCTCTCTCTCTTCTTCTAAAACTTGAGGTGGGGATTCTTTGCACCTTCTATGAGTTTTCACTTAGTCATTTGTAATTTCTAAACAATATTGTGATTTTAGGGATTTTTGAAACAAATTTAGGGTTTTGGGTTAAAGATCAAAAGAGGGGTTTTCTAATGGTTTCATGAAAATGGTTGTGGGGTTAGAAATGAGGTTGAGTTGTGGTGAAATGGTTGGTTTCGATATGTAGAATTGATTTTTTTTTTTTTTTTATATACAAATTATGGGAATGGGTGTTAGAAATATGAAATTGGATTGGTTTTGATGATGATGGTGGAGTTGGGTGTGTAATACCACTCACACTTTGGAATCTTGAAAGTTTATCTTTATGGAATATTATTTATCTGTTTTGGGCTATTGGTGGAGAATAGCTATGATTGTTATAGAAATTGCATGAGAATTAGGAGAATTGAAACTATTTTTCTCATTTATTTTCATCGGTCATTATTTCATATTTATATACTGCAAATGTATATTATTTTGAGAAAATGGGTGAATTTGGAAAGGAGTTGTTGTTATATCAAATAAGTTAACTTCTGTGTCCAAGGTGAAAGTCCCGAAAACAGCGCGTATATATGGGTGCCGATCCCGCAGACGAAATATTCGTAAAATGGCAATAGTAGTGCTTGTATAGCGTAGGTTTACATGGGCGCTGGTTTACTATTTTTTGCGGACGAAATTTTCTTGAAAGGTGATACTTGTTTTAGAGATTCCTAGAAATATGATTCACTGTCCTATTTTTCATTGAAAAAGAGAATGTTTTTATTAATTATGATATTCATTTGGCATTGCATGATTTTCGGAAAGAGATAAAATGTTTTGGCACGAGCATTGCATATGCATCCATCTTATAGGTTCGTTAAAATTCATATACTGTGTTGAATTATTTCTATTGGGCTTTGGCTCATCCTATTTCAAATGCTGATGATATGTCCCCACCAAGGCAATAACTTGGGAGGACTTAGAGCAAGAGCCTTATTTTGTTGATTTTGTATATGTTTTGTACAGGCCAAGAGCCTTTAACTATATTGGACTTAAATTCCACTTTTGTTGTAACCAATCACTCTCTTGGAAAGTTGTAAGCCTTTATGGCATATATTATTTGTTTAATTTTCATATATTATCTCTTGTTATAATATGTTATAGATTCAGGATTAGACTTGTAAATGTATATCCAAATATGCTACCCTTTTGTACAAGTGATTGGGATTGATGGAAGCTAACTATTTCATCGCATGTTATTATGTAATTAATATTGTGGATGGTTTATAGTAATTATTTCAGAGCGTGAAAAATATTATTTGATAGGTCTCGTCAAATAGGTTTCGAAAATATAAATTTCATAAAAAAAATATGTATAACAAAAATTATAAATTTTTAAAGATTAATATATAAAAAGTAGAAAATAGTCCAAAATAGTGCACACCAAATTGTTAAGGGTTCAAAAACTATTTGTAAAGGTAAAATAAAATACCTTAAATATGAGAATTTAGATCTGATAGATCAAATGTTTAAAAAATAGGATTTATTAAAATATAAGAATATATTATAAACTAATTAGAATACAAATACTTGAAAGAAGATTTTTAAATAAATTCTCTTATTATAAACAGTATTTGTTAGAAAAAATATTAATTAATTAATTTCCAAGTCGACACCACATCAACCAATCCACCTTATTTAGACAAGAGACAGGGACAAGAGTTTGAGGGATCTAAGACTATCTTTAATTGTTCATTAAATTTATTACAAAATTTAAATTTGATGAGAAAAGTTACTTTTTGCTCCTCCAACGATTCATCAAATCCATCATTAAATTAAGGATTTCACTTTTCTTTCATCGAACTGAGGACCAATGTGTCTTTCATCAAATCACCATTCATTGTTGTTGGATTTTCACAATTGGATGTCCCCTTGGATGACCATCTTAAGGCAAAAATTTGTGAAAAAATTACACTGACCGATCGATCGGCTGGTCGTCCGCCCGGTCGACTGATGGTTTGATGAAATTACAAACCCTCTGTTTGAGCACTTGATATCAAATGGAGCTTTTACTCAAATTTAGTGAAAAAATTGATGCACTGTTGGAGATGCACTAACACCACCTTTTGTGGATCCAACACCACCCTTCTTTTATTTTTAGAAAGAGACTGGTTTCTCTCTAATCCTATATCGAATTGGAGAGGTATTGTTGAGTTTAGTGGGCCTACTTTTAGGTCTCATTTCGATAATTCGAATTATTAATATTTTAGGATTCATCGTGTACATTATCTCTATAAAAAAATTAAGTCGATCCGATAACGAAAACGTTCACGTCAATTTTGTACAAAAGAAGGTGGACGGTGAGAAAATAAATAGATTCTATAAAATTGATCCGAACATGTAATTTTCGTTATTCAATCGATTTTATTTTTTTAGAAATAATATACCCAACAAATTTTAAAATATGAACCATTTAGATTATTAAAGTGAAACCCAAAAACTTGCCCACTAAACTAGACTAGACGGTCCAGTCTAATGGAACACTGGAACAATGAATTGTTGGTGTCGGTGATAGAAAATTATAGAGGCAAAAGTAATATATTTTCTTGAGTACATGACTACTGATCTTGGAAGAAAAATTATAAAGCAGTTGGTGGTTTACGTGGACCCACTATAGAGTTTACATTGATGATTCAAACAGTTTGTTGTATATTTTATTTTTATAAAAAAATCACGTTAATCGAATATCGATAGTCTGATCGGTTCAAATTTATTTTAATAGTAAATATAATTTTAAAAATAATTATTAACACAAATAAGATTTGATTAAGTGACTATCAATATACAATCAACATAACTTTTTATAAAAATGAAATATTCGATGAGTTTATATATTTAATAGTTTAAATCACCTATACAAATTCAAAATAAATTGAAGATAAGGCGGACAGAACCGTTCAATTAAAATGTCAAATTGGAGTGAGTCCACTCCCAAATTATAATAATTGAGGTTGTTGTAGTGTTTCTAGGCTTCAGAAACGTAAGGTACTTTAGTTTGGAAATTGTCATTACATCGATGGACCTCTTAGGATATGGGGTCTGTGTTGTGCCCACAAAACAGCAGCCATCGTTATATTTTTTGTGGGATTTATTTTGAATTTTATTTTGAAAAATTGAATCGTTTGTTTTTTAAAAAAATATTGAGTAAAATATATTTGTTAAAAAATAAATTAATCGGATATCAATAGTAGTTTCATCAAATTATATTTGTTTTTAGCTTTAAATATACAATCATATTTATAATTTATTTTTTTATTTACAAATGTGATTTGATGAAAGTATTATTAATGTCTGATAAACTTGATTTTTATAAATATATTTTACTTAATATTTTTTTAGAAAAATTAACGATTCAAATTATTAAAATAAGATTTAAAATGATTCCCACAAAATACACAATGGCACATGTCCAAGTAGGTATACAATGAGGGTGTTTGGTGTGGCTTTTAGACACCCGATTATAGCTTTTAGCTTTCAAAAAATTATTTTAGACTGTTTGTTTAAACTTTTGTTCGTTAATTTCTGATTTTGTAACCTTTTTTTTTCCTTGAAGAAAAGTGGTTAGAATCAAAAACTGTTGGAAGCAACTTCCCCATTTGGGATTAAACGGAGGGCATGCGAAATTACTTAAATGCCCTCATCAATTTCAACTATTACAAAAACCCAACTACATAAACCTCATTTCTCAAAACACTGTTCATTTGCTCACTTGAGAGAGACAGAGAAAGAGAGAGAGATAGAGGCGATTTTCATGCGAGAGTGATTTCCGGCGAAAGCGATTTCTAGGGTTCTCTCTCTTCGCAATCTCTCTTCTGTCTATGTGTCTCTCTGTCTCTCACTGTCTCCGTCTCTGTCTCTGTCTCTCTGTCTCTCTCTCTTACGATCTAAAAGTCTCTCTCCGTCACCACTGCCATCGTGATCTCAAACCCTAATTAGAAGGGCAAAACCCTCCCGTCGCCATCGCATTGAGGGGCAAACCCTCCTGTCACCTAGCGTTGCGATCTGGTCAGAGAACCACTGCTATCGCATCAACAAACCAGAGCTCTCTCTCTCTCTCTCTCTCTCTCTCTCTCTCTCTCTTCGTGATCTAGTCGGAGAGCTAGGATAGGGTTTTGGTAGACTGTAAGGTCTAGGGTTTCAGGGGCTAAGGTTTTGGTAGAATGAGCAAGGGGAGTAGGGTAAGGTTTTGATGGCTCTCTTTCTCACTCTATCTCTTCCTCTACCATTCCATATCACCGGCGCTCTATCTCCATCTCCATCTCCACCTTTGATGAACAAAAATCACAATTAATAATAAGAATAAAGAAAAGAAATACAGATATAAATAATTAAAATGAATATATAAAAAATAATATGTAATGAAATCACAACATTAATATAAATTAGAACATGAATATTAAATGGTATTAATTTTAATGAATTCATAAATTAACAAAATTAACAAAGAAAGAAGAGAAGTTAAAAAAAAAAAAAAAAAAAAAAGCAAAAAAAAAAAAAGAAAAAAAAAAAAAAAAAAAAAAAAAAAAAAAAAAAAAATGTTTTAAATATTATTTACTGTCATGTTTTCCATTGAAAGAGAATGTTTGATGAATTATAATATCCATTTGGCATTGCATGGTTTTCAAAAAGAGATAAAATGTTTTGGCGCGAGTATTGCATATACATCCACCTTATAGCTTTGTTAAGATTCATATATTGTGTTAGATTATTTCTACTAGGCTTTGGCGCACCCTATGTGAGAAAAACATTTCAGGTACTGATGATATGCCTCCGCCAGGACAATAGCTTGGGAGGACTTGGAGCAAGAGCTTCATTCTGTTATATTTATTTTTGTATAAGCCAAGGGCTTTAACTGTATTGGATTTAAATTCTACTCTTGTTGTAACCAAGCACTGTTTTGAAAAGTTGTAAGCCTTTAGTGCATTTATTATCTTCTTTACTTTCATTCCATAACTCTTGTTGGGACATATGCTATAGATCTAAGGATAGGCTTATGAATATATATCTGCATATGTCACTCTTTTGTAAACTCAATTGAAATCAATGATAGATAATTACTTATATTGGTGTAGTTATTTAATGTATATGATGGATGGTTTATTGTCTATTATTTCGGGGTGTTACAATTTATTTATTTATTTATTTTTTACAATTTGAGTTAATATTTTTGTTGTTATTAGTCTTTATATTTTCTCTTCGTAAATAAAAATAATTTTTTTATTCAAAAAGTAACACTAAATAAGGGCAAATTATAAACAACAAATTTCAGGGTTTGACGTGTTTTTCAATTTAAACCCTAGGGTTTCAATTGTAACAATTAAAACCCTAATGTTACTTCTGTGTCACAATTTTGCCCATCCATCTATCTCCGTTTGATTAAACTAATGAAAATCTAAACAAAATTTTCATATTCAAACTCACACGTTCAAGCCCTTGTATCTCCCTCGTCATAATTCTATTTCGCTTCATTTTCACATCATTGGATTCACCTCATGGCATAGTTTTCATTCCACTCCTCATATGCCTTATTGCACCTCTTTTTGCATGCTGTCAAAGCTCTGAAAGTTGGCCAAATATAGGATTTTTTTTTTTTTTTTCAAATTCAAACCCACATGTTCAAACCCTTGTATCTCTCTCGCCGTAACTCCGTTTTGCCTCATTTTCGCGTCATTGGATTCATCTCATGGTCTACTTTTCATTCCATTCTTATACACCTTGTTCCACATCTTTTTACGTACTATCAGAGCTCAGAAAGTTGGCCAAAACTAAAGTTTCTCTCTCTCTCTCTCTTTCTCTCTCTCTCTTCTTCTTTTATCTTTTATCTACGTACTTCTTCCTTCCTCTTTCTTTTTCTCTTCCTTCATGGCCTTTTCACCGAGTTGGTAGTGCCCACCGAAATGAAACTAAAGTTTTAACCACTCGACAAACCTCTGACAGTAGCGGTGCCGTCGAGTGGTTAGAACTTTAATTTCATTTCGGTAGCCACCACAAGCTCAGTAGAAGGGCCATGAAAGAAGACAAAACGAAGGAGGAAGGAAGAAGTACGGAGATAGAAGATAGAAGAAAAAAAAATAGAGTGAAAAGTTTTATTTTTGGCTAATTTTTGGAGCTCTAAAGGCACGCAAACAAAGGTGAAATAAGGCGTATGAGGGGTGAAATGAAAATTGGGCCATGAAATGAATCCAATGACGTGGAAATAAGGCGAAACAGAGTTACGACGAGAGAGATACAATGGTTTGAACATGTGAGTTTGAATTTGAAAAACAAAAAAGAGAAATTTTATTTTTGGCCAGCATTCCGAGCTCCAACCGTATGTAAATAAAAGATGGAACAAGGGGTACGAATGGTGAAATAAAAACTAGGTCATGAGGTGAATCCAACAACGTGAAAATGAGACGAAATGGAGTTATGACGAGGGAGAAAAAGGACTTGAACATGTGGGTCTGAATTTGAAAATTTTGCTCAGATTTTCGTTAGTTCAATCAGATGGAGATGGATAGAGGGGTTAAATTGTGACACAAAAATAACATCAAGGTTTTATTTGTTATAATTAAAAAAGATTTAAATTAAAAGCATGCCAGATTCTAAATAATTATTATTTGTATTAATTTTAAATCGTACAAATCATTTTAATTATGTAAGTTTTTATATATATTTTTTGAATTATTAATTTAATTTTTTATTAAATATGTTACATTAATATTAGTCTCATTTTTAAGATTTTGCTGATATTTTGTGAATGATATTAATTTTATAAAAATTGAATTTATATATTAAAAATTATATGTATTTTGTTAAAATAAAATAAAATAAATTTTATTTTTTAATTAAAAAAAAGTAAGGTGAGTGATGTGATGTGTGTTGTGTGTATGTGAGGAGTCCGGATCCTCTCCAGCCAGTGTCTCCAGCCTTTCCTCCGGACAATATTGGGCCATGTCACGCCACTCAAGATATACGGCTTAGGTCAACTTAAAAAAAAAAATTCATAAACAGAGTTTGAGTTTCTTCTCTCTCTGCTTCACACTCTTCAAAAAAACCAAACTCGTATAATTTCCTTCTTTGCAAATCTCCAAATCCATCAATGGCAACCACTCCACCCAACCCACCAAAGAGAGGCCAGATCAATGCTCAAAATTTTGTGAGCTGCGTCAACACCATAGCCTCAAATTTTTTTCCACCTTTGGGAGCCCACCAGCATTGATGGAATCTGCAAATTTACCACCAAAGTTTTAGAGATTTGGAAGAACACCCAACAAATCATCAAGCCACAAATGTTTAAATCATTAAAATCTGATGATTTAGGCTAAAACATGGAAAATAAACAAAAATTAAAATTCAAGCCACAAATTTGAAGCAAACCCACTTTCTCTCTCTAAAATTCAAGCCACGTAAATCATCCAAATTCAACACTCTAGTTCTGGTTGCTTCAATTTCTTTCTTTTCTTTGATTTTTTCATTTCTTTTTTTTATATTGTTTTTGGAGAGTTATTGATTTGTAAGTGGGTTTTGCTCCGAAAAAATAGATATTAAAATTTCAGATCTGGAAGAAGAAGGAGGGAGGGTGGTGTTGGATCGGCCGGCGGGTGCTAGCGGCCGTGGTGGTGCGTGAGGGTCGCCGAAGGGTTTGGAAAAAGGAGAAAGGTAGTATATATGTTTATATGTATGTATGTATGTATGTATGTATGTATGTATGTATGTATCAAACGTAAAATTAAGAAGGAAGAGATGGAAAAAGGAAGAAGATCAAAAGCAGACCATCCATGGAAGATTTGCCTCTGTTTTTGAAATTTTTTTTTTAAAGTTAATCTGAGCCGTATATCTTGAGTGGGGTGACGTGGCCCAATCTGGACCATCGCCCGAAGGAAAGGCTGGAGACACTGGCTGGAGAGGATCCGGACTCCTCACATACACACAACACAAATCACATCACTCACCTTACTTTTTTTTAATTAAAAAATAAAATTTATTTTATTTTATTTTAACAAAATACATATAATTTTTAATATATAAATTCAATTTTTATAAAATTAATATCATTCACAAAATATCAGCAAAATCTTAAAAATGAGACTAATATTAATGTAACATATTTAATAAAAAATTAAATTAATAATTCAAAAAATATATATAAAAACTTACATAATTAAAATGATTTGTACGATTTAAAATTAATACAAATAATAATTATTTAGAATCTGGCATGCTTTTAATTTAAATCTTTTTTAATTATAACAAATAAAACCTTGATGTTATTTTTGTGTCACAATTTAACCCCTCTATCCATCTCCATCTGATTGAACTAACGAAAATCTGAGCAAAATTTTCAAATTCAGACCCACATGTTCAAGTCCTTTTTCTCTCTCGTCATAACTCCATTTCGTCTCATTTTCACGTTGTTGGATTCACCTCATGACCTAGTTTTTATTTCACCATTCGTACCCCTTGTTCCATCTTTTATTTACATACGATTGGAGCTCGGAATGCTGGCCAAAAATAAAATTTCTCTTTTTTGTTTTTCAAATTCAAACTCACATATTCAAACCATTGTATCTCTCTCGTTGTAACTCTGTTTCACCTTATTTCCACGTCATTGGATTCATTTCATGGCCTAATTTTCATCTCACCCCTCATACGCCTTATTTCACCTTTGTTTGCGTGCCTTTAGAGCTTCAAAAATTAGCCAAAAATAAAACTTTTCACTCTATTTTTTTTTTCTTCTATCTTCTATCTCCGTACTTCTTCCTTCCTCCTTCGTTTTGTCTTCTTTCATGGCCCTTCTACCGAGCTTGTGGTGGCTACCGAAATGAAATTAAAGTTCTAACCACTCGACGGCACCGCTACCGTCAGAGATTCGTCGAGTGGTTAAAACTTTAGTTTCATTTCGGTGGGCACTACCAACTCGGTGAAAAGGCCATGAAGGAAGAGGAAAAGAAAGAGGAAGGAAGAAGCACGTAGATAGAAGATAAAAGAAGAAGAGAGAGAGAGAGAGAGAGAGAGAGAGAGAAACTTTAGTTTTGGCCAACTTTCTGAGCTCTGATAGTACGTAAAAAGATGTGGAACAAGGTGTATAAGAATGGAATGAAAAGTAGACCATGAGATGAATCCAATGACGCGAAAATGAGGCAAAACGGAGTTACGGCGAGAGAGATACAAGTGTTTGAACATGTGGGTTTGAATTTGAAAAAAAAAAAAAATCCTATATTTGGCCAACTTTCAGAGCTTTGACAGCATGCAAAAAGAGGTGCAATAAGGCATATGAGGAGTGGAATGAAAACTATGCCATGAGGTGAATCCAATGATGTGAAAATGAAGCGAAATAGAATTATGACGAGGGAGATACAAGGGCTTGAATGTGTGAGTTTGAATATGAAAATTTTGCTTAGATTTTCATTAGTTTAATCAAACGGAGATAGATGGATGGGCAAAATTGTGACACAGAAGTAACATTAGGGTTTTAATTGTTACAATTGAAACCCTAGGGTTTAAATTGAAAAACACGTCAAACCCTGAAATTTGTTGTTTATAATTTGCCCTTATTTAGAGTTACTTTTTGAATAAAAAAATTATTTTTATTTACTAAGAGAAAATATAAAGACTAATAAAAACAAAAATATTAACTCAAATTGTAAAAAATAAATAAATAAATAAATTGTAACACCCCGAAATAATAGACAATAAACCATCCATCATATACATTAAATAACTACACCAATATAAGTAATTATCTATCATTGATTTCAATTGAGTTTACAAAAGAGTGACATATGCAGATATATATTCATAAGCCTATCCTTAGATCTATAGCATATGTCCCAACAAGAGTTATGGAATGAAAGTAAAGAAGATAATAAATGCACTAAAGGCTTACAACTTTTCAAAACAGTGCTTGGTTACAACAAGAGTAGAATTTAAATCCAATACAGTTAAAGCCCTTGGCTTATACAAAAATAAATATAACAGAATGAAGCTCTTGCTCCAAGTCCTCCCAAGCTATTGTCTTGGCGGAGGCATATCAGCAGTACCTGAAATGTTTTTCCCACATAGGGTGAGCCAAAGCCTAGTAGAAATAATCTAACACAATATATGAATCTTAACAAAGCTATAAGGTGGATGCATATGCAATACTCGCGCCAAAACATTTTATCTCTTTTTGAAAACCATGCAATGCCAAATGGATATTATAATTCATCAAACATTCTCTTTCAATGGAAAACATGACAGTAAATAATATTTTTGGGAATCTCCAAAAGAAGTATCACCTTTCATGAAAATTTCATCCTTGGGAAACCGTAAGCCGGCACCCATATAAACGTAGGCTATACAAGCACTATTATTTCCATTTTACGGATATTTCGTCCGCGAGATTGGCACCCATGTATACGCGCGGTTTTCGAGACTTTCACCATGGACACATAAGCCAACTTATTTGATGTAACAACTTATTTTCAAATTCACCCATTTTCTCAAAACAATATACATTTGCAATGTATAAATATGAAATAATGACCGATGCAAATGAATGAGAAAAAAAAGTCTCAATTCCACTAATTCTCATGCAATTTCTACAACAATCATAGCTATCCTCCATAGATAGCCCAAAACAGATATTTCTAAACAGATAAATAATATTCCACAAAGATAAACTTTCCAAATTTTCAAGAGGTGAGTGATAATACATATCCAACTCCACCATCCTTATCAATATCAACCCAATGCCACAATTTCAATATCAATCTCATTATTTATATAAAATCAACATTTGAGGCATTTGGGGCAAAATCACTTTTCACTTCCAACATCAATACCAAGTATCAAAATCAACCATTTATTCTCAACTCAACATTATGTTCAACATCACAATCATTCTCAGGGATCCATTTGAAAAACCCCTCTTTTGATTCTTACCCAAAACCCTAGATTTGTTCTAAATTTTCCAAAATCGCAATATTGTTTAGAAATCACAAATAACTAAGTTAAAACTCATAGAAGGTGCGAAGAATCCCTACCTCAAGTTTTAGAAGACGAGAGAAAGAGTGAAGGAAACTCAAAGACGCCGAAAACCAACTTTGCTCCGATTAGAATGAAGCCCTTATCGAGCTCTATTTTTTTAACGAAGGCACATGGGTGAAAAGATCGATGGATCTAGGTGTATTCGAGGGAAATAGATGAGTTTTAGAGAGAGAGAGAGTGAGAGATATTAGGGTTTTGAAATATTTAGAGAGAGAGAGAGAGAGAGAGAGAGATGAAAAAGTGACTAAAAAATGACTGTTTACGAACTAATATACGCATAGCTTGGTCGAGCGCAAAATGTGTTGCTTGAGTAACTAGACACAATAAGTTTCATTGCTTGAGTGCAAAAAGCTTCGCTCAAGTGTAGAATACAAACTCCCAGAAGTTTTACAAACAGCCAACCATCGTTTCTGTCACGACCCAAACCCGCCCCTATAGGTTTAGCTCCGTAACCGGCCAGTAATCCAAGATTACTAAAGGCCTGCTTAACAGTAATACAGTAAAACAGAGTACAGGGGCCTGGCGGAAGCCAATACAGTAAATAAACAATGTCCAATGAGCTGTGACAGTCTGAATGCCAAAAAGACTTTTCATATATACATATACACAGTGCAGAACAGTATGTACAACATTTATAATCATCCAGATCAGGGACCTAATCCCCATATAACAGTACAGTAACAGTCTATACAGTCTACAAAACAGTTACAGAGACAGATGGGGGAAATTAAAACACCCCTAAGCCATAGCTTGACAGGCTCGAAACCTCGCAGTGAGGCACAGTGGTTGGCTTGACAAAACTAGAGCCTACCCCGACGCTTCTAGCCGCGGTCTGGTGCCTGTATAACTACATATATATATGAGCAGTGAGCTAAAACCCATGAAATAACATAATCCGTAAAGAGGTTTATAATGAATGTCCTTACAGTAATGAAAACAGTTCATTAAATCAGTATTTCAGTCGTTCAGTCAGTACAGTCATATGTGATACATCCATTAGCATAACAGTACAGTAAACAGTAGGTCCTGAAAGACCGAACAGTCAATGATGGCCATCAATCAGTAAACAGTAGTGGTTCTAACAAAGGAACCGACAGAGATCTCTATAACAGTAACAGTCAGTAACAGTAGTTGCTAAGGATGCCACAATACAGTTCAGAATAGAGGACATACATTCATTCTATTAACAGTATCAATTCAGAAACAATACAGTTCGATTATTCAGAAGATAATCATTTTTGAACATATCTTTACACAGTTGTTACTCACAGAGTTCTGGGCTATAGTTAGCCTAGAGCGCGTCCCCAATCGCCAACCCTACACAGTTTACGGATTGAACACACACTAAGCTACACAGTTGGGAAAGATAATAACTTAATCCCTAATTTGCCTTGGTGTGGTTCTACATCTATACCCTCATTAAGATGCCTTAAACTAGGCCTACGAATGCCTAGGATGAAATGAGGATGCAAAGATGCACTTTAAAAGCATTTTCAAAATTTTCAGAAAACAGGGGTCCTGCTCGAGCGTGGGTTAATCCGCTCGAGCGGACATGCAGACAAAGGTTTCCGCTCGAGCGCAGACTCAACCGCTCGAGCGTACTGTAAAACAGTCAAAAGTGCTGGATAGGTGAAATCCACGCTCGATTGGGCGCTCGACATCCGCTCGAGCGTAAGACACAAGGTCCCGCTCGAGCGTAAATTACCCCGCTCGAGCTGACTTAAAAACAGAACAAAATGCTGGAAGCATGATTTCCATGCTCGAGCGCCAGTCACCCGGCTCGAGCGTGAGTTCAAAATTTAGAATTCCCAAATTCGAACCTCAAGCTCAAAATCAAGTTTCAAACACCAAATTCGATCCTCTTGGGCTCATTTTCTGGAAAACACTTTAAAACTCATAGTTAAATAGGATTCAAAGCTCAATTTGTAAAATCAAAGCCCAAAGGCAGATCAATGAAACTCATTTTCAAACCAAATTTCAAGAACATAATCCAAGCATGGCATGCATGAGTTAAAACCACTTCAAAGCTTCAATGCTAGCTCCAATGAGCCAATTGTTCCAAAAACAAGATGAAAACATGGACTTAACATAACTATGAGCATGCATGTGACAATTTTCCATGGAATCAACTCGAAATTCAATAATATAGGCATGCATGCAACAATTGAGCTATAATTCAATATGTTAGAACTAAATCATGACTTGGCTCCTCAATTAGACATGAACCATGCAAGAATCAACTTAGAGACAACAATGAGAGGTTAAATCTCCTTACCTAAGTCTTGAGTTTAAGGTGTAGGAGCTTAATTATGTAATCAACCTTCAATTTCTTCAAGCCAAATCACAAAGATCAAGTTGAAATCACTCCTATTCTCTCACTCTCTCACTCTAGTCGGTTGTGGCCTCTGAAATGGCTGAGGGAGAAGTGTTATGTGATCAAGTGCAAGGCTCAAATGTGTTAGGTAGTGGGCCACTAGGATGGCAATAAGGTAAATAGTGTAACTTATGTAATTTAGCTCATTTTAATCTAATTTAATCATACCAAATCAGTTTTCAGATAATTACACCATAAAATCATATAAATTATGATGATCATGAAACACTAATCGATCTCCGGTTCGGCCGCCGATAAGGCCTTCAATTCGCAATTTAAACATAAAACATGAACAGATAATTGAACAGTCAAACAGATAGATAATGCATTTAAACAGATACAGTCAATCAATCAGTTTCAGATTTCATTCAGTCAGTTCAGTATTTCAATCAGTTCAATTACTTTTCATAGTCAGTCTCATTTTAGCAGTAATCGGTAGTTTATCGGTAAACAGTAGTGAGGGTTGTTACAGTCTCCCCTCCTTAAAAAGAGTTTAGTCCTCTAAATTCGAGTTACCTTCATTTTAGAAGAAAACAGGATTCAGTGGAAACAGTTCAGGATATCTTTTAGCCATGTCATCTTCCCTTTTCCAAGTGGCATACACGCCACCATGGTTTTGCCAGTCGACTTTCACTAACGGGATCTCTTTGTTTTTCAACTTCTTGATCCGTCTGTTTACAATCTGAATAGGTCGTTCCTCGTAAGTGTAGTCATCACTCAGCACTACACGAGTAGGCTCTATCACATGGAAAGGATCCCGGAGGTAATCCCTCAACATAGAAATGTGGAAGACGTTGTGCATATGCTCCATTTCAGGAGGAAGCGCAACTTGATACGCCACCGGATTGATTTTCTCAATAATTTCATATGGTCCGACATATCTTGGCGCTAGCTTGCCTTTGACTCTAAAATGAGTCTGGCCTTTCATCAGTGTCACTTTCACAAAAACGTGATCACCTACTTCATATTCTCTGTCTCGTCTTCTGACATCAGCATAACTTTTCTACCTACTCTGTGCAGTTTTTAGTCTCTGTTGTATCAGTTTCACTTTCTCAGTCGTTTCATATACAATCTCGGGCCCAAGCAAAGGCCCATCTCCAACTTCTGCCTAGCAAATCGGAGATCTACATTTTCTGCCATACAATGCCTCAAAAGGCGCCATACCAATGCTCGAATGAAAACTGTTATTGTAGGCGAATTCAGCTAAAGGCAAATGGCTTTCCCAGTTTCCCTGAAAATCAAGGACACACATTCTTAGTAAATCCTTCAAAGTTTGGATGGTCCTTTCTGACTGGCCATCTGTCTGAGGATGGTAAGCACTACTTAGTCTGAATTCAGTACCCAATGCAGTCTGTAAGCTTTGCCAAAATCTTGATGTAAACTTCGAATCTCTGTCAGAAACAATGGACATAGGCACTCTGTAGACACCCCATTTTTGACCAATATAGAGTATAGCCAATTTGTCCGCATTATAAATTGTCTTAACATCGTTCAGAAGTTTCAGAGTCGCGGCTGTGAGCCCTGCCTTCGGACTTCCGAACCCTTTTCTGTGCCTTGTCTCGGTTTGCGAACCAGACTCGGTTTTCTCTGTTTCTTTTCCTGAGGGGAGGGAGAGGTCCCGTAGACCATCTCTCAATGGCCGTAGGCTACATTTGGTGGCCGTAGGCCATTTTTCTCATTTCGGAGTCCGGTTCCCGGTTTTCGGGACCGCTGGCCGTGTGCCTCGGTTCGGGACCGCCTAACCATCTACGTTTGCTCCGATTTTTGGCATACTTCCTATTTTCTCCATTTTGAGGGACACTGGGGTCTGAGAAACCCACTTCGAGGCCGAATGCCACTTTCGGTGCTTAACTGCCCATTTTCGGGACCCTAAACTGCGTGTTTTGGTCCCCGAGCATTCGTTTTGCAACGGTTTTTGTTCATTTTTGGCAGGTACCTCTGCTTTATCACCGGGAAGGCCGTAGAAGGGTGGGAGGCCAGCAATTGTTTCAACAACCAGTTTTTGATCCTCCGGCGCCCTCCGACGCCCGTTTTTCTCACTTTCGAGCTAATGTTGAACAACCTGGACCCTCTTTCTTGAACTTTGAACCACATATTTGTGATGTACACACATGGGAGGACCCTAAAAGTTCATGGCCGGCCAAAAAATCCAATTGAACCTTTTGAACCCCTCCTAAAAATGGCTTATTCTCCCTCCTGTTTTAGAGTTTCCAAATTCGAACCACAGGGTTGTGATTAGGGGACCTGGGAGGCCATCTTTTTGTGGTGGCCGGCCACTAACTGAACTTGACCCTTTTGACCCCTAGCCGACCGGCTAGGGGGGGTGGCCGGCCGACCACCTGCAAGTCCAAAAACCAGCCGGCCATGTTCCTCACAAAACACACTTTACAGCTGTATAGCTGTATCCCCCAGAAAATATCTCAATCCGGGGGATATTTTTTGGGGGAAAACTTGCCTCCTTTTCCCCCACCTTTTCCCCACCTTTACACCCTCTTTTTGTTCCATATAACCAGGGGCCAGCATTTGTATTAGAGGTTAGAAAAATTTGCTTCAAGCATAGGCATCCAAACCTCCCTCTATCTCTCTCATTTTCTCAAAAGCTCCTAAGTTCTACCCCATTCCTTCATCACCACCAAGCACTACCACCACCACTCCATTTCCAGCAACAAGGAGGGCTTCTCAGAGGCTAAAGGTGCTGCAACTTGGTCCAAGAAGCAACCAAAGATTGGTCTACAAGGGTGAGTTGCCATTTCCCCCCTTTTTGAGCTTTTTTTTTGCAACATTTCTTAACCATATATGCTTTTTGCTTTGAGCTCCGGCCATAACTGAAAGTAGCCTTCTTTTGAGCTCTTTTTCACTTTTTCTTAAGGGCTCAACCCTGTTTGAGCCCCCCATCTTGCACTTGCTTCAATATCTTCCTTAAATGCTATTTTCTTGCATGCTTTGGCAGCCTATTATGCTTCGGTTTTTGGCCTTTTTACAGTACTAAAAATAGTCTTATTTTGGCCCATTCTTCATATCTCATTCGGGGTCTTTGGCCGTTTGTGGAATATTTTGTAGACTTTGTGTTATAGCCACTTTTGAGCC
>NW_021025504.1:723605-839197 GCF_004153795.1 Camellia sinensis
TGGAAGTATTTTATGAAAAATACTTCCCAGATTGATAGGAAAAATATTAAGGAAATAGTAAGACTCAATCTTAAGGTGAGTTATATTATACCTTGAGTTACCATAATATATTTTACGTATATTTTGACTTACCATAAATTATTTTATACAAGTTTATGTTTTATAAATTATATTAATATTTCAATTACATGAATTAATTTCTTAACTCTATTTGTTTAAAATGAAACCCATGAATATGTTTGTTTAAATTTTAAAAGGTATTTGAGTATGACCTTATAAACAATTATGTTTTGTAAGTACCACCACGATAGTCCCATGCTTTGGAAGATTTAAATAACCATTGACCTCAATTTGGCCACTTTGGGGTCCTTTGTTTGTCATGGATCCATTGACTTATGTTCTAACTGTCACTCCAATGACCTCTGTTTTATTCCATTCTGTACCATGATTATGGCTATTTAATTACATAATTTATGTGTTTCAGTTTCTGCTACTTTAAATCATTCGTTTATTCAAATTAAGTTCTGTTACTATTTTAGCTTAAATAACTATCCACGGTTATTTTGTATTCCCTATACTCTTGGCATAATATTTCTCACTCTACTGTGCGTTTATAACTGTTACCCTTTCAGGTGACGAGATGTAAGGGAGACCCATAACCTCAAGTAGTGGAACCCGCACGAGAATTCGATGTTGAACCATTATTTTTATTCTTTTCTTTTTTTTCTTTTATTTATTTTATTTTCGATCCCTTTTGTTTTTACTCAGGGCCGGTCATTGAATAATAAAATAATAAAATCCCTATAAATGTATTTTCTCTTATTAAAATAGTAAAATGAAATAAATTTTATGTTTAATTATTTTTATTTCCTTTTGCCTCCGCCTGTGCCATTTAATTTTCCACGATTAGAATAAAGTAGTGAGTTATGATTCCAACCCTAAGCGCTTGGGGTTGGGTCGTGACAAAGGTGGTATCAAAACAATGGTTCATTAAAAAAAAAATGCTATTTTAATTTGATTAGAAAGTTCGAAAAGTTATAAATAAATCTATAAATAAAACCATATAGCTAGATAAACATAATAAAATAAAATAAATATTTACTTGCGACGTTAGTCCTTTTGTGTAAAATCTAACGTTTCTTCTAGTGATGAAGGAATGTCCGAGATTAACCTTAACGAGGCATTTTGGAAGGAGCTCGAGGCCATTAATTTGGATGATATTTTAGTAGAGCACCCCGCCCCTGCCCCCGCGCCCGCCTCACCTGAAGGATGGGGAGATTCAAAGGATATAATTAGAGGATTGCATCCAGGTCTTGCCCAATTGATGGATCGGCCAATCTATATACAGACTGATCCTACTGATATCCCACATTTACTATGAAGGCAAAGCTGTGCCTATACGCGCGGACGCTTTCTCGGACCCATTCGTTTCCTTGGCGTTGCCCCATAACATAACTGCCCACATGTCACGACCCAAACCCACCCCTATGGGTTTAGCACTGTAACCGGCCAATAATCCGTGATTACAGACGGCCTGCTTAACAGTAAAGACAGTAATACAGAGTACAGGGGTTGGCGGAAGCCAAAACAGTAATAAAATATGTCCAATGAGCTGTGACAGTCTGTATGCAAAAAGACTTTTTTCGAACATATTCACATTCATAAGAAAAACAGTATATACATACATCATATACAGACATTCAGGTTAGGGACCGAATCCCTAACACAACAGTACAATGCAAGTCTAACATTTATTACAGAACAAAGGCAAAAGGGGAAATCTAAAACACCCCAACCCAGCCTTGGCTTGAAACGACTTAGAAAATCGAAATGAGGCACAACGGTGGGCTTGACAAAACGAGAGCTAACCCGACGCTCCTAGCTCCAGTCCGGTGCCTGGACACCTACATATATATGTAAACAGTGAGCTAAAGCCCAGTGAATAACAACTGTGTAAAGAGGTTAAGAATGAATGTCCTTGCAGTCAGTAAACAGTCATATCAGTCATTTAGAAACCATAGCAGTTATATGTGGTACATCCAATAGCAAAACAGTACAGTAGGTCTTAACAGACCGAACAGTCAGTTGATGGCCATCATAACAGTAACAGTAGTGGTTCCAAACTTGGGAACTGATAGAGATCTCTGTGACAGTAACAGTAACAATACAGTAACAGTAAATTGCCATGGATATCACGAATACAGTTTGTAAATAGGACAATCATTCATTCATTAAACAATAACGTTTTAGTAAACAGAACAGTTGATCATTCAGAAAATATTCATAATTGAACATATCTTTACAACATTGTTACTCACAGAGCACTGGGCTATAAGTAGCTAATGAGCGTCCTCGGATGCCAACCCTACACAGTTACAGAACGAACACACACTAAGTTACACACTTGGGAATCAACAACTTCGTCCCTATCTTCACTCGGTGTGGTTCTACATCAATATCCTCATTAAGATGCCTTAAACATGGCCTAGGAATGCCTAGGATGGAAAGAGGATGCAAAGATGCACTTTAAAACACTTTTCAAAATTTGCTGAAACAGGGGTCTACGCTCGAGCGTGGCTTTCTACGCTCAAGCAGACATATAGAAAAGGAGCTCTGCTTGAGTTTGACTTCTTTCGCTTAAGCGGACTGTAAACTCAAGCAAAAGTACTGAATGCATGCAATTCACGCTTGATGGGCGCTCGACCTCCACTCGAGCGTGAGACACAAGTCCTCACTCGAGCGTTCATTTCCTCGCTCGAGCGGACTGCAGACATATGAAAAGTACTGGTTCTCGCTGGAGCATTACTTCCCCGCTTGAACGAGATGCATGCACTCAGAGTGTATGCTCGAGCGTGAAGTCTTACGCTCGAGCGTGGGTCCAAAATCTGGAATTTCCACATTGAACCTCCAAGCTCAAATCCAACATTTAAAGCATCAAATTCGATTCTTTTGGGCCAATTTTCTGCAAAACACTTTAAAACTCATAATATGATATGTTTCAAAGATCAATTTACAAAATCAAAGCCCAAAGGTAGTTCAATTAAACACAAATCCAAACAGAATTTCATGAACATAATGTATATGTAACATGCAAGTGTTCAATTGAAATCAAAGCTTCAAATACTTGATCAAATGAGTCAATTCACTCAAAAACATGATGAATTCATGAACCATAACTAGAATATAGACATGCATGTGAGGATTTCCATGAAATCAACCTCAAAACTCAACAATGTGTACATGTATGCATGATTTAGCTACTCAAATCAACTCTTTAAACCAATTCTCGACTTAGATCACTAATGACTCATGAACCATGCAAGAACCAACTTGAATTCATAAACTAAAGGATAAATATCCTACCTTAGGTCCTCAATTTCAAGTCTAGAAGCCCAATTATGCAATCTACTCTTCAATTCTTCTAATTCTCCAAGCAATTCTTGGTGAACTCAACTTTTCTCCTATCTCTCTCTTCCTTGCTCATGGTTTTGGTCTCAAATGAGATAAGGAAATGATATAAAGTACAACCATTAAGTCCAAACAAAATGTATAGGAAATGGCCACTCAATGGCGATTTGGTAATAACGCCAAACTAATGTAATTTAACATTATTTAATCATTCCCAATCAAATTTTAATTAAATCTACCATAAAATCACATAAATTCTAACTAGCATAAAACACTAATCAATTTCTGATTTGGCCGCCAATAAGGCCTTCAATTTGCAGTTCAAAACTTAAAACATGAACAGATCAATCAATTGATAAACAGATAGAAATGCAATCAAACAACATACTCATGCAATCAGTTTAGGATTTCATCATAATCAGTTACTTATCATGTTCAGTCACAGTTTAGCAGTAATCAGAGGTGAGGATTGTCACAGTCTCCCCTCCTTACAAAGAGTTTGGTCCTCCAAACTCGAATTACCTTCATTTTGGAAGAACACTGGATCCAGAGGGAACAGTTCAGGATACCGTTTTATCATATCATCTTCCCTTTCCCAAGTGGCATATACGCTACTATGGTTTTGCCAATCAACTTTCACTAACGGAATCTCTTTTTTCCTTAACTTCTTGATTCGTCAGTTTACAATCTGAATAGGCCATTCTTCATAAGTGTAGTCATCGCTTAGCACTACACGGGTAGGCTCAATCACATGGAAGGGGTCCCGAAGATAATCCCTCAACATTGAAATATGGAAGACATTGTGCATATGCTCCATTTCAGGAGGAAACACTACTTGATACGCCACCAGATTAATCTTCTCAATGATTTTATACGGTCCGACATATCTCGGCGCTAGCTTACCCTTGACTCCAAAATGAGTCTGCCCTTTCGTTGGTGTCACTTTAACAAAAACATGATCGCCTACTTCATACTCCCTGTCTCGCCTTTGGATATCCGCATAACTTTTCTGTCGGCTTTGTGCGGTTTTCAATCTCTGTTGAATCAGTTTCACTTTTTTGGTGGTTTCCTGTACAATCTCGAGCCCAAGCGAAGGCCCATCTCAAACTTCTGCCCAGCAAACAGGAGATCGACATTTTCTGCCATACAAAGCCTCGAAAGGCGCGATACCAATGCCCGAGTGAAAACTGTTGTTGTAAGCAAACTCAGTTAAAGGTAAATGGCTTTCCCAATTTCCTTGGAAATCAAGAACACACATTCGTAGTAAATCTTCCAGAGTCTGGATGGTTTTTTCTGACTGGCCATCTGTCTGAGGATGGTATGCACTACTCAGTCTCAGTTCAGTACCCAATGTAGTTTGCAGACTTTGCCAAAATCTCGATGTGAACTTCGAGTCCTTGTCAGAAACAATAGATACAGGCACTCCATGCAATCTAACAATCTCATCAATATAAATTATAGCCAATTTGTCCGCATTATAGATTGTTTTGACAGGTAGGAAGTGAGCAGATTTAGTCAATCTATCAACAATAACCCAAATTGAGTCCATACCTTTACTGGAGCGAGGTAAACCAACAATGAAATCCATCGTGATATGTTCCCATTTCCACTCTGGTATTGGTAAGGGTTGCAGTAAGCCTGCGGGTCGTTGATGTTCAGCTTTAACTTGTTGGCAATGAAGACATTTCGATACAAAGTCAGCAATCTCTTTCTTCATTCCCAGCCACCAGAAATTCAGTTTCAAGTCTTGGTACATTTTTGTATTTCCTGGATGGATAGATAGTTTCAAATTGTGGCCCTCTTACAGAATTCATCTTTTCGGCTCAAAATCATTCGGTACACACAACCTTCCTTGGAATTTCAACACATTGTTCTCAAATTTAAAGTCCGGCCTTGGTTTGGACTCTCGTTCATTAATGACCTTTTTCAAAAAGTCATCCTGTTGTTGTTTCTCTTTAATTTCTTCAATCAGTGCCGGTTGAGCAGAAATAGCGGCTAAGGTTCCACCTTGTTCACGTAAAACAATCTCAACTTCAAATTTTTTAAGGTCACATAGCAATTCTTTCTGCTCGGTGAGCAAACAGGCTAAATTTCCAACTGATTTCTGACTCAGTGCATCGGCAATGGTGGTAGCTTTCCCCGGATGGTACAAAATTTGCAAGTCGTAATCTTTTATCAGTTCTAACCATCTCCGCTGCCTCATGTTCAATTCTTTCTGTGTGAAGAAGTACTTCAAACTCTTGTGGTCTGTGTACACCTCACATGTTGCCCCATAAAGGTAGTGACACCAAATTTTCAGTGCAAACACTACTGCAGCAAGTTCTAAATCATGAGTAGGGTAGTTCTTTTCATGTGGTCTCAGTTGTCGGGAAACATACGCAATCACTTTATCATTCTGCATTAATACACATTCCAAACCCTTATAAGAAACATCACCAAATATGGTAAATCCATCCGTACCTGAGGGTAAGGTGAGAATCGATGCAGTTACCAGTTGTGTCTTCAGTTCTTGGAAGGTTGATTCCCTCTAATTGGTCCAGTCAAATGATATCCCCTTTTGAGTCAACTGAGTCAACGGTAGGGCAATTTTGGATAAGTCTTTCACAAATCTTCTGTAGTATCCAGCTAAGCCTAAGAAACTTCTGACTTCAGTAACATTAGACGGTCTGGGCCAATTCACTACTGTTTCAATCTTCTGTGGGTCAACTGAAATGCCATCCTTACTGATCACATGTCCTAAAAACATTACATTGTCTAGCCAAAATTCACACTTCGTTAGTTTTGCATACAGTTTCTGTTCTCTTAAGGTCTGTAAGGCAACGTTCAAATGACGTTCATGTTCTTCCATGCTTTTGGAATAAATCAAAATGTCATCTATGAACACAACTACAAATTCATCGAGGAACGGTTTAAAAATTCTGTTCATAAGGTCCATAAATGCGGCAGGTGCATTAGTAACTCCGAAAGGCATAACAAGGAATTCGTAATGTCCATACCTCGTTCGAAATGTAGTCTTTTCAATGTCCTCTGGTTTGAATTTTAACTGGTGGTATCCGGATCTAAGGTCAATTTTAGAGAACCCTTGGGCACCCTATAACTGGTCAAACAAATCATCAATTCGAGGCAATGGATATTTATTTTTCACTGTTACCTTGTTCAGCTCACGGTAGTCAATGCAGAGTCTCAAGGAGCCGTCTTTCTTTTTCACAAACAAAACTGGAGCGTCCCACGGTGAAGTACTGGGCCTGATGAACTTATTATCTAACAGTTCCTGTAATTGAACTTTCAGTTCCTTCAATTCAGTAGGTGCCATTCTGTAAGGAGCTTTGGAAGCTGGCTGTGTACCCGGAATCACATCAATGGTGAACTCAATGTCCCTGTCAATCAAATCCCTTGGAAAATCATCTGGAAAAACATCTGGGAATTCTCTGCCTATAGGAATACTGTCCACATTAGCTTTAGCATCAGTAGGTACAGTCAATATACAGCATAGATACCCTTTACACCCCTTTTTAATCAGTTTGAATGCTTTCATGGATGAAATCAGGTATGGGGGAGGTACTACTCCAACTCCATTAAACACAAATTCAGGCAGTCCAGGTGGACGGAAAACAACTTGTTTTGTTACACAGTCTATGGTAGCATGATATTTTGTTAACCAGCCCATTCCCAATAACACATCGAAATGATCGATATATAAAGGCAGTAAATCAATATACAAATGCACATCCCCAACAATAATTTCACATGCAGGGTATATATAAGCACACGTCATGGATCCCCCAACAGGTGAAGATACAACTAACAAATAATTTATGGGTTCCAGTGGTCTATTCAATTTTTGTGAAAAAGCATACGAGACATATGAATGTGTAGACTCCGAATCAATCAGAACATAAGCATTTTGAGCACAAATTGAGAGTATACCTGACACAACGGTCTCAGTATTTTGCACATCTCCTGGTACAAGTGTGAACACTCAGCCTTGCCTTAGAGGCTCTTTTCCGATAGCTTTAGGGTTGGGTTTCGGTGGAGCAGTTGATGCTGTTGCGCTTGGTGCAGCTTTACTATTGCCTTGAAAAGTAGAAGGGCAATCTTTGACCATGTGGCCTACCTTGCCACACCTGTAACAAGCATCTGAGATTTTATAACAAACCCCTTTATGTCTTTTCCCACATTCGAAGCAGCGTGGTATGGAACTACTTCCCTAGCTAGAACTGGTCGTTGACCCTGTATTTTGCTTCTTATTCGATGAATTATTTCGGCCTTTCTTGAACTTAAAGCCTCGTCTCTTACCGCGCCATTTACTTCCTGATGTTTCAGTCTGTTTTAGTGCCTCGATATTCGACTCGGCTATTATTTCTCGGTCAAGAACATCTACATATTTCAGTAGTTTCAGAACATTGATTCTGTCAAGTATTTCAACATAAAGGCCGCCTTCAAACTTCTTGGCCTTTTTGTAATCAATGTCCACCATGTGTGGTGCATATCTGGCGAGCTCGGTAAACTTTGATTCATACTCTGCCACTGACATGGTACCTTGCTTTAACTGTTCAAATTCAGTTACTTTACAATCCCCAACACACTGAGGAAAGTATTTCTCAAAGAAGGCTCCCTTAAACTGAGCCCAAGTCATGACATTATTGGTGTCACAGACAAGCATCCACCACCGTCTGACTTCTTCTTGTAAGGTAAAAGTAGCCAGCAATACCTTGGGTGCTTCGGAACAAGGAAACACTTCGAATAATTTCTCCGTTTCTAGCATCCATGCTTCGGCCTTTAACAGTTCAAGGCCTCCCTGAAAGGATGGTGGTTTCATTTTACTGAACTTCTATGTCAGAGCAATTATATCATCATTAACATTATGCTCGGGTTGAACTGGAGGAGGTGGGGGCTGTTGGTTCTATTGTAGCCTTAAGGCCTCAGTCAACAGTTCAACTATTCTTTCCAATCTTGCCATTCTGGCGTCAGATGATTCTATTTCATCGACATTCCTTGCATTTTCCATTTCACTATATGCAATACAGTAATAATAAACATATGAATTGCTTACTTAAACACATTCGCACATTAGCATATATATTCATGTCATGGCCATACACACTTTTTCAATGCTCATGCAATGCCCTATTCACTTCTCTAGGACACCCTATAGCTCACTTGGACACGTGTGTGCGGTATAACTCGTGGTTTGATATCGCTCTGATACCACATTGTCACGACCCAAACCCCCCCTATGGGTTTAGCACTGTAACCGGCCAGTAATCCGTGATTACTGAAGGCTTGCTTAATAGTAAAGACAGTAATACAGAGTATAGGGGCTGACGGAAGCCAAAACAGTAATAAAAGATGTCCAATGAGCTGTGACAGTCTGTATGCAAAAGGGCTTTTTTCGAACATATTCACATTCATAAGAAAAACAGTATATACATACATCATATACAAACATTCAGGTTAGGGACCGAATCCCTAACACAACAGTATAGTGCAAGTCTAACATTTATTACAGAACAAAGGCAAAAGGGGAAATCTAAAACACCCCAACCCAGCCTTGGCTTGAAACGACTTAGAAACTCGAAATGAGGCACAACGGTGGGCTTGACAAAACGAGAGCTAACCCGACGCTCCTAGCTCCGGTCCGGTGCCTGGACACCTACATATATATATAAACAGTGAGCTACAGCCCAGTGAATAACAACTGTGTAAAGAGGTTAAGAATGAATGTCCTTCCAGTCAGTAAACAGGCATATCAGTCATTTAGAAACCATAGCAGTTATATGTGGTACATCCAATAACAAAACAGTACAGTAGGTCTTAACAGACCGAACAGTCAGTTGATGACCATCATAACAGTAACAGTAGTGGTTCCAAACTTGGGAACCGACAGAGATCTCTGTGACAGTAACAGTAACAGTACAGTAACAGTAAATTGCCATGGATACCACGAATACAGTTTGTAAATAGGACAATCATTCATTCATTAAACAATAACGTTTCAGTAAACAGAACAGTTGATCATTCAGAAAATATTCATAATTGAACATATCTTTACAACATTGTTACTCACAGAGCACTAGGCTATAAGTAGCTAATGAGCGTCCTCGGATGCCAACCCTACACAGTTACAAAACAAACACACACTAAGTTACACACTTGGGAATCAACAACTTAGTCCATATCTTGACTCGGTGTGGTTCTACATCAATATCCTCATTAAGATGCCTCAAACATAGCCTAGGAATGCCTAGGATGGAAAAAGGATGCAACGATGCACTTTAAAACACTTTTCAAAATTTGCTGAAACAGGGGTTCACGCTTGAGCATGGCTTTCTACGCTCAAGCGGACATGCAAAAAAAGAGCTCCGCTCGAGCGTGACTTCCTTCACTCGAGCAGACTGTAAACTCAAGCAAAAGTACTGAATGCATGCAATTCACGCTCGATGGGCGCTCGACCTCCACTCGAGCGTGAGACACAAGTCCTCGCTCGAGCGGACTGCAGACATATGAAAAGTACTAGATACACGCATTTCTCGCTCGAGCGTTACTTTCTCCGCTCGAACGGGATGTATGCACTCAGAGTGTATGCTCGAGTGTGAAGTCTTACGCTCGAGCGTGGGTCCAAAATATGGAATTTCCATATTGAACCTCCAAGCTCAAATCCAATATTTAAAGCATCAAATTCGATTCTTTTGGGCCAATTTTCTGGAAAACACTTTAAAACTCGTAATATAACATGTTTCAAAGATCAATTTACAAAATCAAAGCCCAAAGGTAGTTCAATTAAACACAAATCCAAATAGAATTTCATGAACATAATGTATATGTAACATGCAAGTGTTCAATTGAAATCAAAGCTTCAAATACTTGATCAAATGAGTCAATTCACTCAAAAACATGATGAATTCATGGACCATAACTAGAATATAGACATGCATGTGAGGATTTCCATGAAATCAACCTCAAAACTCAACAATGTATACATGCATGTATGATTTAGCTACTCAAATCAACTCTTTAAACCAATTCTTGACTTAGATCACTAATGACTCATGAACCATGCAAGAACCAACTTGAATTCATAAACTAAAGGATAAATATCCCACCTTCGGTCCTCAATTTTAAGTCTAGAAGCCCAATTATGCAATCTACTCTTCAATTCTTCTAATTCTCCAAGCAATTCTTGGTGAACTCAACTTTTCTCCTATCTCTCTCTTCCTTGCTCACGGTTTTGGTCTCAAATGAGATGAGGAAATGATATAAAGTACAACCATTAAGTCCAAACAAAATGTGTAGGAAATGGCCACTTAATGGCGATTTGGTAATAAAGCCAAACTAATGTAATTTAACATTATTTAATCATTCTCAATCAAATTTTAATTAAATCTACATAAGATCACATAAATTCTAATTAGCATAAAACACTAGTCAATTTCTGATTCGGCCGCCGATAAGGCCTTCAATTTGCAGTTCAAAACTTAAAACATGAACAAATCAATCAATTGATAAACAGATAGAAATGCAATCAAACAACATACTCATGCAATCAGTTTTGGATTTCATCCTAATCAGTTACTTATCATGTTCAATCACAGTTCAGCAATAATTAGAGGTGAGGGTTGTCACACCACACTACATCGTAGGCCCTTTGCCCTTAGATTTTGTGGCAAAAAGGGAAAATATTTACCCCGAGGACTACATTTTTACCACTGTCCCTAACTTGCTGGAGATTATTAATATCCAAAATGTTGATTTTAGTAATAACCAATCATACATCGAGACACCCGGCTGGATTGTTGATCGAGTATTTTTGGGATACATACAGTCCGTCCGCATTTTCACAGTCCAGGCAGCGTGGATGTGTTTTGGTGTGGTCCAGTTCGGATGGGAATTTGAGCTTTTTATGCAACACTATTTCCCATGATTTTTTGGCCCGTTTGACCTACCACTCTAGATTTGATAGAAGAAAACCTTTTTGTACGCTAACCATGATGTGTTCTAATCCCTTTTTGTTGTCTTTTTGTTTTTTGTTGTACCATATGGATGAGACATTAACATATTCTAACTTTTGAAACAAGGATGTAATATTAATTGTAAAAATAGTAAAGTTAGTATTTAATATAGATATAGATTGCGCTATACATGCTTATATATATGCTGCGTTATGGATGTAATACCTGGTTTATTACTTTGTAGAATGGCCAATAATGGTAACGGAGGTGAGTCATCAGTCAGTGGCACTGAATCGATGGAAAGAATCATGGAAAGAGCGATTACTAGCTTTTTGCAAGCCTTGCAGACTAACATCAACAATGGGATGTCGGAATGGCGAGAAGAGCATGTTATCATAAAATAGTTCCAAGATCTGAAATCCACCACATTTACCAGCGGTCCAGACCTAATGGTAGCAGACGCTTGGGTTAAAGACATGGAAAAGATTTTTCGTGCCCTACCTTGCACCGAAAGAAAGAAGGTAACTTTCGCTACTTTCACTTTCAAAGATAATGCACAGAAATGGTGTCTTCTTACTCTGGAGAAAGAAGAAATTGCGACTTGGGAAAGATTTTTGGAAGTATTTTACGAAAAATACTTCCTAGATTCATTGCGGGAACAGAAAGCATCGGAATTCATACATCTAAAGTAAGGAACCATGACGGTGGCCGAATACGAGAGCAAGTTCACACAACTCGCTCGGTTTGCGACATATGTCATCCTCACCGAAACTCGAAAAGCAAGAAAATTTGAAGTAGGATTGGATGCTGAAATTAAAGATAGGCTCAAGGTCTTGAAACTGCTAACCTATGCAGAAGTGGTAGACCGGACGCACATTGTAGAAAACAGGATTAAAGCCTCACATTCCGGGGAACCAAGCCAAAAGAAGCAATTATGAGAAATAGACAACAGATGACCCGGTGTTGCGCCTCCCAAAAAGGTGAATATGGGCACAACCAGTTCAGGCAATCAAGGTCCTACTAACCCCCGAGGTGGCACTATTCCAATTTGTCTTACTTGTGGGAAGGCTCATTGAGGACAATGCCATCGAGACACAGGAGCATGCTTTAAACGTGGTCAAGTTGGCCACTTGCTAAGGGATTGTCCAAAGCTGACTAATCCCACAGCCAATCCCTCTGGCCCAGTCAGAAAACCTGCAGGACCTGGAGGAGAGATGAAGAACCAAAAACGCCAAGGAAGCGCTTTCGCCTTGGTACTTAGAAAACCAGAAGTTATCGAAAATGTTGTGTCATGTATACTTTCTGTCTATGGTCATTTAGCTCACGTCCTTATTGACTCTGGGTCAACTCATTCTTTTGTTACACCACACTTTGCTGCCAAGTTGGAATCAACACCCGAACCATTAGGATATATATTTTATGTGTTTTTTCCTTCTGGTAAGTCTGCCTGAAGTACTGATGTGTACAGATCATGTACTATATCCTTAAAAGGCAAAACCTTATATGTAGACTTGATTCCCCTCCGCATTGGAAACTTTGATGTGATTTTAGGTATGGATTGGCTGGCTGCCAACCACATCTCTATTGATTGTAAAGCCAAAAAAGTTTCCCTCAGGTTACCAAACCAGCCCGAGCTTGTCTTTGATGGAACTGGAGTTTCCAACCTTCCCTGTATTATATCTTCCATGACAGCCCAACAACTTTTGAGAAAGAATTGTTGTAGTTTTATCTGTTATGTTATCGATACACAAAAAGAGGCCCCCACCGTTGATGCAATCCCCGTGATTCGAGAATTCCCGGATGTCTTTCTTGAAGATCTACCTGGTATCCCGGTTGACCAGGAAATTGAATTCACCATTGAAACCCAACCTGGCACATAACCAATATCAAAAGCTCTTTATCGCATGTCGATGACAGAATTTAAAGAGCTGAAGATTATGAGGAGTTTATAAGCGTGAGGAGAATTTAAGGGTTAGATGCTAGAAGTATTCCTTGGAAGAAAGTACAGTTTGTGTTCTCGAGTAATGAGTGTAGTATTGGTGAAGAGTGTCTTGTGTGACTGGGATTGTGTGATCGTTGTTAACCTTGGATGTAAAGATGTGTTGCCATATAGGCATATGAGTGGTGATTGCCTTGGGAACAATGGTAGTATGGTCTAATTGTGAGGAATCTGGTGTGATTCAAGGAATATGGAGAATAGTGTGTGGAACTCCACTTTAGTCAGCACGTCGGTGTTTGGTACTGAGTGCAGAGTTTATCGAAATGGTTAATTGGTTAGTGGACATCGGAATATGGTTGACAAATAGTCATATTGGGACTAGCTTGGAGTTTGGTATAAGGGTTGTAATCCTGCAAGTGCCTTAGAGTGGTTTGGCGAGAGGGGAGTCTTGTGTTGTGGTTGTAAAGCTCGTGTGGAGCTTGTCTTGAATTAGCAGAACTCTTCGGGGTGGCGTAATGTGTTGATGACTCATTGTTTTGCACGTATACTATGCCTCGTGTGGGTGATAATTTATAATGAAATGGAATCGCAAGATTGTGAATTTTCTTGTGCTTTATTGTGTTGCTAGCACAGTTGTTATTTCTATTAATTTTATTATAGAAATGTTGCGTAAGTGTTTGTTAAGACATCACGGTAAGAGTGATGGGCATTGTTGGGTGACGGTAGAGGTTTACTGGTTATTATGTCGAGCATAAATTGGAAAATGAATTTTTCCTAGTGCTATGGCCTTGAATGGTTGGTTAAGTGGAAATGTTATGGATTTAATCTAAATTGTAGTGAGGGATTTGACTAAATAATTCGGTGTAACTTAATTGTGGATGGCTATGTGTTCTGATTAATACTTTGCTTTCAGAAAATGCTTACAAAACTTTTAAGTTTTGCTTGAAAGGCAGAAAATGTATTTCGATTGTGGATGGTGCAAGTTGAGCATTGTTTTGAAAAATGCTTTATATGCAAGATATTAATTTTCAAAGTGTTACGGAAATAGGAAAATTTTCTTCTTAACAAAGTTGTATTGTTAATTGTTTTACCTGGAATGATTGGGTTGTGTAGTGACTTAGTTTGAATTGCTATTATGGGATTGGGTGTTGGTTTTAAGGAGTGTTTTGGTATTGTTGAGGCCTGTTATGCCAAAATATTGTCTCTTGACCATGTTTTGTTGTAAGTTCTTTTCTTCTGTGTGAGTTGGTCAAAGGTTCCGTTGTGAGAATTTTTCTCCATGTTTGAGTGTTGAACATTCTGTGGTGTTGTATGTGCTGTTGGTGGTTGAGGCGTAGTGAACGTCCTTAGGGTGTGAGTGGTGGTTGTTGTTGTTCGTGTCTCATAGACTCCAACAGGTTTTGTGGATCGATGAAACATTTGTGATCTCTTCCTTAAGTTTTGTTGTTTGGTTGTCTTTCGGGACCTCGAGATGTTGAACCGGGATCCGAGAATGTATCACATGCATGGATCTAGTTGTAAGTTGGTTGTTATGCTTCCAGTTGCATTTGAGTTGCATTTAGTTTCGGTTTTATCTTTAATTTCAGGGATGAAATTTCCTAATTAAGGTGGGGAGATTGTAGAGTCTTGTAAGTTTTTGTTCATCATTCGAACGATAAATTGTTCGCTCGAGTGGTGTTTCAGGTCTTCTAGTACTTTTGTTTGGAGACTGAACTTCTGGGAGTTCGCATTCTACACATGAGCGAAGGTTTCATTGCTCGAGCAGTTTTATGTCTCTAACGCTCGAGCGCAAGTTTCATCACTCCAGCAGTCTGATTGGAATTAGCACTTTAAAAAGTCACTTTTTGGTCATATTAAGATCATTTCTCTCTCTCTCTCTCTCTCTCTCTCTCTCTCTCTTCTTTCCTTCCTTCATTTTTGAAAGTCCCATGCTTTCAAGGATTTTATTTTCTTTTACTTAGAATCTCACCCTGGTTTCATATACCAAAACGTAGAGCATGAAGAGAGCTTTTAAGTAATCTGAGTGGATCGTGTTTTCGTCGAAGTTGGATTTTTTGGCTTTCTCCTCTTCTTGCTAGATACAGGGATTTCTTTACTCATTTTAAATACTCCTTTATTGATAGACGTGTGGTATATTTTTATTGTATAAAAAATATGATTTAGTTATTGATTTCAAAATCATGAAAAGGGGATTTTTGGGTTTGAGCTCTGGAAAGTGAAATTATATGTTTGTAGAGGTTTCTGATGTATTGGAAATTAGTTTATCTTGTTGGTATTGAGAAATGGGAAAAACCCTAATTTCTATTATTAAGGGCTTATTGGATTAAAAGGCAGTAAAGTTGTATAATAATTAAGTCATGTATTATGTGGTTTGTATTAATGGGTTAATTGCTAAAAAAGGGATAATCGAGATATTAGGCTTATTTGATCCACATGAGTTGAGTTGAGTTGAGTTGAATTGAGTGGTATGGAGTTGGGTTGTGGTTTTATATCCACTAATTAGATTTTTACTACATATTAGAAAAAAGAAAAAGAAAAAGGATTTTAAATAAGAGTTGGAAGCATTGTGGATTGGAAATAACATATTAGGTTTTGAAAAGAAAAATAAACATTATAACTCATTTATAAATTGAGAATGAATGGGGCTATTCTTTTGGCATATTATGTTGTTGTAGTTGGGCTTAATATCTCATGAGAATTGGATTATTATATGATGCGTATATAATGCATGTGCTTAGAGGTCTTGTCCTTGGTCATCAGTGGAGGATGACATCGCTGTGCTGCATAGAGTGTGTGTATATATTACACCTGCGTTAATTATGTACTCGAGTTTGTTATGATGAGATTGATCATGTTATATGCGCTCAGAATGAGAGGTACCATTACCTTCCAGCTAGCGCCTGGAGAATTGGCCATGCTTAGAATCAGAGGAACCATTACCTTCCAGTTAGCGCTTGGAGAAATTGGCAGAGGTGCCATTACCTTCCAACCGATGTCTGGTAAATTGGCAGAGGTACCATTACCTTTCAGCTTGTGTCTGGTAAACTGGCCTTCATTATGGGAAAGTGTATCCTGGGTTACTGTGCTTAAGGTAGGTAGTTCATTGCTTCATTTCTTATTTTTGTTGTGGTGTGTCTATGTATATTATGTGTGATAATGGTTACGGTTAGATGAAGCCGGGTTGTCTTACATGATTTGTGGTATAATGGTTCCAGTTTAGACCCGACTCTTTTCATACTCTTAGATCTGAGATTTCGTACCTTTAGCTGTTGTTCATGTCCTTTATCATCTTGTTAATAGTTGAGTTGTTGATTGTGTTTGAAATAGGTTGGGAGTTACTTTTTCAAAAGAGTTGCTGTCTGTTTCACTTTGGATTCGCTCGAGCAATACTTTGATCGCTCTAGTAGTCTTTGAGATCTCTCAGTATTTTTGCAGACCTGTAAAACTTCTGGGAATGGGTGATCTTCGCTCAAGCGGTCTTTTTTTTGCTCGAGTGGTCTTTTGCAAGTCTGAACTTCTGGAAGGGGCTCATTGTGCGCTTGAACAGTGTTTTTGGTTGCTCAAGTGGTGTCACTTATTGTGTCTGACACTCGAGCGGTGGTTTGGTCGCTCGAGCAATCTGTGCGTCTATCAGATCGGGGAAAGGGAATTTTTGTCACTTTTTCACTTCCTTTCTCTCTAAAACACTTCAAACCCTAATTTCTTCACACTCTCTCTTTCTCTCTCTCTCTCTCTCTCTCTCTAGTTCTTGCCTTAAAATCCCAAATACTTCTAATCCATTGATTTCTCCACCATAGTTCCTTGGAGAAAAAGGTAGAGCTCGTCTAAAGCTTCGTTTTAATCGAACAGGATCTTGTTTCTAGTCTTGTCAAACTTCCACCTTGCCCTATTCCTCTTCTACTCTTAACGTAAGAATTTCTTCAATTTTTGGTATTATTCTTACCTTAGTTATTTTTTCATTGAAAAAGCTTAGTGATTTAAAGATTTTGGGTTAAACCTAGGATTTGATTTTGAAATGTAAAAGAGGAGTTTTTCAAATAAATTCTTGAGAAAGGTTTTGGGAGTGTATAAAATGTTGGGTTGTGTTGAAATGTTGGAATTTCCTTACTTTAGTGTGATTTTGAAAGTAAAAGAAGTTTTGTTTGAAAATCATTGATATTTGATTTTATGAAAGAACATGAAAGGATGTTGGGGTTTAAAAAGATAAGAGGAATGTATCTGTTGATGATGAGAGTGGCGTTATGTATTATCGCTCCCATTTTGAAAATTATGAGGTTGTATCTATTGTTGGAAAATTAACTGTTGAGTAGAAATATCTGTTTTGGACTATCAGTGGAGGATAACTTGATTGTTGTAGAAATTGCATGAGGATTAGGACAATTGAAACTAATTATTCATATATCTTGCATTAAGCATTGTTTCATACTTAAACATTGAAAATGTATTGTTTTGAGAAAAATGGGTGTATACCTTAGTAAATCTGGTTAGGGGCTGTGGTTATGGTTTATTATGTTGGCCTATGTGTCCTTTGTGAAAGTCCAAGAATTTGCTCAGTTAGGTGTCGATCTTTCCAATTAGTACTGGTAAAATGGCTTTGTTAGTGTATGTATAGCTTATTGGCAGACACATACATAGAGATTCCTACTGTTTTGTATCCACTGCCTTGTTTTCTGATATAAAAGGATATTTTTCATGAATTGATACATAATAATGGCATATATTGTTTTGAGATGGAAAAAGTATAATGTTTGGCAAATGGCATGCATATGCATTCACCTTATGACCTTGTTAAGTTTTATACATTATGTTAAAGTATCTCTACTGGGCTTTAGCTCTCCCTACATGGAAAACAACTTTCAAGTGTTGACAATGTGCCTCCGCCAAAGACATAGCTTAAGAGGACTTAGAGCCAACAGCTTCTTTTGTTTCTTCTGTGTAATTATTTTTGTATAAGCCTTGGGCTTTATCCATATTGAGTTTAACTCACTTTTGTTGTACTCAAGTATTGACTTAGAAAGATGGAGCCATTAGGGCATAAACTTACATGTACCTGCTTTTATTTCAATTCATGTACACATGTCATATACTATAGATTCAGGATCTAGGATTTATGAATATATATACACATATGTCATCTTTTGTATGATTGAGGAGTATCAATGAAACGTTAAATATATAGCAAGTTATGCATTCTACGGAATATTATGATGTGGGTTGTTGTTATTATTTTGGGGCATTAGAACTTGGTATAAGAACTATTGGGTTTGAATACTTTGGGATTGTGGGATGTGATTTTTACCACATTGGGTTTATCTCGCTAGATGATAATAGAAGTAAACCTGGTATGCTATGTGATAACATGTTTATGTGACTAGATTAGTATGGGATTTGGTTTCTAAGATATTAATTGGATCTACGAGTTTCCAGAAGTCCTATTAGAAGAGCATTTTGTCACTACTTATTCTAGCTGGAACTCTGGCAATGTTGCAGAACAATTATTATCTAGAAAGGAAATTCGTTTGTGATTATATAATTCGGTGCTTATGTGGAATGAATTACTTGTTATCCATCGTATTATGACGTGAGTGAATTAGCTTCGACACATTTATAAATGTGCTAATCAATTGTTTTACCTTTATTAGAATGTCAGGACGCGGACGAGGTGGTAGTAGGCGTGGCAGGCCTAGGCCGTAGGAGGTGCCGATACTGGATGAAATTCCAGTGCAGGAGGAGGGAGTTGGTCAAGCCAAAGCGACCCGGCCAGCAGGTCAACAAGCCATGAGTTCCTTAGCCTGCGAAATGGCCGGAGCATCGCGGGAATCCATGGAGATTCTAAGGGCTGAGAGTCAAGTCCAAGCCCACATTGTAGAGACAGGGCAGTCATTTTTTAAGAGGGAGCTCTTCCGGTTGAATATGGAAGAATCTATCGGGGATCCAAAGGAGCCACTGAAGGCTAATGAGTGGCTAGAGCAGATGACGAAGACGTTTGAGATGCTTGGCATTGATAACGACAGGTTCAAGGTGACCTTGGCATCTTTCCAACTTAAGGGAGATGCGGGTCAATGGTGGAAATATGCACGATGGGGCATTAGGGTGACGTGGTAGGCTTTGTCAATGCCTTCCAAGACAAGGTTTTGCCACCCACAACAAGGGAGAAGTTGAGGTAGTAGTTTCTGAAGCTAAAACAGTTGAACACGCCAGTAGCCAAGTTTGAGGCTGCTTTCACTAGTTTGTCGAGGTTTGCACCAGAACTTATGGCAACAGAAGAACATCGTTGAATCGAGTTTAAGAAGAGGTTGAGGACCGGGCTCCTTTTCAAGGTGGCCAGTCTATGATTAGGGATTATGATCATCTAGTGGAGGCGGCAGCTCACTTAGAGATCATGATTCAAATAGCGGAGGAGTGGATGAGAGCCTCCAGGTAGAGGAGCCAGGATGTTCAAAGGGATGCTATGGACAACAAATGGCAAATGGATTCCACCCCACAGCAATCCTAAGCTACGCAGTTTAGATTCACCTTTCCCGTACTGAGTTCTGGTTTGGGGAGAAGTAACCAGGGTGGTTTCACTTGCTTCAAGTGTGGTCAGTTAGGCCATAAGTCTGCAGTTTGCCCATATAGAGGATGAAGGCAACAATCTACACCCTCGACTCGTTCTCAGGGTCAGGGCCAAGAGAGAGGGCAGTTGCCTACCTGTTATTAGTGTAGGTAGTCGGGACACTTGAGGAGGTTTTGCCCTCAAACAAGTGGCACATTTGGTGCTAGAGGTTACAAGAAGTAAATTATTGCTATTTAATTTGTCTATGTGCATACTTTAATCAAATTTAGATTCTAACCTTTCTATTTGCATAGCCATACATCTAATATTTTCTCGAGTATTTTTTGCGATTTTAGACTATTAATGGTACTTAAAACCATCTTGTTTTTTCCTTAGGTGCCTAAAACCGTGTCTAAATGACTACCACCCTAAGAGACTTCAACTGGCAATTTTGGGTTAACAGTCTGTGGGTATATGGGCTTTGAAGGTTAACAAGATTATGAGTTTTTTGATAGCTTGTAGTGAAACAAAAAATACCACACTAATTTATTAGTTACATAACTATCAAAAGGAAATAAAATCTTAAAGAGTATACTTACATGGAACTTGATCTTGTTATGAAGCTTTTCACCAAGTTCGTTGCTTGGGCTCTGATACCAAAAAGCTTAGTACATATATTTTCTGACTAATTGCGGAAGTAAAAATATGAGATGTAAGCAAAAGATAAGAGAGTTTCTAAGAATTTACAATGATCCATTATGTTGGCTTCCATGCCAATTTGTAGAATACATTCGTAAATACAATCAACAAAAGTCCAAAAAGCTATTAATCTAGAAGTCAAAAAGCCTACACTTAGGCTTATTAATTTCTTTACATTAAAGTCAAAAAGCCTAAACTTTGGGTTAGTACATATTTAAAAACCTATCTATAATATGTACAATACATATGCTGCCCCCCTCCCTCGTTTCTGAAAAAGAAAAACTATTTTGGATGAGATTTCGCTAATCTTATCTTTTTATTATTTCTATAGATGTTACCACGTGTGCTGAATAAGGATGTAGCCAGTCTAGCATATCTGCAACGTGTCTTCATGGGCCCACTATGCTTCTATCATATTGTGTAGATTGTGCATGAAGACACTATCTTCGGATAATGGAGAATCTTGTGGTTGACTCCATTCCTATGTTCTGAAAGCTTCCACTTCATCAGCTTGCATTGCCAAATCTAAAGGAAGATCTAGCAAATTTCTTTTTGCCAGATTATTAAGAAAATCTTCTGCTTCACTCTGTTGTGTAAGAGTTCTTGTATATAAAATTGGTTCCATAGTAACAAATAGTCTTCTTCCATCAGTTACCATGAAAGGCAATTCACTGTAACCTTTTATGTTTTGTGCCACTTGAGACAATAATATTAGGTTGTCTGCCCAATAATGCTAAGGACATAAGACATTAATTAGTTCATGAGGATTAACAACCTCTCCCTTTGAGTTTATTAATGGTCCAACATGATCTAATTTTGATTCTTCAATCTTTTTCAAGTACCAAATTTGATATAGCTGATAGAATTTTTCTCTTTCACGCCATCCAATGGTGCTGCCAATCCAAAAAGTGAAATATTTTCTCCATTCGTAGTTTTTTTATTACTTTTGAGAGCATTGCGTTGATTATCTCTGGAAAATCTTTCCATTGTATAGGATGAGAGTTTTGAAAAATAACTTGATTATTTATTCCCCAGTTGATTTCTTCAGAAATGTTCCAATCATTATCCTCATAAGACCATTCTTGGGTATCGAAAAATAATGTGGCTTTTAGAATATTATCTTGTAAATTAATCTTATTAATTGATTTGGAAAGAATTTGTTTAATTCTTTCACAATGGTCTTCTACTTTATCTTTAATGAGTCTAAAAATTTCATAGGGAAGAATTGCTCTTGCTTTTTCAAAGAGACAAGTTCTTTTAATTGTTTCAAAACAAGGATATGAATATTCATGGTTTATGAATTCAAAAATTTGAATAAAAGTATTTATTTTTTCAAATTTAAAATCTTGATCCCAATTCGTTTGTTTAATGAGTTGGAAATAAATTTTTGTGACTCATTTGTTCTAGTGGTTTGTTCCACTAATTGAAATAATAAATTAGACATATGTAATCTAAAACTTTTTTTATTTTCGGAAATGTTGGTTTTCCACACACCATTTAAGTCATTATAAATTTTTCTAGGAATACCAAGATTAAAAAAAGTCTTTAATTTCATATTCATCTGGTTTAGATTTTTGAAATTCAAAAGTGATTGAATTGGTTTGCAATTGGTAAAAAATAGGCATTGATGGAGCACTATAGAAAGCTTTTTTTAGCTTTTGCCATACTGCCATATGCTTGATAGCAAGCTCTAGGGAATCCAACTACTTGCACGTTGCAATCTTTCCAATTTGTGTAAATTATAGGTTGTCTGCTTGAAAAAATAACATAAACTTTTTTCTATTTTAGGATTGTTTTTTTTTTTTTGGCAATTGTCACCCATTTTTTTTTATCAAACTTGGTGGGTTGTTTACCCTTGTTCATGGCTAAAAAGAGAAAACACTGGTGTAGCTTGGCTTTTTCGCGCCCTCTTTCAGAAACTCGAAAAGAAGCCCTACAGTTCGGACTCCCGTGGTTCTGAATCTAATCTCACAAGTGCAATGTGAAACTGATAAACACCAAAGAGTCTAAATTCGACAGATTGTTTTGAAAAATTGATTTTGAATCAAAAAGTGCCAAAATTGGACTGCTTTGCCAGATACAGAGTTGCCACCTAAATATTTTATTTTTGGAGAAATTTAGGAAACCCATGACTCGTGCCAAAGGCCATGTGTCCGTCATCACCAAAGTTGCCTCGGCTTGGGAACTTAGGTACAAGAAGGGAAGGTCATGAATTGAGCACCCCCGCTCGCCCGATCAAAGATCGGCCTCTACTAATCATAATATGATTTTTTATAAACATTATGTGCTCTTGTTCCGGTTATTAGACTAGCTTTACTATGTGATGCGAGCAAGCAAGTATAGACTAGTTTGCTCAATTTGGAACAATTCAACTCATGTTTGTTTGTGAAAATGATTTGAATTTGCCATCTCAGTGGGCTTAAAGTTTGCAAGTTTGCCACCAAGCATAGTGGGCTTAAAACTGATTTGCCACTCAACAAAGTGGGCTTAAACTTACATTCGTTGAATCGTTCCAATTCAAGCAATAAGCCTTCATCCACAGGTATTCAAACAGTTTATCAAGTAAGCATTTAGCCTCATGGAAAGCATGCTAGACATGGAAAAATTCACACTCACGTAAATATGCTAGAGCACTAAAAACTCACCAAGTACTTCAAGCCAAAAAAGAAACTAGTTAGAAAAATGCATGTTCCTAACTATGCCAAATGACTAATGCAACACATGCGAAAATGCAACTAATAGGCTTGGCTACTAAGATGGCATATGATTCAATTTGATAACATACGGTTAAGCACGTATTCAAAAAAAGTATTGAAATGACAATGCAGTTTGAATGATGCGCCGAGCCTCGGTGCATGTAATACAAGATGAATGGATGCAAGCATAAGGTATGCTAATTGAAACATGTCCCTAATCTAACCATCAAAAGCTAGTAAATAAAAGGGAGAAAGACGTGGGGTTGAAAGACATACACATTATTACATTTTACTCTTACGAAGGAGAGTTCAAATGAATAAACTAAGCTAACTAGCAACTAATTAGGGATAAGCGAATTAAGCTAATTAGACTAATTATTACAAATCAAATGAATAAATAGTTAAACTAATTAACTAATTATTATAACACTTTTAACTAACTAGTAAGCTAACTAATTAATTTACAACACAAATGTAAACAACCTAAGCAATTAAGATATTTAACTACGCTGTCACCACTCCACCTCGAGAAGTAAAACATGTACATACTCGGTTTTCACCCGAAAAGACCTCCGTTTTGCTCTCGAAAGCCTCTGTTTGCAGAGTTGAACATTTCCAGAACCTTTTTGCTCCACCTTACCAACATTCTGCTGAGGTTTACATCAGTGGCCAACCGGCCATGGATGAATGCTGCCGGCCATTGGCCATGGATGGTGGCCTGCCGGCCACTGATGCGCTGGATCACCATGCTGTAACTGAGTACAAACAGAGCAAAAAAAGGGTTTTTCCAAGGATTATCTGCACAATTCAGCCCTTCTTTTCATGGACAAATCCAAGGAGTTGTGAACTTAAACCACAAACCACCAATCAAAGCAATTTCATTGCATGATGGCTTGTGCTTCAAGGTGTGCAAGCTCAATGAATGCAAAACAAGACATTTAAGAACCATCACCCTATCATGCATGATCAAGGGCAATGGAGACCTAGGAAACTTGAGACATTTCATCCCTTTGAGTATGAAATGTCCTAATTTTCCTTGTGTTCAATTAACGTTTGATTGAACACAGAACATACAAGTTATTATCTTGCTCAATTTTAGTCCCAAGTTGTTAGTTACTCATTTTAACTTACTAACCATTACTTAATCCAATTAAGTCCAAAAGGTGAGTTAGAGTCCTCTAATGGAAAGAAGGCTCAAAACACAAGTTGCTTTGGGTATGAAAGAAGTCTCATACCGTTGGTAATAAACCCCCAAAGGGATTAAACCATTAACTATGAAAGCTCAATTACACACTTAGGCAACCTCAGTTCCACAAAACAAATGACTTGAAACCACTTTCAAAGCAAGATGAAAAGCTAAGAAATGAGGGAGGTTGCAGAGGTGTTTAGTGCAAAACAACACCAAATCATACAATTAACTCAAACAACAGTTGCCTAATGGCCTAAAACACCAAACTTGTGAGGACTATTACACTATAACCATGCAAAACAAGACTCAACTGACCCAAAACAGGCCCAAAACAAGCTAAAGCAGTCTAAAACAAAGGTAAAAACATGCTAGAATATAGCTACAAAAGCTAGAAAAGCATGCTAACACATGGAGTTAACTAGGCTAGCAACCAAGACACAAGGAGGGAGGCTAACCCCTTCAATTTTGGACTTCAAAACATGTTTTTTTCCACTAAAAATACTCTGAAATTCAGTGGTTAAAAGGTCAAAAAAAGTTGGTTTGAAAATGAGAAACAAAGTGCAAAAGCCTTAAGAGCAAGGAATAAAGAAGGATGAGACACCCCCCTATCCTTAAATGGATTAAACACCAATTCCAGCCTATGAAAATAAAGATTTTTACAGCTCAAAAGTAGCCCAAAAATAGTGGGAAAAGATGGAGAAACAAGTATACCAAAACAAATTATAAGACAAGTATTATACCTCTTGAAGCCAAGCACAACTTTAGGCACAAATACAAGCCAAAACCACCTTCAAGAGCTTTAACAAGACCTCAAGGGACCTCAGCTCAAAGGTGATCAAGTTTGGTTAAGGAAGTCAAGCAAGAGTGTAGTGTAAGTAGGCAAAAGTGTAGAGAAATTGCAAGAGAGAGAGAGAGAGAGAATTTTTGAGTTTAAAATCTTCCAACCTTAAAACATGAGAGAGGGACTCCCTGTATATAGAAAACATGAATTCTATACAAAGAGATCTGACCCTCCATGTGTGGGCAGATGTATGCATCTGTGCAACCAGCTGGCATAGTTGGCATAAAATATCTCCAGAAAGCACTGGTGCCCGGCTGGCCGGCCATTAGTGACGGCCGACAAGGCACTCAATGGCCGGTAGACCAGAAGCTCTGACCGGCAGCCTTCATAGATGGTTGGCAGGCCACCAGAGAATGCAGGAGGAAAAGACCAAGACATGGTCCAAAAAGGAGGCAAAATGAATGCAGGGTTTGAAAGGTTCAAACCTGTGGCGTTCCGCTGAGGGCTTCGAGCACTCGGCGAGCAATCAGACTCGTCACCTGATGTACCTGCAAGAACATCCAAGCCTTGAAAGGCCGTCAAAAATGGGGTGTCTACAACTGGTTTAGTGATTTCTTCTTGAAAAATCTGTAAGAAAATTATTAGTTCATTTCAAATGTTCAACTTCAAAAGTATGTGTAGCAATTTCATTATACCATTAAAGTCGGTGACCTTCTTCAATATTTTTCTTGTTAACTAAAAAATCTTTTATTGCTTGATTGTCTGTTCTAACAATAAAGCATTCAGGAGCAAGATATATACGAAATCTTTTTAAAGCATGTTTTATTGTTAAAATATATTTTTCAAAAACAATATATCTTGTTTCAACAGGTTTAAATTTTCCAAAATTATATCCACAAATTAATTCCTGTTTATGAGTTTTTATGGAAATAGGTTTTTCCTACTTTTAATTCCATAACTATTTTGAACTCGATCCATAATTGAAAAGGTATTGCTTTTAATATACATCCCTAACATAAATCTGAGGCATCCGTTTCAAGAATAAGTTAATCTCATTTTTTAGGTAAATAAACTGTAGACATGACTGTAATACTTTCTTTAATTTGTTTAATTAAAGTAGTACCCTCTTTTGACTAACAAAATTGTACATTTTTCTTTAATTTTGTTAATAAAGGAAGTTCTGATTTTGCTAGATTTTTAACGTAATTTCTCTTATAATTAACAATTCCAAAAAAACTTTGATGTTGTTTTACTTCAATTAATTCATTTGGAAATTCTTTTAGTTTTGAAATAATATGTTCTTGTAATTTTAATCCAGTTGATGTAAGGATTAATCCAAAGAATTCTAGTTCTTCTTTCTATACCTTTATCCTTTTAAGAGAGAGAATAATTCCATGTTTATGGAATTTATTACATTATTGCCTAAGATGATTCTTGCATTCTTCCATTGATTTGGAAATAATAAGAATGCCATCTATATATACTACATAAAAATCTTTAAGTTCTTTAAAAATAGAATCCATCCTTCTTTTAAAGATTTGTGGTGCAGTATTTAATCGAAATAGCATTACATTCTAGTTGTCACGACCCCAAACCGCCCCTAGTAGTTTAGTGCCGTGATGGCCAGTAACCCGAGATTACCGAAGGCCAACTTTCAAAATTCACACACAACAGAGTATAAATATATATATGGGGCTCACAAGTGCGGAAGCAATAAATTTTAAAGTACAAGTGGTCCATAAGAGCAGTGCGTAAGTTACATGGAATGGCATACAACTTTACATAATATTACAACTTGGATTCAAATACAATAAAGTACAAAATACATTCTACATCTTGATCAAAAGGCTTCTCCAGCCCACATGTGTAAATTACAAACATTATAAGCCGAGAAGCATAGTTTTCAAGACTGCCGACATGTAAACAAGTTAATCTGACGTAAACAAAAACCCAAAACAGCTTGCGAGTCACACTTAGGCATCACCGCCTTCCTGCTCATCACCTACATATATATAGAGAGGGTGAGCTTGGATACTCAGTGAATGGTATAAGAAATAAAGGGGTTTGCATGACTGGTATTTAAAATATTTATCAAACAATACATAACATATTGGTACAAGTCAAGGGATGAACCAAGTCCATCTTCCAAATCTGTCAAGTTTCAAAGGATGCTTACTAACATCATTATAATACAAGTGATGACATCTCAGCAAACAAGACCCATGCGGTAAACCGTTCGTGGCAAACAAGACAAGACAAGGCAAGACAAGGGAGATATCTCAATTCAATGGTGTCATTGCATTATAGTCCCCGGACACTAAGGACTTGTGCTACTAATGCTTAGAGTCCCCTAGCACGTACGGACTTCCAAACTTTGTGCTACACACGCTTATAGTCCCTTAGCACGTACGGACTTCCAAACTTTGTGCTACAAACGCTTATAGTCCCTTAGCACGTACGGACTTCCAAACTTTGTGCTACAAATGCTTATAGTCCCTTAGCACGTACGGACTTCCAAACCTTGTGCTACAAGTGCTTATAGTCCCTTAGCACGTACGGACTTTCCAAACTTTGTGCTACTAGTGCTTATAGTCCCTTAGCACGTACGGACTTTCCAAGAATGTCATCAAAACAAGATATGTATATATTTTCCAATTAGGAATAACCATTCATGCTTACAAATACTTTTCGAAACGAAGCAAAACAAGACTTTATCAAAGTATTATAACATAGCTTTATTAAAAATACCACTCACTTAGTTCTTCAAACGTCGGGGTCGAGGCAAGTCCAAACCCTACAAACACATGGCAAAGTCTATTGAATGCACTTTCAAACAAGTTTCACATGCATGCAGATGATCTCGGTATTCCTCAAGGCTAAGTCAAATCGAAACAAGCATAATTCTTTATTTCAGAAAAACGTGTTGGGCAACTACCAGGTCTAGGCCGAGGTCCCACACCTCCTTGCCGAGGTGTTGCCTCGAAAGCCACACTCAACGGAATGAAGTCGGAAAAAATCTGGGTTTCTCTTTCTTGAAGAACATGATGAACATGAAGGACATGAACATGAGGGAGATGAGTGCAAAGATCGTGATCTGCTATTACAAAATCTAAGATTTCATGCTATGAGTTCAAAAACATGGACCCGGGCACCCATTTTCAAGGATCTTGTGAGAACAAACACAAAAACACGAAACTTAATGCAAACTTTCAGATCGAACAAGACTTTTCTTCCATGAATACATGAACACCATTTTCTCTTTCTAAAACCAACTTTAAATCGATGCATGACATGCAAAACGGGTTCGATCATGCAATGCAGCTAGATGATCAATAAGAATGACAAGAGTAGACCAAGAATCTGACCTCAATACGCGAATCTAATGGTTTGATCTCTCGGAATCAAGCTCAAAACTCACTCTCACTCTAAACTTCTTCTTCTTCTAGAGCTTCTCTCTCCTCACCAACACAGACATATAGCAAATGATCCATTTCTAAGTCTGCTGGCTGACTTAACCCTCTACAGAGGCACGTGGCAGTGGCTGGTTGGTGCTACACAGAAAGGTGGCTGAGTGACAAGACAAAACCATGACAATGTGTGTTCAACAAGCAAGACGGTATGGGCACTCTAGCGAGTAATGATCTCGGCTAAGAGCAAGACATCGGCAAGTAAGGAACAATGACCTCGGCTAGGAAGGACAATACTTGACTAAGTTGTGCCACACCTTGGCCTAGATGTGCCACACCTTAGTCTAGGTCATACCACTCCGGGACAAGATCACTTGGGTGCAAAGGTAACATCTCGGCCTAGATGATTCACACCTCGGCCTAGGTGATGAACACCTCGGCCTAGATACTAACATCTCGGCCAATATGTCAGGGCAATGGTGGAGGTCAAACAAAGTGGTTCCAAGATAACTGAAAATGACCTCGGCTAAACTCACACCAAGCAAGATACAAAACATGTTGTAACACTTAAGCAAACAAGGACAAGACTCGAAATGCAAGTTTACAAGACAGAATCACATGATTGCATATGAGTATGGTTTGGATAGCATGAGGGTTATTACACTAGTTGTAATGTCCTCTTGGAGTACTAAAAGTAGTCAATGATTTTGACTCTTCTGTTAACTGTAGTTGCCAGTATCCTGACTTACAATCAAATTTACTAAAAACTTTTGATCATTGGGTTAGATTTATCAAAATTTCCTTTCTTGGGATATAATACCCATCAAATTCTATATGTTCATTAAGCGTTTTATAGTTAATTACCATTCTAACTTTTTCTCTTTTAATTTCTGCATGATTTTTAACCATAAAAGCAGGACATGGATGAAGACTAGTGGTTACTTCGATGAGGTTTTTCTCAAGAAGTTCATTAATTTGAATTTCGAATTCATCTATATCTTGGCGGGTATAAATCATTGGTTTTATCCTAATTATTATATTACGATCTTTTAATTTTAAACTACAATATCGTGGACTACGATGCCGTAGTTTCGAAGGATTGTCACCAAAACTTTCAATTAAAATTTTATAAACCCAATGAGATTCATAAAGATTATATATATGGTGTTAAGTCACCACGCTTAGCTGGCGAGAACTCTCAATCACATATATAATGATGTTGTTTCAACAAAAGAATTGTTACCAATTTTTGGTTGAGAGTTAAACTGATTGTTTTATCAGCAAGCATTATTGGTAAATATCCAAATAAAAAATTATTTCCAAGAATAAAATGTCCATGCATATTTGGGAAGCATAAAACTTTTAGAATAACAAATTTGTAATTATTAAACCAAACAGTTATATTTTTTGCTTTTAGAATTATGGAGGTGTCTGCTCCACTAACTCCTTTCACTGAGATGGGATGTTTCATTAAAATCCATTTATCCTCAGGTATAGCATTCATTCTACATGTGCTTATTGTGGCGCCAGTGTCAAGTAGAACACTAAGACTATATGGTTTATAGCCTTTAAAGTTAAAAGTTTCCAAAACATAAGTATAATTTTGTTTTCCTTGGTTGGGGCCAAAAATTACTTCATCTTGTTTTGTTTGATAATCATAGATTTAAAACATTTTTTTGCTCTTCAAATCTATGATGTGTTCCTAGCATGATAGGAACTTGCACTATCTTAATACCAATAGGTTCTGTGTGAGAACTACTGCTATTAATATAGTGTGCAATTTTTAGTTTATTGAATTTTTTCTAGTCAAGTGATAAATTTTGTGTTGGTTGTTTTAATCTGTTATTTTTTATATACAGATTACTACTAGATGCCTATATTTCGACATTGCTAACAGATTTTCTTGCTCTTTCTTCTGTTAATTCAAAAATTAACCAATTTCTTGGAATTTTTAAATCTAACCAATTTATAAGCTTTGATTGAATTGTTGTCTTACATGGTTTGGGTTCCTACATGTCAACTATTTTTGTATCAAATGGTTTAATTTATGTTTCATGTAGCCTTATTAATTCATGAATAGTTTTCCATTGAATTGCGAGATCATAGGAACATTTTTTCATTCCTATATTTTGTGTTTTTAGACAAATCCTAACAACGTCTTCTATATTTGGATCATCTATTGACACAAAGAAATTTGGTATTATATTAAACCAGACTATTCCATTTACTAAATTAGATTGTACTCCTCCAATAATGGCACTTATTGGATCATGAAATCTTTTATCTAGTAAGACTGCTAAGATGGGTGTATCAATGCCTTATCTAAACAAAGTAGTGATTTTCACTTGAATTAATCCTATATGAATATATCTTAATTCAGGATTATTCTTTTTCCATCTAGCAATTTTCTTTTTGTCAAATAAGGTTATATCGACATTTCCTTCATCTGTAAATTAAGTCCTGGAAGCATGTTGCTCAAATATTCTGGCTGACCAAGGTTTGAATTTTGATATTTTATAAATTTCTTCTTTTCGAATTCCTTGAAGGTTTTTCATAACAGGCTAATTGTTCTTCAGAAAAGATAATTTATTCACCGATATAATCTCCTAATCGAAGTGTTTCTGATTCCTCCTTATAATTTTCTATAATCGTATTCATCATAAAGATATATTCTTCGTCTTCATCTAATGAATATTCTTCACTTGAAATTTCATACACTATTTCTTTTGTATCCAAAATTTCTTCACCAAAACAAATTTCAAAGTCTTGTTCTTCAAGAACTTTTATCATTTTTTTAGCACTTATTCCTTTTTTAGGACACTGAGGTGCATAATGTCCTTCATGGCAAATATAACATGTACAAGACTTTTTCTTGTTAGATGTTTTTGAAGAAGTTGTTTTTCTTTACTTCACATATTTTTTATGTTTAGAATTTTTTTTTCTTTTTCTTAAGTTTACTCTTTCTTTTATAAGAAGGTGTGCAACCAATTTTCCAATTTTCTCATAAAATTTGGTTACAACATTTTTTTCCTTTTGTGGAATTGGTGATTTGATTTTTCACTTGTTTCTTTGCTTGTACCGTTAAGCATTGATTTGCTATTAGTCTCAAGACAAAGTTTATCCTAAATCCATCTAGTTCGAGACAAACACAGAGCCATCAGTCTACCCATTCAACATAGGCCTCGGGGGCCAATCAAGGAGCCTCTTCCGCTCAATCCGTATACCTGACCTATGCTCCTAAGGGGGAACAGGTAGAGCAGAGACCTTCTGGGCGTGTGTATGCTGTTACCACACCGGATCAGTTACCAGCACCTTTTGTTATGAGAGGTAACTTTTTGTTGTTCAACTCTATTGCCAACGTGTTGATTGATACTGGTGCATCTCATTCCTTCATTTCGTCTGCATTCGCATCAGTTTTGGGGTTAAAAATGGCTCGGTTAGCATCTTCGCTCAGGGTAGAGTCAGCAGTTAAGGTAAGGTTGTCTTGGATAGGGGATGTTGTGGTTGTGAAATAAAAGTTGCTGATCGCCGAATTTCTTTTGATTTCATTTTATTAGAGATGTCGGGTATTGATTTCATCATGGGCATGGATTGGTTGTCTTTCTACATAGGAAAGTTATCGTGTGCACCTCGAGTGGTGATTATTTTTATTTTCTAAGGGACCGAGCTGATAGATTTATTGTGTGACTCACGTGGCCGGTGCGGGCTTAATTTCCTCCTTGTAACCTTCTTAGGTAATGAGAGCGACGTAGTTCGAGGTGACTTGCCAAGGGCAGGTTGTGAATACCCGGACATCTTTCTTGGAGACCTTACCAATTTGCCACCCCACCGAGAGATTGAATTCTCCATTGACTTAGTGCCTAGTAAGGCACCGATTTCCATGGCACCATATAGGATTGCACCAACCAAGTTGCACGAGTTGAAGATTCAAGTCCAGGAACTATTAGATAAGGGCTTCATCTGCCCGAGTACTTCACCTTGTGGAGCACTGACTCTCTTTGCAAAGAGGAAATATGGCACGTTACGACTGTGCATCGATTACCAAAAGTTGAACCGGGTAACTATTAAGAACATGTATCCACTACTGTGAATAGATGATTTTTTTGACTAGTTGAAGGGGTCTTGTTGTTTTTGTAAGATTGATTTGTGATCGGGGTATCACTAGTTGAGGGAGAATGAGGAGGATGTTTAGAAAATGACCTTCTGTACACAGTATGGCCACTATGAGTTCTTAGTGATGCCTTTTGCGCTAACCAATGCACGACTTCATTTATGGATTTGATGAATTGAATCGTTCGTGAGTTCTTAGATCAATTCATGGTTGTCTTCATCAGTGACATCTTAGTCTAGTCACCCTTTAAGGAGGAACACGAGGAACACTTGCGAGTTGTACTTGAGTTGCTTAGAGCACACTGTTCATATGCTAAGTTCAGAAAGTGTGAGTTTCGTTTAAAAGAAGTTAAGTTCTTAGGCCATGTGGTATCCAGAGAATGAGTGATTGTAGATTCATCTAAGATAAATGCAGTGCAAGATTGGGAACAACTTAAGAATGCCTTTGAGATCTGAAGTTTCTTGAGCTTAGCCAGGTATTACTGATGTTTTGTGAAATATTTCTCTAGATTAGCTTCACCGTTAACCAAATTAACTATGAATGGAATCAAATTCGTGTGGAGTGAGACTTGCAAAGAGTCGTTTCAAGAGCTTAAGGTTAAACTCACCACTGCTCCGCTTTAAATTATTCCGGAGAGGGTTTGAGTTATTCGATTTATTGTAATGCATCACGGGAAAGCTTGGGTTATGTATTGATGCAAGAAAGGAAAGTGGTAGCGTATGGATCACGGAAATTAAAAACACATGAGTGAAACTATCCTACTCATGATCTAGAGTTAGCAGCATTGGTTTTTTCCTTAATGATTTGAAAGCATTACCTATATGGGGAGAGATTTGAAGTGTTTTTCGATCACCAGAGTTTAAAATATTTATTTTCATAGAAAGACTTAAATTTGATGTAGTGGAGGTGGATGGAGTTTATAGAGGATTATGATTTTGAGTTACACTATCATCTGGGGAAGGCCAACATAGTGGCTGTTGCTTTAAGTCCGAAGTCCGTAAGCAATGTAACTAGTATCGCCATCTGGGAATGGGAGATATTGGGCCTAGTGGGTGAGTTTGACTTGTGTCTTGGGGAGTCCGTCGAGTTAGCCATTTTGTTCACTGTAGTTGTACAACTTACTCTAGTGAGCCGAATTATAGAAACACAGTGGGATGATCGCGAAGTGGAATCTATCTGAGGGAAGATATCTAGTGGGAAGGTAAAGAAGGGCTTGAATGTTTATTCTGACTCGAGTGTGAGGTACTTAGACTCTCTTTTTGTGCTAGTCTTATAGAGACGAGGTACTCCAAGAGTTCTACTATTCACGTCTTACGATACACCTGGGAGGCACAAAGATGTACAACAACCTTAGTCGCCAGTTTTGGTGAAAGGGGAAGAAATGAGAAGAATAAGAGATGTAGCCTTATTTGTTTCAAGGTGCCTTACTTGTCAACAAGTGAAGACCGAGCATCAACAACCAACAGATTTGTTGCAACCCTTACCTATAGCCAAGTGGAAGTAAAAGCATGTCACGATGGATTTTGTTATAGATCTTCCGAGGACTCAACGGGGTAATGATGCCGTATAGGTGATAATTGACTGATTAACCAAATCAGAAAGTTTTGTACCTATGTGCACGAGTGATTCAGTAGATTATCTTCCTGGCCTATATGTTAGGGACATAGTTTGATTTCATGGAGTCCCTATGACTATCATCTCAGATAGAGATCCACGTTTCATGGCTCGGTTGTGGCAGAGCTTACAAAATGTCTTGGGCACTAAGTTGACGTTTAGCACCGCCTATTATCCTCAAACTGACAAGCAATCCAAGTGCACTATCCAAATTTTAGAGGACATGCTTCGGGCTTACATTCTCGATTTTAAGGGGTTATGATTCAGGCATTTACCTTTGATAGAGTTTGCCTATAATAACAGTTTTCAAATGAGTATTGGTATGACACCTTTTGAGGCCTTGTATGGCCGACCGTATAGTTCTCTAGTGTATTTGGCCAAGGTGGGTGACGCACCTATGTTAGGTCCTGAACTAGTCCGAGAAACGACAGAGAAGGTTACATTTATTCGTAAGAGGTTAGTTTCGACTCAAAGCCGTTAGAAGAGCTACACCGGCTATAAGAGAAGGACATTGTCTTTTGAGGTGAGGGATCATATAATTATGAAAAAATCATTAAGACGGGGTTTGATGAGATTCGGGAAAAGCAGGAAATTGTCTCCTAGATTTATTGGGCCCTTCAAGATTCTAGAGCGAATTAGGGAAGGAGCTTATCGTTTGGCCTTACCACTCTAACTTTTTGGGGTTATGACGTGTTTCATATCTGTATGCTCCAGAAGTACGAACCTAATCCTTCACACATATTGGATTAGACTAAGTTAGAGGTAGATGAGGATGTCTCGTATGAAGAGAGACCAGTTCGAGTATTAGATGCTCGGGAACAAGTCTTAAGGGGCAAGACTATTCCATTAGTTAAGGTGTTGTGGTGATACCATGGGGTTGAATAGGCAACTTGGGAACGTGAGGCGGAAGTCCGTAAAAAGTATTCAGACTTGTTTGTTGGTGTTTAGATCCTTGTGACTTTTCATGTTTTGTTGTAGTATGTAATTGTTATGAATGTAATGGAGATTTTATTTGTAATATCTTGTGATAAATGGCATTGTTTCATTATTGTTCCTAGTATGGATTGTTGTTGGGATTAAATCCGGTGATTGTTGGCTTGATTTAATTTTTGGGGATAAAATTTCTTAAGGGGGGATTATAATGGTTCCAGTTTAGACCCGACCATTTTCATACTCTTAGATCCAAGATTCCGTACCTTTAATTGTTGTTCATGTCCTTTATCATCTTGTTGATAGTTGAGTTGAGTTGTTGATTGTGTTTGAAACATGATGGAAGTTACTTTTTGAAAAGAGTTGCTATTTGTTTCACTTTGGGTTCACTCGAGTGATGCTTTGGTCGCTCAAGTGGTCTTTGAGATCTCTTAGTATTTTTGCAGACCTGTAAACTTCTGGGAATGGGTGATCTTCGCTTGAGCAGTCTTTTTTTCGCTCGAGCGGTCTTTTGAAGGTCTGAACTGCTAGGAGGGGGTTATTGTGCACTCGAGTGGTGTTTTTGGTTGCTCGAGTGGTGTCACTTATTGTGTCTGACACTCAAGCGGTAGTTTGGTCGCTCGAGCAGTCTGTGCTATATCAAGATTGAGAGAAGAAAGAGAATTTTTGTCACTTTTTTACTTCCTCTTTCTCTCTCTCTCTCTAGAACACTTCAAACCCTAATTTCTTCACTCACTCTCTCTCTCTAGTTCTTGCCTTAAAGCCCCAAATACTTCTAATACATTGATTTCTTCACCATAGTTCCTTGGAGAAAAAGGTAGAGCTTATCGAAATCTTCATTTTAATCGGAGAGGATCTCACCTTGTCAAACTTCCACGCTGCTCTCTTCTTCTTCTACTTAAGGTAGGGATTTCTTCAATCTTTGGTTTTATTCTTAGCTTGGTTATTTGCTCATTGAAAATTCTTAGTGATTTAGGGATTTTGGGTTAAACCTAGGGTTTGATTTTGAAATGTAAAAGAGGAGTTTTTCAAATAAATTCTTGAGAAAGGTTGTGGGAGAGTATAAAATGTTGGGTTGTGTTGAAATGTTAGAATTTCCTTACTTAAGTGTGATTTTGAAAGTAAAGGAATTTTTGTTTGAAAATCATTGATATTTGATTTTATGAAAGAAAAGGAAAGGATGTTGGGTTTTGAAAAGACAAAAATGAATGTACCTGTTGATGATGAAAGTGGAGTTGGATATATATTATCGCTTGCATTTTGAAAATTATGAGATTGTATCTGTTGTTAGAAAATTATCTGTTGAGTAGAAATATCTGTTTTGGGCTATCGGTAGATGATAACATGATTGTTGTAGAAATTGCATAAGGATTAGGACAATTGAAACTAATTACTTATACATCTTACATTGAGCACTGTTTTATACTTAAATATTGAAAATGTATTGTTTTAAGAAAAATAGGTGTATACCTTGGTGAATCTAGTTAGGGGATGTGGTTGTGGTTTATTATGTTGGCGTGTGTGTCCTTCGCGAAAGTCCAAAAACTTGCTCGGTTAGGTGCCAATCCTTTCAGTTAGTACTAGTAAAATGGCATTGGTAGTGCTTGTATAGTCTACTGGTAGACACGTACCCAAAGATTTCTAGTGTTTTGTATCCATTACCTTGTTTTCTGATATAAAAGAATATTTTTCATGAATTAATATATAACACTGGCATACATTGTTTTGAGATGGAAAAAGTATAATATTTGACAAATGCAAACAATGGAAAAAGTATAATGTTTGACAAATGGAATACATATGCATTCACCTTATGACCTTATTAAGTTTTATACGTTGTGTTAAAATATCTCTACTAGACTTTAGCTCACCTACGCGCAAAAAAAACAACTTTCAGGTGTTGATGATATGCCTTCGCCAAGGACATGGCTTGGGAAGACTTGGACCCAAGAGCATCCTTTGTTTCTTTTGTATAATTATTTTATACAAGCCTTGGGCTTTATCTGTATTGACTTTTACTCACTTTTGGTGTACCCAAGTATTGATTTGGAAAGATGTAGCCATTAGGGTATAAACTTACCTGTATCTCATTCATGTACACATGTCATATACTATAGATTCAGGATCTAGGATTTATGAATATATACACGCATATGTCATCTTTTGTATGATTGAGGAGTATCAATGAAACGATAAATATATCGTAAGTTCTACATTCTACGGAATATTATGATGTGGGTTGTTGTTCTTATTTCAGGGTTACATGTGGAGCAATCATTGCACATATGCTATTTTCTTTTTGTGATTATATGTACATACGTTGGTGTATTGAACAAGTCGCTAAAAAGTGTTTCTTTACCCTTGGCCTTAAGGTTAGGGAATGTGGTACATATATTAGTGGTGGATGTATGTGATGAGTTGAGGATGTAAAGAATGGAAAGTAATCGGGTTTTTTGAACATGTTTTCGAAAGTTAGTTGTTATTACATGTTATTTATGAAATGGGAAATAACAAGGAAAAGTGAACATTTCGTATGGTTGAATAAACTAGATGACTTTGGGAGAAAGTACTTATATAAGTATATTTTGGTTATGAAACTGTCGCGTTATATTTATAGCATGATATGAAGCATTCATGATCATAACTGTCTATACGTTGCTATTATTTAGGATTATGTTAAAATCTCTATTAGACTTTATGTTCACTCTACGTTGCTAATCATTTTTCAAGTGTATGTTGAGAAGTGGCTCAAGATCAGAGATCTTCTTATCTGTTGGTCGTGGGGTCTATTATTTGTTGGAGGAACGCCGTTGTTATAAAAGGGTTGAACCCTTTCTCTTTTATGTAATAGTGTAAGCCTATGAGCAATTTATTTCATTGTAATTCGTGTTGCTTTGCAATTTGTATATACGATGGAGTGAACCTTTATGTATTTTTAGATATAAGTGGATTTTGTTTCCATATTGTATTAATGAAAATGGACAATAATGATAGATTTGGTAATGTTAACCGGGTAATAAAAAGTGGAGCGTGACAATTTTCATTTGTTTTAATAATTTTTTTCCATATTTTATTCATTTTATATTTTACTTTTTAAATCTAGATACATTTAAAAAGTAAAATTAATTGACTAAGCTATTAAAAAATCACTAAAACAAATGAAAATTTGAACAAAACGTGTGTGTTTTTGTTTGAATTTTTATTTATTTTTACTGATTTTTTTTAATATTTTAGTTACTTTTTTTTGTACTGTTTAAATGTATCTAATTTTGATGCATCTAAAAAGTTTTAAATATGATTTATTTTTTTAATAAATAAATTATGATTGCATAATAAACGATCCATTTTATTAATAAATAAATCAGAAGGCAATTAATAATATTTAATGATATGAGAAATCTCTTTCAATGAACAATTTTAATAATTTTATTGTTGCATCGGTTTATCTGTTTACTCTGTTAAATTAAAAATTCTAACAAAGGGTAGTTGTAATTTCTAAAATTATAGGGGCAATTTATATTTTAAACAAACCTCAATGGTGTATTTGTAATTTATCCAAAAATAAAAGATTTCATATTTGGGTAATTCTATTTGCACACACTAATTTCCCTCAGTATACACACTTAATGAACATCTTCACAATACACACATCAAAAAAATGAAATTCTTAGTGCATCTCTTTATTCCAATAATACTCTCATCTTCAATTTTAAAACCCAAAGGCTATGTTTGGTTTCAATTTTTGAATTTTTTATGAAAAAATCTATATTAGTTTAACGAAAATAAATACAAAAAAAATATTTTTAACTACTTTTTGCCACTGAAAAAGATAAAATCATATGAAAATAATGAGTTTATTAGTTTATTATCATTTTTATTGAATTAGTTTTTAAATTAAAAAAAAAAACATATTCTAAAACCTAACCAAACATATTCACACACCCCTCCTTTGCCGTTGTTCAACCCTCCATTACCACTACCAACACCACCACTGCTACTCTCAACTCATTTCTTTCCATTCTAGATCTCTACAATCAACCTTGAAAGTGAGTGATTCGCGGCAAGGGGCTTATGAGAATGTGAGATTCATGGCAGAAAGTAGTCGCAAGCGGAGATGGAAAACACGACAGGAGGAGATAGCTAATGAGAGATGTAGAGCTGGTAATGGAGGATGGTTGTGGTGTTTTAGAATTAGGGTTTGAGTGTAAGAAGATAAGGGTATTATGGTATTTTTTTAGGACAAAATTGTATTAAAATTTTTTTTCATTAACTATGTGAACTTAGAAGATTTGGTGTATGGAAATAGAATTACCCTTCATGTTTCTATTCACCAAAAAAAAAAATCATGTTTCCATAACTAACCAAGACTCTTTACATGATTATGAAAAACCCTCCATTCAAATTAGCTCCATCAATATTGGTAAATAATACAAAAGCGGAGGACAAAATGGAAAAACGAAAGTACGAGGAATTTTGGGTGCTAATACGGTAGAGGTCATGTCTTCCTCTATTATTGGTGGATTTGAAAGTATGATCAATTAAATTTATGTGGGTGTTTGATGGAAGGTAAGGTGCATATGCATTTATAATTGGTGAAATATACCACTTGACAATACCTTCATGATAACTAGCTAGCATCAAATTTGCACTACTGGTAAATAATACCAAACCAAAAGGAAAAATAAAAAAACAAGTCATAACAACCTCTTATCACTACAAGAAAAAGCACTATTGGCGACTAAAAAATCACATTTCGTCGCTGAAAGTATAGCATTTGGCGACTAAAAATGCATTAGTAGCCAAAAGTAAAGATTTTTGGCGACTAAAAAAATTTAGTTGCCAAAAGTATAGGTTTTGGCGACTAAAAATTTGTTTGGTCGCCGATATATGGCTTTTAGCGACTAAAAAAATTTTAGTAGCCAAAAGTAAGGCCTTTTAGTGACTAAAAAAAATTTAGTAGCCAAAAGTGAGGCATTCGGCGACTAAAAATCTATTTGGTCGCCAAAAGCGAGGCTTTTACCGACTAAAAAACTTTTAGTAGCCAAAAGTAAGGCCCTTTGGCGACTAAAAAAAAATTAGTAGCCAAAAGTGAAGCATTCGGCAACTAAAAACATGTTTAGTAACCGAAAGTGAGACTTTTTAGCGACCAAAAAGAAGTTTTGTCGCCAAAAGTGGTAATTTTAGCGCGGGAAATTTTTTTTTAATGACTAAAAAATAATTAGTAGCCAAAAGTATAGAATTGGCGACTAAAATTATGTTTAGTCGCCAAAAGTGGTCTCCTTTTTTTTCTACTAAATAATTTATTTTTACATAAATTATGTTCAATAAAAAATAATTATGTTTATATATATATATACTTTTATATTAATATGGGTCTAAGTACTATATAAATAATATATGTTGCATATATAATCATATGATGTTATGGAGGCGTAGTGGAAGGAGTGTGTTTTACAAAGTTTATGGTGTGTGAGGTTGATGGTTCGGATCGTCACAAGAGCAAGGTGTATTTTTTTTTATTTTTTTTTTCAGGATGAGCTTTTGGCGACTAAATTTGTTTGGTTGCCGATTCCTTGAGTATTGACGACTAAAAATTTAGTCGCCAAATGTATAATTTAAAAAATATAATTGACAATTGGCGACCAAAATTTTAGTCGCTAAAGACTTGCTTTTTGGTGACTAAAAGGTTTTTAGTCGCCAATACCTTTCCCGACCGTTTAGCAGCGACCAAACAGACGACTAAAAAATTTAGTCGGGGAAACTTAAAAACCAACTTTTGGCGACTAAAAATTAACTTTTGGCGACTAAAAATTTAGTCGCCAAATGTGTTTTTTCTTGTAGTGTATATATATATATATATAAAGATATATTTTAATATAATTGTTTTATAAATTTCTGAAATTTTATGGTACACACTCATAGATTCTAGTTTAGAAAACAACTAAGGAATACAATCTTAGTATACATGTATTATAGGCATTGTATCCTGAAGATATAATTTCCAAGAGACCTTCTATATAATAGAGGGAAAATTGCTATCTTAAAAAAAGTATCCTAGATACGCATTGCCTTTGTTTTGTTTTACTTCTTTTAATAAATCTGAGTCTTTTTCATGCACATTTTGTTTTTATACAACTTTAATGTTAGTTATGATTTAGTTACGTTATTGTTATTGTTATTGTTATTGTTATTTGATTATGGTTGAATAAGTGTTTGATTATATCTTAAATAATATTTGATTATGGTCCATTGTGATATTTTCTATTATGAGAAACTGTTATATCAAAATCACAAAATATCATAAAATATATATGGTACATCCCAAAGTAGGAATATGTAATCACACTGTCCTTCCCTTAGATTTGCAAATAATTAGGGATGGCAACAGGTTGGGATTTTTTGGGTTTCGTGCTCAAATTCTTAATTTCAAACTCAATTATTTAGTAATATAATTTCATATTTTACTCTAATCTTGACGGTTTTGACCTTTTTGTCCCTATATTTTATCATACCTTATCAATATTCTCTCAAACCTTTTTTTATTAGCATTGGGTTAAGACAAATACAATTGGGTTGGATAATTTTGTTGTCCCTAGAAAAAATACTATAAGTTCCACAAGTTTGATACAATTACACTGGGCTTCCTTAAGGAATTAATTCATGTAACACTCGGTCCCCTTTTCATCGGTAATTTATTAGTCGTATAGATGAAAAAAACATTGTCGTCTCTCTTTTACATTGAAATATATATTTTACATTGTGCATCGTTGTGTCTTCATACCATATGTATTAGTTTTAATCTATTTAACCTTACTAAAATGGAGGTCATTGTAATTATATCAAAATTATGAGGTTTACTGTTTTTATGCAATTTGTATTAGTTTTGGTATATTGATTCAAATTAAACAATTTAATTCCAATAATTAAAATTTAGTTTCAATTTAGTTCTTCTGTTTAAATTGAAATTAAAAATTAAGGGGGAATATAAACAATGGCACTTTGAAAAAAAAAATTATAAAATAATGAAATGTTTAAATTTTTAATATAATAATATTTATAATATTTACAATTGATTTGTAATAATTTTTTCAAAATACCACTGATGTGATATTTACCCTATATTATTTGGTGTTAGAAACAAATATATGAGATGGAAAGAAAGACTGACAAAATGAAGAATGATAGTATCAATCATCTTAAAAAACTAAACAACTATGCCACATGGTATGACAGATTCATTTGCAATTGACCAAAAATGAATGACAAAAAAAGAGAGAACAATGCAGCAGCATAGATATATAGAAGTAAAATGGAATGATAAAAAATAGACTCATTACATATATATAAATAATATAGTTTTATATAATTTTTTTAATAAAAACTAAAAGCTGCTTCTAATAAAAATTTTAAATTACAGTAAAAAATATTAAAATTTCATTGTGAACAATCTATATTTACCGTACTTTTATTGTATGTGAAACTCTGCTATTAGAATTTAGGTTTGGGTTTTGCGGTTTGTGTTTTGGATCTTAAAATTGGATATAAATTGATTTTAAGAATAAATTAGAAAAAATTACAAACTTTAAAAATTGAATAAAAAAATATACTTCAAGAATCAAAATGAAAAATTGCAAAACTTAATAATAATATTAAAAAAAAAAGGAGTGTAATTTATCAATTTTGTCACGTAACGTCACGTGACGGCCAACCTGATATTTTTGGTCTAAAATTAGACCGAAGTTAGTTTTCCCAAAATCATCCTAGTGTAATTTTTCCAAAAGCGCACACAAAATCAGTAGTGTACACGAAATCAGTATGACACAAAGGAGTAATTTTTGTACATGGTTGGAATATATGTCATGTGATACTTTTTATTATTGTGATTGGATTTGACAATAGGGTTCACTATATTTATGTTAGGTGTTTGGGGAACAATAAAGGACATACATTTGTGATTGGTGAAAGAAAATGTCACATGGTATCCTATTCGTATACAAAACTTTTTCAATACAAACCAGTTGGTTTCCCTTAGAAATTATTCTATGGGTCAAGAAGATCACATGCCAATGTGCCCATTCGATGAGATCAAGTCATTTTTCCATCATTTTCTTATTTTTAGTGCCATATAATTCTTAGTCCTTCTGTTATTGGTTGGGCACACCGACAATGTGAAATTCCTAGAAGACATGATAATACATCTCTCATTTTATTTGCGATTTGGGTTTTGGATCTTAAAAAGAAAAATTGGTGATAAATCTAATCTAAAGAGGGTATAAGGTATTAAATTTAGTTATTGGTTTTTTTGACTTTCGAAGGTTAATTATGTAATTTTAAGAGTGCCAGTAAGGATCAATATGTCCTTACAGAATTTTAATTGCCAACTAATTATCAAACGATTGTGTTGAAGTTCTTTCACTCTCAATGAAGAGGACTTTTACTGGTCACTTGCTTAGGAGAAACTTATAAATAATGACAAGTACAAAGAACAGTTCAAAAACTGAATTTCATTAAGTAAATGAAAACTTGCAATGAACTTGCAATGAAATGACCTAGTCTCAAAGAGGTTCATAGCAACAAACTACTTGAAACTACTTCTAGGAAATGAAGTGCAGTATAGGAATTGAAGAGCTGGAAATGAAAAGAGCTGGGAAGAAAAATATGAAGTAAATAACCGGTTTCTAAATCTGAGTCTAGGCCCTCCTTCTTGTGGCCTTCTCCTCTATTTATGCTTTCTGAAGATAACCGTCGAAGTGGGCTTCTAACTGTCGAAATGCTCTTCTACGATCACTGATCATGGCCTTGCACAGTAAGCTCCCACATCATCTTGTGCCCTTTAACTGCTCCAATGCTATGCAGATCCATTATCACCAATATGAACCGCCACGTGTCTGTCGCTGATTGGAGACTTGCATCAACTCCCCAAATTGCCCTTTACGAGCCACGTATTAAGCTATGATTGGCTTATACAAAAATATGTAGCCAACATTACCCCCCGTACTAATATATCCAATACTTGGTGATATTAGTGGATCAGTGCACTTTGTCCACGTACTAGGACATGCATGGACTTCGCTTATCCTAGAAGTGTAACCGTCTTTAAATAATGAAGCGCTGAACTTCATTAAATTCTACCTTGCACTTGGACCTCTCTTCCACCATCTGTGTATACGAAAGGACTGATACATCGCTAATGGCCAATCGAGCCATCTCTTACATTGATCGAGCATACAAGAAGGCGTTGGACAATGATAACCGACCTCGAAAGAACCTTCATGCATTTATTGGCCACATTTATCTGCCCCCATTTATACAAGTTATGGAAGCTTTCGCAAATTACCAACCTCTTAACCAAGAATCTTCCAAATACAAACTTCTGGACTAAGAATTTGCAAAAAAAAAGATCTTCAAAGCTCTTCTTCTACTCCGAAACTTTCTGCATGGGACAAAGTTGCTTCATCTTCCTCTGGAAACACTGGCTGGGATGCTTGGTCAACACCGGCTCAACCTCAAATAAGGGAGCGGATTTATCACCTCATTGTTGAATTCGATGATCCTCTTTTGGTGCCTCCTTCTTCCCGAAGCTTAGTAGTATATCCCTACGTACCCATTGATCGCCGTCGTTGTCTGGAAGACAACTTGCTTTCGACGTTGTATACCTCCTCCCTACCAACGAGGATAGTGCAGAAGACTCCCAATCCAATCAATTAGCTAAGAAGGAAAAATATTGTTCTTCTGACTGGCTAGAGTGCATGAATGACCTCCAATTTCCTCGTTCTTTTGGGATGGACCCTTTTGCACCCTCTCTCTCTCAGAATCCTAACTGGATGGAGGAGTTGAAGCTCACTCTCTTTGAGAGTCAGCATTTCTCTTCCTACTCGCCTCTAGTTCTTCCTACTGGATTTCAGCAGTATAAAGCTCAACTCCTGCTTGTTGCCTTCTCATATCTGTCTTTCAATGTTCTTGGAGATGATGTTCCTCACAAGAATTTTTTGTGGGCTTGTGACATCGTGTCTCAAGGTCATGTTTTGAACCCCATAGCCCAAGCGGAGCTCTATACCTTCGTGGACCAGCTCCCTCTCCTACTCAACTGGTATAAAAATTCCTTGGCCACGAGTGATTCTTTGGATGAAATCACCACCAGTCAAATTCACACTCAGTACAAAGCAGAGAACCTTCTTGAAGAATATGATGCCTTCAAGAACAAGGACTCAGCATATTAGGATGATGTAGACATGGATGAGACAGAGCAGGGATTGAAGGAGACGTAGTTCGAGGTGAAGGCCGAGCAACTTTTCCACGAAATAAGAGCATATCAGTTGCAACAACCCAGTTTAGATAGAATTGAAGATAAAATAAAGAAAGAACATCAGTTAATAGAACATTGCTAGGTTAAATTCAATGAACTTGTTACTTTTTCTATCCCGTACTATTATGAAATTGAATTTGTAGCAAAATACGCCCTCCCAATGTAAATATTTATACGTTAATAAAACTGGGTTTTCCATATTTCAATTTACATGATCTGATTTTATATTCCAATTGTATGATCGATTTTATGGTTAATATGACTTTATTCCTTGGTTCGTTTATGTAATTTGTGAATAATAGCTTCAAAGCAACCAATTTTTCTTTGACTCCTGGTTTTAAATGTTTTCGAAGCATGGAGTTTTTCTTAAAACTGACAACACTTGTCTTTGAAGGGATTTGTTTATGTATGGGGAAGTCCTGGTTTTTGAAATTTTTATATTGCTTGACCAAGTACCGGCTTAGTAATGCTTACTTATTTTGAAACCCAATAAAACCAAGAAAGAACCATATCCTAACCACAGACTGCTACAAAGATTTCTTCGAAGGAAATTGTCTTTCATGGAAAGCCTAAGCACATACCCTCAAAACCTTCGAAGCAAACAAGTCCTAACTGCCTTTGAGTTTAAGGTATAAAATTGGCTTCGAAGCCAACTACCTATTTTAGAAGCCAAGCTGAGTATTTGGAATATGTTTCCCTCTCAAAAAGTTAATCTTAAAAGAGACTCTTTTTTGTTGTGTTTTCAGAACCGCTTTTGTTTTAAAATAAAGACTTTAATTCCACATGGGTCCAAAATAACCACATAATTGACCTAAATCTATTTGACCCATTGGGCTGAATGGGCAATTCTTGGATAGAAAGGTTTAAAAACCCCATCTTCTCGCACTTTTCCTATTTACTTGTCCAAAATTTCCCTTTCACTTCTTATTGCTCCCGACTGCAACTTCTTATCCTTCTCATACTTACTCTTATCACCCTCTTTTCAACCATTCATTGATGGCTTCTTCTTCCTCAAAAGTACCAGTCGTAGAGCGTGTGAGCCTGTCCGTGGATTTGAGGAGGTGTATCAACGAAGAGTGTAGCAAATACAAAGCTGGTGAATGAAGTGCCATTGATAGACGTATCTTCATCTCCCATCACCATGCTCAAGGGGAGTTCGTCTTTAGACCTATCTTCAAGGAAGCCCCTACTCAGCTTCCTACTCTATTTCTTCATTTAGAGGATCACTGCATTCTCTACGAGGGAGGCCTCGACTAGGGAAGCTAGAGAATGAATCGGCCTCATCGCTGCTAGCCCACATTGAGGCTGGAATGGGAGGAATGGTATAATCGAGTTATTCCTGCCAGGATGTGGGACCTCCAAGAACTCTGTCTCCTCGACGCCCTTTAGCTAGCCAGGTTTTTTATTCTTGAAGACCCTTTTCTTATACCTACTACCCTTTTCTTTTGGAATCCATCTTTGAATTTTTTTCCCAATTTCGGTGTGGCATGATGGCCCCTATTGTCCTTGACATGTGCGATCTTTTAGGGTTATCACCCGTTGGTACCCCTTTCGATCCAGACTATCATGACCTTAAGGTCTCCTTCTCCATTCCCCCTTTGAACTCTTCATTTAGCGATTTTGTGAGCTCTAAAAACAATGAGGGTCTTGTAGCAGACCGAGAGTTCTTCTCTTTTCTTCTATACTGGCTTTGCAAATTTCCATTCTGTACCTCTTCTCAGAGGATTATGCCTGAGTTTGCCCCTCTTTCCAAAGCTCTTGCTTCGAAGAAGAATATAGCATTGGCTCCTTATGTCCTGGGTCATGTTTATAGAGTTTGTTCCCAATTCTGTGAGAGGCCCGTGGATGTTAACCAAGGAGGCCCATTCTGGGTACTCCAACTCTGGCTTTTTGCATACTTCATAGACTTATACTCCAAATGTTTAAAATTCCTGGTGCAAGACCCTCCCACTTATGGAGTGAAGTTTACTAGAGTCTCCCTCTACCCCTTTAATTTTGCCTTCTACTTTTTCCTTTGTTTTATCAACTCCCAACTTCCCTTTTTTCTACTTTCTTCTGTCCCTTCGCAGCCAACACAAGGCCAACAAGGCCAAAAACCTTTTTGGCTGATAGGACTTGCTCCAGACCTCAACACAAAGATATGTGGGCCTCCAATCTAATCCCAAGGGAGCTTTTTGTTGGTACCATGAATCCTTAAGCCTACAAATGCATATCTGAAGCTTACTGCCCTTTCCAATTTGCTAGGCAATTTGGGCTTACTCAAGGGATTCCTGTCATCCTCTGCAGCTTCTCTAATCCAAATCTTGCAACCAGAGAGCTGAAAGTGCCAAAAACTAGGCTGGATGAAGCAACCTCCAAGCTGCTACAAGATTTGATCGAATTTGAATTTTCTCCTTTCATTACACAAGGCAATGCACTAAAGAGATATCAAAATTGGTGGTCAGCCAACATGGAGGTGCACTTGGCCATTTCCCCCAAGGATCTGTTGTAGGGCTAGATGTGCCCTCTCAAGTCAAGCCCAAGGAGACTGGGATTACTATCAACCCCTCTACTGCTCCCACTGTTTCAATTTTTACTCCTGCTGCCTTATCTTTTCCTTTTACAGTCACCAGGGCCACTTTGAAGAAAGGTATGCACCTTGCCTCCTTTACTTTTTTTCCTTTTATGATGCTTTATCTGTTTAATTATAGCTTCAATATTTGGTGCAGGAGCTTCACAAGAGGTCTCTCCTTAAAGGACTCAGGCTTTGAACATTCTTAAAGACAAGCAATAACAACAGAGGAAAAGAAAACTTTTGCTTGACCTTGAAGAGGGGGCACATAAGGCTCATTCAAAGAAGGAGGAAGAAGTAAAAGAGGAAACACCACTGAAAAGAAAGAAGAATAATACATTCTCTCCTTTTGAGCTCGCCAAGGACCCCACTCATGAGGCAGTTGCCAAAGCAGTGGAGAATGAGCAGTCCAAAAAGATTATTATTTTCTAGAGATCGAAAAAGAGAAGGCAGCAACAAATCCTGAGGGAAGAAGCTGCTGTTATTGATGCAATACAAAAGGAAACTGTGAGAAAGAGTAAAACTGCTGAGCATTATACCCTTCGCAGCTCTCTAATCACCACCACTACCACTACTAAAGCTGGTAATCTCTCACAATCCCTTTTGACAATTTCCTTTTTCAAGACTTAGCAGAGATTTAACATTTTCTATCTACTTCTTGCAATGCAGTAACAGCCATTTCAGTCCTTCCTCCTTCATACTGCCTTCTTCTACCTTGACTGGAGATGAGGGACCCTTCTTGGCCTCATCAGAACTAAAGGTAGCTTTAAAAACAAAAGGTAAGGTTGACCTTGGAGTGCCAATGAGTATAGAACCCCTCTAGATAATGCTTCTGCTTTCTGGCCCTACACTCCCCCTACCTTCTTTCCTTTTTCCTTAAGGCTAAACATTACATCTTCCTTCTCTCCTGGCCTTTTCAATTCTTCGAACCTGCCCTTGATCTCAATTGCTTCACCTCTACAGACTTCTCCTAGATTCCTGGCTCCCCCACTATCACCTGAGAAAGCCCCAGTTGTTGCTTCTTCTTTAGCAGCAGCTGGTACTTCCAAAGATGACACTGGCAGCTCAAGCTCACCGATTTCCTCCCTACCATCCAGCTCCAGTCCCTCTTCTCTTGACTTAATGTTAACCAGGACAATAGATGCTGCTAGAGAATGCTTCACTCCCTCTCCTATCCCCATGTTGCCATCTCTTCCTTTAACTAGTGATTCCTTTGCACTACTAATGTCAGAGGAAGAGATGGACATCTTCGAGGCCCAACTGGCTAGCTTATTCGATATATCTTCACCAGCTCAAGCAGCCATCAGTGAGACTGAGCCATTGATCCTTGCTAACTCCCTTTTGGAGATTATTAAGAGCTCTTCCACTGCTAAAGAACTCTCCTTACCTCAGGTGGACCTAGGCACCTGCTTGGACTTGCTGAAATCATTCTCAAGGATTTCATTTAAAGCCCTACAAAAGCCTATTATTAAAAATGGTTTCCTCAAATGTTATAAAGTCTTCGAGCAATCCAACATGGCCTTCGCAAGCCACTTATCCCAAGCAGCAGCTATCATTGATTTTTACATCAACATCTATCACATGGCCAAGGCTGCAGAAGAGGAGCTACTGAAGGGTAAGGAGTTTGTCTCCCAAATACATGCTGAAGTGTTCGAGTTGAAGGGACAACACTCCTATGTCTCTTAGCTTAAAACCCAACTCTTGCAAGGAAAGCCCAACTAGAAAGGAACTGGCAGCAGTTAACCTAGCCTTGGATCGAAATGCTAAAATATTGCAGATCACCAATCAAGGGCTAGGTGACAGGAAGCAAGAGATGTCTACAGCCATACAGTTGTTCCCATCCGTTAAGAGTAGAGAATCAATTGTAAGGGAACAAGAAACATTGTATTGATTTTTGGGCTAATTTATGGCTTCATGTACTTAAATCTTTGTGAATGAAAATTCTTATTATATATGTTCCTAAGTGTTCAATGTTTCTTTTATTACTCTTGTTTAGCACTTCTTACACTCCTTGTATTTTCCACACAATTGGATAATATGGCTTCAAATATCTGCCATTGATTTTCTTGGAATGCACATAACCACTTAGATTTCTCAGATGGTAGGCTCCCCCAGGCAGGACTCTATGAATTTGGTATGGTCCCTCCCAATTAGGTGACTATTTTCAGAATTTATGGCTTTTAATTCCTATTAGCAGTATTGTCTTTCATACTAAATCTGTTTTTATCAAAGCTAATGTGCTTGACTTTCTTGTTATAGCTTTTGGCTGCCATTTTCTTTTGGAAAAGAATATTATTTAATGCCAAAAATCTGGCTTCATCTACATTCTCTAACTCCAAGAACATGCTCTGATGATATCGCTCAGTAGTTAACCGGTCTTGGCATTTTACTCTCAAGGATTTGATATTAATTTGTACAGGCAACACTACATTATGTCCATATACTAAGGCATGGGGAGTGATTCCTGTACTTGACCTTGGAGAAGTCCTATAAGTCCATAACACATCTAACAACAAGTTAGGCCAATCCCTGGAATTATCTTCCACAGCTCTTTGTATTCCTTTTTTTTAAGGATTTATTAGATGATTTAGCTTGACCATTTGCTTGTGCATAATAAGGGGTGGAATTAATAAGACTAATTCCAAATTCTGCTGCGAAAGATCTTACCATCTTCCCATCAAACACAGTCCCATTATCCACAATTATAGTTTGTGGGATACCAAACCTATCGATTAATTCTTTGATAAATCCAAGTACTTCAGTCTGATCCATAGCCTCATAAGGTTAACCTTCGACCCATTTAGTGAAGTAATATGTGGCCACTAGAATAAAACAATGATGCTTCGAAGAGGGTGGATATATTTTCCCTATCATATCCATTGCCCATCCTTTAAATAGTCGCAGCTTTACAACTGCATGCAAGTCAATTATTGGCACATGTCTTATCAAGCCATGCTTCCGATATGTCTGACATTCATTTGCATATTCTATACAATCTTTAAGGATGGTTAGCCAATAATAGGAATGGCTTCGAAGCAACCATCTCATCTTCACACCAGGTTGATGGGCACCACAAATGCCATCATGTACCTTAGCCGTGGCAGTCAATGCCTTTTTTAGCCCTAGACATTCCAACAGCAGCCCATCTACCCCTCTTTTGTAAAGAGCATTCCCATATATTATAAATTGCATTGACTATAGTTTAATCTTTCTGCTCGCCTTCGAAGAAGGACCAGTTAAATATTGGATATCTCTAATCATGCTCTTCGAAGTTATTCTGGTTAACTTCTACCATGATACCCCTTTTAGCCAAAGGTGGTATTAACTTTTGATATGTTACTTGACTTATGTCTATTTGGGTGTCACCTCTTCTTCTGAAATTCGAGCCCTCTGAGCTATATCATTGGTTTTGTGATTCATGAATCTTAGGATATAAGTCACATTTGCTATTTGAAACTGAGAAAGCAAATGTAATGTAGCAACATAATATGGTAACATGCTTGCACTTTGACATCTAAAAATTCATTTTACTTGGTTGATTACCAATTGGGAATCTCCAAATATATCAACTACATGAGTCTGTAATCCAATAAGTATCTCAAGTCCCATTACCAGTGCTTCATACTCAGCTTGGTTGTTCGAACAAGTAGCTTCACCAATTCTGAAACCATGTGTGGTTTCTATCCCTTGTGGTGACTTAATCACAACACCAATTCCAACTAGACCATTGGCTTTTGATCCGTCGAACCACATTTTCCATGGCTTAACATTAACCATACCAAGATCCATTATCTCTTGGCTTTCTGTTTGACATGGATGGTCTGCCAAAAAATTAGCCAGAACCTGACCATTTACTGCCTTTTGGGGAACATATTCTAGATGAAACTCTGATAGAGCTAATATCTATTTGCCAATTCTTCCTCTTAGCATAGGTTTAGATAACATGTATTTAACCAAATCTGTGGTTGCAATTACCAAGACAACATTAGGCAAAAGATAATATCTTAATTTCATTCCTGCAAAGTACAGTGCTAAACACAACTTTTTTATAGCTGAGTATTTACATTCATAAGAATTTAAAAACCTACTAAGGTAATAAACTGCTTGTTCCTTGCCTTTTTCATTGTCCTGAGCTAGAAAAACTCTTAATGAATCTTCGGTTGCAGCAATGTATAACTTTAAGGATTAATCTCTCCTTGGTGGCATCAACACTGGAGGCTTAGCCAAGTAGGCTTTGATTCCTTTGAAAGTAGCTTGATGCTCAGCTGTCCACACAAATTTTTCTTTATTTTTCAGCTTTAACAAAGAATAAAATACTTTAGTTTTTCCTGCAGTGTTAGAAATAAACCTTCGAAGGAAATTAACCTGAACAAGGAATTTTTGCAATTCTTTCTTACTTGATGGAGGTTTGGCCCCAATGATGGCCTTGGCTTTGTTCTTGTAGCGCCCTCAAAATAAACACATAAATCATACATTCATGATACAAGAAAGAGATATCATATTCCATACATCAGAGTATTAAGTACAAAAGTATTACATGTTGACAACAAAAGTAAATATCCTACGGGCTTACAACTTTCCAAGTCAACACTTGGCTTCAACAAAGAAGAGTTTTAACTCTTTATACAAAATAAGCCCTTGGCTAGATTTACATGTAATTCAAAAAGATAACAACAAAAAGATCTTTCAGTCTCTAAGCCTCTCAAGCTACGTCCTTGGAGGTGGCATATCATCTGTACCTGAAAATGATGTCCTATAAAGGGTGAGCCAAAGCCCAGTAGAGATACACTAAACCAAATATGAGAAATAACTAAAACATTAACATTCGATAAATGGTTAACACTTGTAAACTAATTTACAACACTTCTCAGTTCCATGACAAATACGTCCGTGTTTCATTTCACTTTCCTTTACTTATCCAATTCAAATTCATAAACATGGTTCATTATCTAGCCAAACAATTAAATGAGACTACAACTCATATTTAAAACACTTCCATTTTTTCACAATTCAAATGAGACTACAACTCATATTAAAACATCTCAATACCCCAATCATCTACGTTATGCAAACGTAATTAGGATTTCGGGACTTTCACCCTGGACACTCCGGCCAACTTAGTTATCAATGGAGTCCATCCCCTATCTCCTCCCAAACAGGTTTGAGAGTACATCCGCTATCTCCTCCCAAACCGTGGAGTATATCCCCTATCTCCTCCCAAACAAGATACATATGCAATGTATTTAAATAGTTTATCATATACAATGATCAATCCAGGCACATATTTAATATGTTAATTCAACTGTCATATTCAAGGACTTATCCATTTGATTAGTTTCAGTTTTCTCTAATCAACATACAGTGTCTACAACAATCAAGACTATTCTCCACTGATAGCCCAAAGCAGTTATCTCTAAACAGATAATAAATTCATCAAACAGATAAATTATCAACATTTTCATAGGTGAGTGATTAATCAATCCAACTACATCATTCAATCTCATAATTTTCCAATTTCATGATTTTCAACCCAATTTCATATTTCCCCAAATTAATTATTCAAATTAATTTATCACATTAATTAGGGCATTTTCCCCCTTTTTCAAATATCAACCCTAAGGCTCAATTTTATCAACTTAACAACAATAATGCCATTTTCCAAGGTCTCACATACACATGGAGTTTAACAATTTAAAACCCCCTTTTTATAACTTTAAATCAAACCCTAAACTTCCCAAAATTTCCATAATCCACCATTTATACAAAACGACTAAAATCTATGTCAAAACTCATAAGAATGAGTAGGGTATCCCTACCTTAAGAGAAGAGACTCAAAGGAGATGAAGGTGACCCAAGATGCTCTAAACACCAACTTTTTTAGATTGAAATGAAGCCCATACCAAGCTCCACACTTCTTACAAACAGACTAGGGTAGAGGACCACTAGAACTAGATGGATTTGTAGAGAGAATATGTATGTAAAGAGAGAAGCAGTCGGCGCTAGGGTTTGAGTAAAGAAGATGATGAAAAGTGAAGAAGAAGCTACTATTGTGAACTGATATAATCGAGCCTCGCTCGAGCGAAGGAGTGGTCGCTCGAGCGACCAGACACAAAGAAACCTCGCTTGAGCGCAGAAAGCCTCGCTCGAGCGAAGGAAATCTCGCTCAAGCGAAGGAAATCTCGCTCGAGCCAAGAAACACAAACTTCAGGTCCAAACTTAGACGCAGGCACACGCTTGAGGCGCACGCTCGAGCGAAGGAACCCTGGCTCGAGCGAAGGAACTAAAACATAGAGCTCGTTCGAGCGACAAAAGCCTCGCCTCAGCGAAGACACCAAAACCTGGGCAGCAACCATTTGCTTCAAACACACCCAACCTATTACAAACCTGCCCAACACATTCCAAAACTCAAATACAAAGAGTTAAAGGATGGAAATACAACATACACAACAACAGACATCTATAGAGCCGAGTCCGGAATACAATAACCAATGGAAGGAAAACTGAGATCGTTATAGTTCTGATCAATCTGTATTCCCTTCTTGTGTACTTCATACCCCAAGAAGTTTTAGCTGATACACCAAAAGCACATTTGAGGGGATTGAGTTTTAGCTTGAATTCTCTCATTATTTCGAAGGCTGCTATCAAGTGGACCAGATGCTCTTTCATAGACTGAGATTTCACAACAATATCATCAAAGTAGCATTCTAAGTATCCTCCAATGAAATCATGGACGATAGTGTTCATAGCCCTCTGATATGTTGCTCCAGCATTCTTCAATCCAAATGGCATCTTAACCCATTCGAATGTGTCAATATTTCCAAGACACTTAAAAGTTGTCTTGTAGACATCCTTTTCTGCTATGCAGATCTGGTTGTAACCAGAATGCCCATCCATCATCGACAAAATCATGTGTCCTGTTAAACTATCCACTAATAAATCAACTATAGGCATGGGGCACTCATCTTTTGGAGTTGCTAAATTCAGGTTTCTAAAATCGATGCATACCCTCATTTTGCCATTCTTTTTTACTACAGGCACAATATTGGACAACCATTTAACATGCCTGGCTGTTCTAATAAAGCCACCTTTAAGGAGCCTAACAATCTCCTCTTTCACCTTTTGAACCACCTCAGGGCTCATCCATCTTGGTTTCTGCTTGTGTGTCTTGAAATTAGGCTCATTTGGAGTCTATGTTCCACTAATGATCTGTCTAACCCAGGCAATTCATTATAAGACCAAGAAAAACAATCCTTATTGTTTTAGGACAACCAACAACTGGTTCCAGTCAACAGGATTCAACCAAGAACTGATATAGGTAGGTTGTTATGCTAAACCTTTACCTAGGTTGACTTCTTCCAAGGGATCTTGCACTTGGGCACTCACTGATGCTTCCCTCTTGACTTTTTCTATCTTCAAAGCAACCCTTTCATCTGGTTCTACCTCTATCCTTTCTAGTTCAACCTCCTTAATCTCTTCTTGATAGGCAAAATCTGTCCACAAAGCCTTTTCTTCCTGTATTTCCTGGACTTTCATTTCAATGTCCAATGCACAGTACTTACCAAGAGCCAATGGTCTGGCCTTTTGTTGCTCCTGACTACAACCAATCATCACGGCTTCTCTATCTTTTTCATGCACCTTCTAGACTATTGACTCTACATCTAATGCTGAAAATTTGATTAAAGCCAATGGTCTGGCTTTTGAATCTTGATTATTTTTCCTATAACCAGGCATCATTGTCATCTTTGGTGAACTTCTCATTAGCACTCTCCTGTACTAGATGTTTCAGGTGTGCTACTTTCTCATCAGCTATCACTACGGCCGTTACATCAGACTTCCTCAGTACATTGAGTGGTACCACCCCTTCAGTATATAGCTTGGCCTCTACAAAATCTATACAAGCAATAAAAGGTTGTGGATCTGCATTGATCTCCTATGTTTCCCCATTGCATAGTGCTATCATTACCTTCTTATGTAAAGAAGAAAACACACATTTGTTCGTGTGGATCCAATCCTTACCAAGCAAAGCATCATTCTTAACATTGTTGTCTATAACAAAGAATGTTGTCATACAGTCTCTAGTTCCCACACAGAGGTTGATAGGCAAAATGCCTTGAGCCATCTGCTAGTCTCCCGCAAAACTAGCAATGGTTGTGCTTGTTGGGATCAACCTGGGGTTTCTCTTCCCTAACTTCTTCAAAAAGGACCTTGGAAGTAGGTTCACTGCTACCTCATTGTTCACTAGCACTCTATTCATTTGTATCCCATCAAAATAAGCCTTAATGCATAGGGGCTTAACATGTTAGGTCATGGATGTTGTAGGGTACTCGAAAGGGTATGAGAGGTTAATGCTCACCTCCTCACTCTCCTCATCAGTTTCCATGGGCTTAGCTACCTCAGATTCATCATGAACCATGCTAGTTTGTGAATCCTCATTAGAAACTAGAATAAGATCATCCTCTCATCCTTCTTGGTTCTCCTCCTAAACTTGGAACTCCTGAGACAACACATAAACCATATTCACTAGCATTGTAGGGAATTGGCCAAACTGTACTACTGGCTATGTTTGGTCTCCGTCCATATTGGCTTGCTCTGATGTTTGTGAGGCATCCTCCATACTACATTTTGGTACCTCAGTGCTAGTAGGTTCCTTTGAAGTAGTTTGTTGATGATCTATCTCTGCTAGCTTATCAACCATGAAGGTTTGTTCAACCATGAAAGCTTCGAACATTTCATCTTCAGCCAATACCTTCTCTTGGCCCAATTCAATCTCTTTATCTGTCTCATCATCACTTTCCATTAGGAACTTTTTGAGGCCTGCTAGGATGGATCTCTCTTTGGCTCTTAGTTCAACATGAACTTTGGCCAATAATTCTCTGCTGGCACTTCTTTTAATTTTAGGACCAGGCTTCAAACCTTCCCATTCTTTTGTCTGGCCATTTAACCGTGCCAAGGCAATACTCTCTCCATTTTCTTTCAGATCTCTTTGACACTAGGTGTACCTTCGCTGGATCTTCCTCCTTTAGGACCTAAAGATTACAGGAATCATGTCTGGTTCTCTTGTCTTTGGGTTTGTGAGTAGCACACAATTATTTGGAGCCACTAAAGGGGGTTTGATCATCCTTCCCTTATCTCCAAAAGTCTTTCCGTAGGTAGGCATCATCTTAGGTTTGTTCTGCATGAAAAACCAATCCAGAACCCCAAGGACCCATGAGCCCACTACTCTAGCTGCTTAGTTTGATGTCCTTGTCTTCGAAGCAGTCCTTGGGGGCATCATTAGTCCTGGTCCCATGCCTTGCACCAAATTCAGGCCTTCTTTCAGGCTGGTTGTCCACCCTGTAGTAATTATGTGGTCTGGTTTCATGCAGAGGTCTCTTACCCTTTGATTACATCCTAGTGTCTGGTGAGCCGACCAAGGATGAATGTTGTCTAGGACTAGTTGGGTATGGCCCTCTGTTGTAAGTGCTGGATGACTTTCGGTTTTTCTGCACATCTTTGGAACACTGTTTCCTTCTTCCAATTCTTTCAAGGACAAGTTCTGGAAGTCTGGCATAATAACATTGGCTGCCACCTCTCCAATTTCTGGGAATGGATTAGTATCAATCCCCATGGCCTTTTCTGCTTTAGCTGGGAATTTTAAACTCCCCTTTCGAATTTGCTCTTGGATCCTGTCTTGAAAAACAAAGCAGTTTTTAGTTGAGTGAGACCAAGAATTGTGCCATTTGCAGTATAATTTTCCTTTAAGTTCTTTAGGAGTGTGGATCTTAACTCCCTTTGGTAACTTTAAGAAATGTGCTGCAAGCAAATGATCAACAATATCATATGCTTTTGTTATGTCAAAAGAATATTTCTTATGAAGGTCTTTCTTTTTAAAATGTTAGTCTATTATAGTATCTTTCAGAATTAATGCTTCACAAGTCATAGGTTCTTTTCCTATGATATTTGTTGCATCAATTTCATAGTTAGAGTCCCTATAATAGGTCTTATAGGATACATTGCTTCGATCCAGTTCTTCTTCAGGTAGGGTTTCATATCTAAAAACTTTATAGGTCAATTCGACTAAGTCTCGAAACTCAGTTGCATCAACCTTCTTTCGAAGCCTAAATTCCAACCCATTTTGAGCCATTCTTACAAATTCAAGCTTAAGTAGTACTACCTTACATTTGTTTCATACCCTTTTGAACCTGGCAATGAATTGAGCAGCCTTCTCATAAGGCCTTTGGCTCAATCTTTCCAAGTTTGCCATAGAAACCTCATGTTCTGTTTGGACAAATTGGACATGAAATACTTCCTCCATTTATTGCCAAGTTTGGATAGAGTCAGGTGTAAGGTTTATATACCATACGAAGGCTACCCCAGTTAAAGAGTTTGGAAAAAGTCTTAGTTTCATGTAATCATTATTGGTGAACTCACCATACTGGCCTGTAAACCTAGCAATGTGTTTCACTATTGACTAGTTTCCATTTCCATAAAAAAAATGGCAAAATCTGGTATCCTAAATCCCATTAGGTATTCATGTACCCTGTCCACCCATTCTGGGTAAGGCTTTCTATACACAAGAGTTTGGACCCCTCGAGCCATGGGTCCACATTTCTCTCTAACAATATCAGCAATTTGGTCCATTGGAACCATGTTTTGTGCTGGTTAGACCATTACTGGAGGAACAAACATAGGGTTTGGAGGAGCTCCATATGCCTAAGGGCCTCTTGGTCCATATATGGGTACATTCGGGACTGGCTTCCCTTGTTGTACTAGTTGCTATTGAGGGTATGGTTGGCCTCTTGGGACTTGCCCTGCGAAAGGTGCCATAGGAGGAGAAACATGTGTTGTTTCTCTTCCAACCGCAGTAAACGCTTCCAATCCCTCAAGTGCAAATTCAAACACAAGATTAGTGAACATTCGTGTACCAGGCATGGTTTCAAACATGAGATTTGAAAACATCCTCATGCCATTTCCTTGTGTTAGTCCAGACCCACCAATTTGTATGGTTTTGCTGGTAGATAATGGTACATTTTGATTTGCGAATAGTCTTGAAGGAGCTTCATATGACTGAGGCACAGGTGATGGCCTCTCATGATTTTGATTACTAGTCTGACCACCAGTTTGTCCATTATTTTGCATAGGCTGTTTATCTCGAGCCAATCTTTGTTGAAGAACATTCATGTTTTCCTCAACCTGCCTTATGACAGTTGGTTGATGAGAGTTCATTCGATCCATAAAAGATGTTATCCCGCTTTCCATTATATGCATTAATTGATGTCCCATAGTATCTACCAAACCTCCCCATGGATTCATTGGTTGGGTAGAAGGGGCAATCGATGGTCCAGTTTCATGGCCCTATCCAATGTTTTAGACATGTGTTGCATATTCTGAAGTGCTGGTTTGTTCGACCATTTGTGGAGAATCTGATGAGACAGGTGCATGCATAGGATGTGATATTCCATTATTCTCTAGGTTAGGTACTTTTATCTCTCCTTCCACGCCCTCTTCCAGGCATTCATTTTCTCCTCTTGCTCTACGTCTAGCCATTTTTAAGTTCCCACTGGGCGTGCCAAAAATATATGTTAGCTTTTTTAGCTTTCGAAGGTTAATTATGTAATTTTGAGCGTGCCAGTAAGGATCAATAAGTCCTTACAAAATTTTAATTGCTAACTAATTATCAAACAATTGTGTTAAAGTTCTTTCAGCCTCAATGAAGAGGACTTTTATTGGTGGCTTGCTTAGGAGAAACTTATAAATAATGACAAGTACAAAGAACAGTCCAGAAACTGAATTTCATTAAGTAAATGAGAACTTACAATGAAATGACCCAGTCTCGAAGAGGTTCACAGCAACAAACTACTTGAAACTATTATTAGGAAGTGAAGTGCAGTATATAAATTGAAGAATTGGAAATGTAAAGAACTGGAGAGAAAAGTATGAAGTAAATAACTGGTTTCTAGATATGAATCTGGGTCTTCCTTCTTGTGGCCTTCTCTATTTATACTTTCTGAACGTAACTATCGAAGTGGGCTTCTAACTATCGAAATGCACTTCCACGATCACTGATCATGGCCTTGCACAGTAAGCTCTCATTACGCCATCTTTTGCAGTTAGGCATCTTTCCTGAATTTGAATTTGAATTGTGAGTAACCGTTGGGCCACGTTATCTTGCGCCCTCTAACTACTTCAATGCTACGCAGATCCATTATCACTAATATGAACCGCCAGATGTCTGTCGCTGATTGGAGACTTGTATCAACTCCCCGAATTGCCCTTTACGAGCCATGTGTTAAGCTGTGATTGGCTTATACAAAAATATGTAGCCAACATAAGTCTTTTCGTTACTTTTGGAGGACATTTTGTTTCCAATTTTATCCCTTAATTTATATGTTAAGTTTTCGTTGACTATCTATTCAAATTCATATATGTCTGTTCAATTTATTTTCTATCTGTTCAAAAAAAAAATTCTATTTGTTCAAACTTTTTGACTATTTGTTCAATTTTTTTGATTATCTGTTCAATTTTTTTCCTTATCTATTCAAATAACTATCCCAATTTTATTACGAGAGCTTTTTTGAGAAATCCCCTTTCTAAGAGTTTTATTCCATCCAACCCATATTCTTTTTAACGAGTGCTGCTATTAGCACCTACCAAAATTCTTTGGACTCCCCATTTCTTTGGACCCCAACTCTAAACGCTAAATTTTAATAATATTTTTTTGGAGACCCCACTTATTATCAAATCTACCCATATTCATAATATTTTCACAATGAAATGCACACCCACCTAATTTTTCATCCCTCTCCTTTCCTAACTCACTCAATCTTCAGAGTTTGGAGCTTTGGTCCAGTATATAATTCTTGGACCCCAACTCTCCATCACTCTCGTTGTCATCTTGGCCGTCAACGGAGCATTCCGACGACTCTTATATTCTCTGAACGCTCTCCGTATCGCCGAATTAGTAACCTCTCTCATCCTCTCATCATCATCTTCTTCGTTGCTTTTTGTATCTTCGTCATCACTAAGATCGATCGAAGATACTCTAATTTTTACGGGATTTGCATAACCGTTTGTAAGATGAGGAAAAACAGAATCATCGTCTGAATCGCCATCAGAATTCTGAATGTAGCCCAAAACAATTTGTTCACCACTGTGTAGTCGAAAAATGTATTTTGTTCAGAATTGTTTTGTCAAATAATAATGATCTTGTCAACACTATATGTCCGAACAAAATTTGTTCATCACTGTGTAACTTGAATCCATTCCAATTCATAACTTAAAATAACATGAATTAAATCCATTCAAAATACATAACTTAAATCCATTCCAATTCACTCTTTTCCATTCTAAGCTAGTTTAACAAAGAAAATTATATAACTGACTATCTGCATTAATGTTCGGAACCTATGTATTGAACGAAAGGATTATGTTCAGTACTGTATTACCGAACGTAATTCTAATAGTCAGCAACCAGTACTGAACAGCTCGAATGAAACAAGAGTGACCGAAAACGGCCGAGAATGTTAGTACAAGACAAATAAACTTATTAATGGAACGCCGGTCTCACTAGAATTGTTGTCCTTGTCCTCCATTGCTTTACACAGTAAAATAAGTGATGAAGTATACGTTATACTTGAAGCAAAACTTTCAAGTTCAACAGCATTGATGATGGTGATAAAGATGACACATTCAGGATTTAAGATGATTATGAAAAATAATAGATTTAGGGTTTATATTAGTTGGTTATGAAAAGTAATAGGTTTAGGGTTTACAAACATGGAATATTGTAGACGCGCTCCCGGGAACTCCCCGACATCCGCGTGCGCGACGAGGCGGCGCGAATCTCGCTTTGTTCTCTAAGCTACTACAGTTCAGACTCAAAGTCACGATTCTGAATCTAATCTTAAAATGTGCGATGTAAGACTGATAAATCACCAAAGAGTCCAAATCCGGAAAATCATTTTGGAAAACTGATTTTTAGAAAGAGGTGCCAAATATGGACTGTTTTGCCAGATACAGAGTCGCCACCTAAATATTTTATTTTAGGGGAATTTAGGAAGCCCTGACTTGTGCCTAAGGTCACGTGCCCGTCATCACCAAAGTTGCCTCAGCTCGGGAACTTGGGTATGAGAGGGGAAGGTCATGTAATGAGCACCCCTGCTCGCCCGATCAAAGATCGGCCTGTACTAAACATGATATTTTGTTTTTGAAAACACATGCGTTCTTATTCCGGTTAATTAGCTAGAATTACTATGTGATGCGCACGACATACAAGTATAGACTAGATCGCCTAATTTGGAACAAAACATTGCATATCCGTTTGTTTGGAAATGGTTTGAAGTTTGCTACTCGCAAGTAGGCTAAATCGAGGATTTCAATGAATTATTCCAATTCAAGTAATCCAGCCTTCACCCACAGGCATTCAGGCAGTTATATCAAATAAGCAGTTAGCCTCATGGCAAGCATGCTTTCATGGTAATCGATAACACACATGCAGTATGCTAAAGTGTAAACACTCACAGTGTACTCCGAGCCAAAACAAAAAACTAGTTAGAAATCATGCATGATCCTAGTTCATGTTAAAATGGCTAATGCAACACATGCAACAATGCAACTAAAATAGGCTCGGCTATCTAGAATGTCATATGAAATGTAACTTGGTACATGTATTCAAATTGAAATTGAAAATACAATGCAGTTAGTATGATGCGCCGAGCCCGATGCATGCAATACAGATGAATGGATGCACGCATGCAAGCATAAGGTATGCTAAATGAAATATGCCCTAAAACTAACCATCGTAAGCGGTTAAGTAAAAGGGAGAAAGAAATGGGGGTTGGAAGACATACATCACACACATGCACGCTTATTACAGCAATTGGCTCTCTCGACGGAGAGACCGAATAAGAAGTTAACTAGCTAGTCTAAGCTAATTAAACTAATTATTACAACACAATTAATTAACTAATCCTAGTTAACTAATTATTACAAAACAATTGAAATAGCTAAACGTATTGACTATTAAAGTACAAAACATAGCATAAGCTAGCTATCTAAGCATGGTAACTAGGAAAGCAGTAAAACAGGAGCCTTGAGAAGGAAGAGAATACATGCATGCCTGGTCGCCTCATTCGGAAATCCAATGCGATACCCCGATTTGCCTCTGTTCTCAATTGTTCTCAGAACATTGCACCAAGCTCCAGAAAGCTGAAACTTCACCTTGGGGACCTGTGGGAGGGTGGCCGACCAGTTGTTGGTGTCTGCAGCCATGGCCAACCACCTATCTTTGTTGAAAGCTAGAAAAAGTGGTCGGCCAGCTAGTTTTTCTGGCTGGCCAACCAGTTGTTGCTGCTGAACTGCAATTTGCTGCAACAGGGAGCAAGAAAGGGCGTGGCAATGTATTTGCAAGATATGTGTGCACAACCACCCTCCCTATCATGTCATGAACTCAAGGAAGTGTAGTTCTCGACCCTCGGGCCACCAATCACGCATTTCAATGCGTGATGGCCAAGAGGTGAAGTTCCACAATTCAATATGAAAATGAATGCACAAGTAAACACATAAGGCCTAAAACTCTATCATGTATGATCAAGAGCATTGGCGACCTGGAATTAAGGCACGTTTCATCACTTTAAGTATGAAAATGTCCCTCGTTTCCCGTGTTTGGACTAATACCTATTCCAAACAACGATGCAAGCAAGTATGGCATACACAATGTGGCTCAAGCATGCAAGTATGCAATATGACTTAACAAGGCTAATGGCATGCACAATGCTAAAGCATGTAACAACTAGCACACAAGGGACAAGCATGCAAACATGCAAGGCAACTTAACATAGCATACTCAATGCTCGATGGCATGCATGCTCAATGCAAAGCAACTTTAGATTCTAAATACAATGTAATGCGTGCATGCACAATGCAATGCAACAAGGGCAACTTATCAATGCTAGGGACATGCATACTCAATGCAAACAACAACTAGCATACACAATGCGATGGACCTCGTGGCATACACAATGCTCATACACAATGCTCAATGGACTTAAACCAAAATGGATGGGCCTCAACCATGCCCAAATTAACGGCCATTGGTGATAAAATTAAGGCACAAAAGGCAAGGTATGCATGCACAATGCATTGGCCATCCAACTGGGCCCAAGAGCACAACCCTCAAGAAGGCCTGGAGAGTGACAAATATGCAAGTGTGGCAATACTAAGTGCACTGAAATTAGACAAGAAATGATGCCAAATCACTTAAACAATGCAAGTAAAGCATGCTAGGGTCCTAAAGCCTGAAAGCTAATAAAGAGGATTACAAATGACGCATGCAAGCATACAAGCTAAGCCATAAACTAGGCAACAATGCACAACACTCAAAGACACTTAAAGAGTGAATGAAGTGGGAACACGACAATGCTAAAAGCTCTGAAATGTCATATTAGATGATGCCAAATCATGTACACAACACAAATAAAGCATGCCATGGTGCTCAAAGCTTGAAGCAAACAAGAGCACTTGTACTACAAGTATGCAAAACATGAAGCATGTGATCAAGGCAACCCAAAATAGTCCTAGAACATGTTAAAATAAGTCTAAAACATGTATGGAAGGAACCCAAAATAAGCTAGCATGAAGGGCATAAGTCATGATGCATACAAGGCAAATAAGGTGGATTGCACTACACCTATTAAGACCAGCATGAGGTGACTTAACCAACAAAAATCAGAGTTATATCATGGAATAATAACCCCAAAAACACATTGAAATGATGGCTCACAAGCTAAGGCATGAAGGCATACATAATGACTCATGTTAAGACACAAAGGGGGAAACCCTCCAAGGCATTGAATGAGTGATAACTGCAAGTGCATGACCATGAAATATGGATTGAAATCACATAATAAATGATGCCAAATTATTTGAATAGTCCAAGTAATGCATGCTAGTGGGCTTGATGCACAAACCTAACAAGCTAGATTGAACCATGGCTATACAAAGCAAGGCGTGCATAGCCAAAACAACCAAAATTAGAGCTAAAGCATGCTAAAACATGGACAAAAGCTTCATGAAGTTAAGCCAAAAGCATGCTAGAATGACATGTTACAACATGATGCATGTTAGGCTATTTCATGGAATTACACCGCAAGTGTATGGAGCATGCAAGGGATGACCAAACCAAACCCTAACAAAGGTATGGCATGGCAAAACATCACCAAAAACATGCTGAAATGGAAAGAAAACAAGCTAGAATGACATGCTGCTTCATGAAGCATACAAAGTTAGTGTGTGCGATTTACACTACAAGTGTATTATGCATGCATGGAGTGACAAAACCAAGCAAAAAAAGTGGCATGCCACAGCAAAATAACTACAAATACAAGCTAAGATATAGCCAACATAAGCTTAACAAACATGCTCACACATGAGGCTAATGAAGACAAGCATTGAAGATACAAGAAGAGGGGATGACCCTCTCCTTTTTGGGACCTCAAAACACCCTTCCCACCACTAAAATTTCTCTGAGTTTCAGTGGTGAGAAGGCCAAAACAAGGTAGTCCCAAAGGCTCACAAAGAAGGCACAAAAGCAAGACCAAACAAGGCCTAAAAGGGGGTAAACAACCCCAAACACAAAAGTGACCTTAAACAAACTTCTTAAGCACCAAAATACAGAACTTTTTTCAGTAGGAAGTTAGGCTCAAAAAGCATGCAAAAGGGCTCAAAAGCTTAAGCAAAAATGGGGGTTTAAAGGGATAAAGACTCACCCTTGATGAACTTCTTCAAGGCTGCAACTCTAGCAGGTTTTTCAAGCTCAAACCAATCCAAGAACACCAAAACCAGCTCCTAAGCACCTTAGTAGCAAAAGGATGGTGTTTGAGTGTGTGTTTGTGTGTTAAAGTAAGAAAAATGACCCTTTTGAACACAAAACAAGAGCAAAATGGAGAAGTATAGATACAAAACCATATGTATCACTCCAGCCCTTTTTTTCTGAACCTAAAGGAGGGAGGAGATGGTTCTCTCTTATAGAGAACCAAAAGTAAAGCTTCTTGGAGAAGCTAAGGTTCAAGGCAATCCCTCCATATACGTGTATGGAGGATAGCTTCAGTGCCCTCCAGCTGTGCTAGCTGGAGGAAAATATCTCCAAAAAGGTGGCAAAAAGCAGCCGACTACTTGAAGTGGTCGGCCAGCTACTTGAAGTGGTCAGCCGACCACCACAAGTGGTCTCCCAAGACAACAAGTGGTCGACCGTGGTGGGAGATGATTAGCACACTGAAAACAAGCCAGGGGTGGGGTGGTCAACCAGAAAAGATGGCTCAAAGACCTAGGAGACCAGTTGTTAGATCAAAAAACTGGCTGGCGGGAAGAAAAGTGGTCTCCAAGGAAAAAAACTGGTCTCCCACCCTTGTACCACCTTCCAAACAAGGAAAACAAGGTTTGTACCAAAAACAAACCAAAACGGATGCAAGACGAAAGTTCGGGAGGCAAAGCATGTGAAGCCCCTGAAAAATGTTTTCTCTTTAAAAACCCTAATGTTTAAATTATTTTCTTAAAGCCCTTAGTTACTTGAATTATTTCGAATCTTGTCGGTTAGCATTTTTTTTTTATCAAAACTAGAATATCCTAGCTGGATTAGGTTCCTTAGCTTAATTTAATTAAATTCTACATCCAATACATGAATTTAACTTGAAGCCCTCACTTCTTTATTTAAATTCAAAATTTTCCCAAAACTAGTACATGTACCTTATACTATAAGTACCATCAATTAATTGAGATCTATATAAATATAATTAATTGAACTTTCCAAGGTTAAGCACCCTAATCACTCCTAATTCATTGAACTTCCCAAGGTTAAGCTCCCTAAGCACTCCTAATTTATTGAACTCTAAGTAAATCCTACCTTGTCCATTCAATTCCAACTAGTGGGCTTCTCTGTCATTTTACACCAAATTTGCCTATAAATATCACCACTCCCTAGCTTGGCAAACACAAGCATCACACTCACACACACACTTTCGGCTAGAGGAGGGGAAGGAGAACAAGAGAGAAGTCTTAAGAGGAAGAGGAAGGAAGAAGACAACCTTTTTGTTCAAAGCTTAGCAAGTAAGCCACAATACAACCTCCTCTTTCATTTTCCTTTATCAAATACATGTTCTTAAGGGTTCTAAATATTATTTTCAAAGGTGTCATTGATATATGTTAGTTAGCATATTTTCATCATAAAAGAGATGAAAATTTTCCTTAGTGGATCCCTTTTCTCACAAATCTTCTTGTTTTGGGTATTGTTCCTTAAAATCTGTTTTCATAGCCAACTTTCAAAATTTTTAGAAAATTGTAGAAAATTATTTTGGACCTCTATTTTATGTTAAAATCTTCCTTAAGGAGTTAGCTTTCAACTAAAATTAGTTTCATGGAAAAACAGTGAGCGGTTTGCAAGAAAATCAAATTTTTATAACAATCGATGAATCTGGACAACGTTGGAGTGTTTTTTAAATAACTTAAAATCTAGAAAAGCTATCCCATTTCCGAAATATATTCTGGAAACTAGATTAGATTCTCTACGAACCATAGGAAGGCTGAGTCCGGTAAAAATTCTAATCATGATTAGGTTTTCAGTAATCATAAAGTATCATGTAGGTTAGATAACTTGCATGTTTTCGTTTTATTTTTGCATGTTTTGTTCAAGTTATATAAACAACATGTTTAGTTTAGATTATTCATGATCTAATCATGCATATAGCTCAATTTAAGCATTGTATATCTCTGCATGTTTAAATTATTTTATGTGTTAGTTTTTTAGGTGAATAGCCTGTGTTAGTTACTACTTTTGTACATGAAATTATATTAGTAGCCTTAAACCGGGCTTAGGTTTGCATCTTGTGTGTTTAGTAGTATGTTTAGGTCATATGTACTTTATTTTATTCATATCTTGCATGTTTGACACTTTGCAATGGAATTCGGATAAGTTTTCTTGTTCCTCATAGCATATTGCGTGTGTGTATGCATTATCTTTCAATAATTCAAGTTAGATGCTTTTTACTGATCAATAAGTTGTTTTGAGTGAAGTTTGTCCTTTATTTTATGAGACTTTATGATTAATTATTCCACAAACTTCATTATTAATCCTATTCCTTACTAACCTAACAACTAGTGATTGAATAAAACAAACATCACTTAACTTGATTTCAAAGAATAAAGCCATATATTTTCCATGAAATTAGAATTTTTCAACAAAAAGTGATTTTTAATATAATATGACTATAAATTCAACCCAAACCAAACAATATTCACAATTTTAAACAATGTTTAGTTTGAGTAAAAATTATTAAAAAACAAACAAACAATGTTGTACTCACAAATGTCATAACTAAATAATTTCAATTATAACTAAAAAAATAATAATAATAAGTTATGATCAAATAACACGTAATGTATAATCAGATTTTTTTTTTATCATAATCAAAATAGTAATCAGAATAAATGATAACAAATATTGCAATAAGTCATAATTACGACAATAATAAGTCATAATTAAGTTACAATTAAGAAAACAATATATCATAATCAAATACCACAAATATCATAATTATGACACATGGTACACACCTCAAAATAAGGGTTATATTATTGTAATATGAAAAATAAAATAGTATTGTAACCCATAATATCGGGTGATTATTTGGTAATTCAGGAATACGGTCAGGTGGTATTTCATGATAGTATAATTGGTGAAGAATATGAAGTGTTAATTATTTGTGTTGGGTGATTGAAAAATATAAAAATGAATAATAATTGTTGAAAAAATATAATCACATAATACTCTGAAAATATTATATAATTTTTTCATAATCTCATGGGAAAACACAAATCTGTTACTAATCCAATCATCAATCCAAACCTCCATAATGTGGTGGGTAGGTGTTAGCACCTTCTATTTGAAGGCTGCATGGTTGGCATTGGCAGTACCTTGCACCAATGTCCAACAAAGACCACGGCATGATGGTGGCATGCCAAAACAGCAAGGTGAAACATTGACAAAGTGCTGAGGCAACAGCATAGGACCCTTGGCCAAAGTATGGGCAGCAGTGGCACAAATGCAAGGCATTAACATGACCCGAATGTGGGCTGCAGCATACTTGGGGGTTCAAAGCATTCAGTAGGCAAAACTTGGTCTGGGGGCCAAGACAACCAAATTCGTGGCTGACTGAGAAGGCAAACAACATGGGCAGTTCAAAGCAGTTATGCTTGTCTGGCAGCAGTTACCCATGTTGAGCAAAAGACAAGGCAAGTCTGGACATCTGGAATCAAGGCAGGGAGTTAGCAGCAGTTATGTCCCAGAAATGATCCTAAGTCCCTAGGCAGTTGGGGGTGTCAACTGCCATGCCACTTGGCATGCTTTCCTTGTAATGTCGGTTGTAAAGTTTGTAATAGATTGTAAGCCTATTTAGGCATAGCCATGAAACTCGAAAATTAACTAAGTGTTGGTAAGAGTTTCCATAGGCATCCTTTGTATTGTTGGTGCAATTAATTAAGGTTGGGGTTTTTCCTGTCATCTCTTGTTGCCTATTCTCTTACCTGTTATAGCACTTTGTGTGTGTGTGTGTGTATTCATACTTGGCTGAGACTATGTGTCCAACTTAGTGCCATTGCAGGCTGGAATTTTGAAACAAAAATTGACCCTATAACAATTGGTATCAGAGCACGGTTATGCTCTAATGGTTTCTAGCATGGATGCCTTAAAAGAACGAGTAACGCAGTTGGAAAATCTTGTTGGTGACCCTGCTGATGAGAACCGCTCGCTGACAGATCAATTGGATGCTGTGGCCTCAGGGTTTCTTACCCTTGAGACCTCGACAGCAGATCGGTTCGAAGACATGCTGACAAATGTGCTAGCCATTTCGGATTCTTGGAAAGACAAGTTTCAAGAAGTTGTGGATGAACTGTCCCTTCTGAAGAAGGCCATCTATGGGCATACGAATTCTGAAAAGACTCCTTCGAAAATCAAAGTCCCAGACCCTAAAGCTTTTGGCGGAAATCGGAGTGCGAAGGAACTTGAGAATTTTCTGTGGGACATGGAGCAGTACTTCAAGGCTGCTCATGTGCCAGAAGGGGAGAAGGTTATAATCACAAGCATGTACCTTACTAGTGATGCTAAACTTTGGTGGCGTACACGTGTCGGGGATGATGCTCGGCCAGAGATCTTAACTTGGGATACTCTTAAGAAGGAAATGAAGGAACAATTCCTTCCTTGCAACACATCTTGGGTTGCAAGAGACGCCTTGAAACGGTTAAAGCATGCTGGTCGGTGAGGGACTATGTGAAGAATTTAGTTCTTTGTTGCTGGACATCAAGAACATGTCGGAGGAAGATAAGCTCTTCAACTTTATGTCTGGGTTGCAGAATTGGGCCCAATTAGAACTTCGAAGACTCGGTGTCAAAGATTTTCCCTCTGCTATGGCTGCAGCAGACATGTTGCTTGACTACAAGTTAAGTAAGGAACCCACGACTGAAACCAACAAATCCAAGAAGAAAGGAAAAGAGAAGACGGGAGAGAAGAAGTCTGGTTTCAAGAAGGGGAACGAGGGTTCCAAGTACAAACAGAAGGGCAATCCTTCTCAGACCAACAGTGGGAAATCTAATAAGGGGTGTTTCATCTGTGATGGACCCCACAGAGCAAAAGACTATCCCAAGCGTGAGAAACTTAACGCTATGGTCGCGGAAGATGGCAAAGGGGAGTCGGATTCTGAGGGGCTGACTAAGGTAAACCCTTTACAATTGCTCAATGCAATTCATGCGGACAGAGTCCCTACTAGTGGTCTAATGCACAATAAGGTGGCATTGGCAGGTACCGACATTTCGGCGATGGTAGACACCGGTGCCACGCATAACTTTCTGTCATAAAAAGTTGTGCAGACCCTCGGATTGCAAGTTACCCAAAGCACCAGTCGAATCAAGGCAGTAAACTTGGCAGCTCAATCGGTATAAGGAATGGCTTCCAAAGTATCAATCACAGTTGGAGAATGGACTGGACGGGTTAACTTGATGGTGGTTCCTTTAGACGATTTCGATGTCATCTTAGGAAATGATTTCTTTGTGACTGCAAAAGTGGCTTTGATGCCATATTTGGGTGGGATACTTTTTTTCGAATAAAGACAAGCCTTGCTTTGTCGCTGGTTGCAGTAAATCAGACAAAGGCAAGGGCACAAAGAGGAAGACGGAGACCCTCTCAGCCATTCAAGTGCACAACGGGTTGAAAAAAGACGCAGAGACTTATATTGCCGCCTTAGTGGAAATCAAACCTGATCTATCAGTAGAAGTGCCGGATGAAGTGGCAGAAGTGTTGAGGAAATTTGAGGATGTGATGCCTCCGCAGTTGCCAAAGTCCCTTCCTCCTCGGCGTGCCACTGATCATAAAATAGAGTTGACTCCGGGTGCTAAGCCTCTAGCGAAGGCACCCTACAGAATGTTCCCAATGGAACTATGACACCCATGTTCTGTATTATGCTAATTGGTCCCAAATACGAATGTGATTATATGTTTTGATATGACTTTGTGTGCCATTATGCGAATATATGTGATTTTGAAGTTTTATCTGTTCACCGTACGAATATCTGTTTGAATAATTTGCTTTAGAAATTAAATTGAGGGCCTTATCGGCCACAGAACCCGGAATCGATTACGCTATTGTGATTGGCATAATTTTTAGAGCCTACGGTGAAATTTAATTGAAAAATTGATTCAGACTAGATTAAGTTGATTAATTTCGTGCCCAATTATTTATTATTATTATTATTATGAGTTAGTGGACATTGTTGGGTAAGGGCACTACACTTCCCATTCTCTCCTATGTATTCATTTTGGCTGATCAAACTTTGAGAAAGGGAGAGAGAGTCGGCTGTTAAAGAGCGAGAGGGAGAGAATTGTGTAATTTGTGACTCAAGCTTGGAGATTTGGAGTCTAGTTCAAGAATTAGCCATAGATTAGGCTTATAGGTAAGTATTGATTCTTGAATTCATGAAATTAATGTGTGATCTTGCGTGTTCAAGGGTTGTTGGTGACCAAGAGCATGAGTTAAGTTGGTTTTGTTGGAATTAAAGCTTGATATATGCATGCATGTAAGAAATTGTTTTAAAATAGCATGTATAAGCTTGAAATGCATGATTCATGTAGAGTTTTGGTTGAAACTCATGTTTTGATCACCATTTGTGTTGTCTAAGTTGAGAATATGGCTAATTCATCACATGCATGTACAATTTACAAAGATATGAGCTTGAATGTATGAAATTATTATGTTGGAGTTGAGTTTAGTACCAATTTGGGACATGCATGTGGTTAATTCATGAAATTGAGCTCTATGATGATGTGTTTTGGTATTTATATCATGTTAGTACAAATATAGGCGAAGTTGGAGCCATGTTATGCAAGAAATGTGGTTGGAATGTTTGAAGGGAGCTCAAGAACACAATCTGGAATTCCCAGAATTTTGGTGTCCGCTCGAGCAGGGAAACTGCCGCTCGAGCGTAAATTTCGTGCTCCCAGCACTTTTTGCAGAGTTGGATGTTCGCTCGAGCAGGGAGTTTTTGTAGACAGGCCTTTCGCTCGAGCGCCCTAACTCACGCTCGAGCGTAATTTTGAGGTAACCAGTACTTTTGCAGGCCTCTTGGGTCCGCTCGAGCGGGGAATCCCATGCTCGAGCGGGGACCTTGTTTTCTAAAATTTTGTATATTTGTTCTGTGTTTCTATGGACGCGCCCCGTGTGAGGGCCTCACTCCACAGTTCGTACTCGATTTGTGTCACAGTCTTTAATCTTGAACCAAAGAGTCCAAATCTGGCAAATCGTTTTTTAAAAAAAAAACAAATTTTTAGAAAAGAAGTGCCAAACATGGACTGCTTTGCCAGATACAGAGTCGCCACCTAAATAGTTTTTATGGGGAACTTAGAAAACCCTGACTCGATGCCAAAGGCCACGTGTCCGTCATCACCAAAGTTGCCTCGACTCGGGAGCTTGGGTACGATTGGGGAAGGTCAGCTATGAGCACCCCCTCTCGCCCGATCCGAAGATCGGCCTCTACTAACCGTGATATCCGTTTTTGAAAGTGTTATGTGTTCTTATTCCAGTTATTAGCCTAGAATTACTATGTTATGCGCACAACAAACAAGTATAGACCAAATCGCCTAAATTGGAACAAAACATTTCATGCTTGTTTTGAAAATGGCTTGTTACTCGTAAGTAGGCTAAAATGCAGGTTTTGCCACCCTCAAGTGGGCTTTAGAAAAGATGGTTCTGCCACTATCTAGTAGGCTTAAAACTCACAGTTTTAATACATTATTCCAATTTAGGCAATTCGACCTCCACCCATAGGCACTCAAGCAGTTATATCACATAAGCAGCTAGCCTCATGGTAATCATGCTATTATGGCAACACTCACACGCATGCGGTATGCTAAAGCGTAAATGCTTACCTAGTACTCCGAGCCAAAACAAAAGCTAGTTAGTAATCAATGCATGATCCTAGCTCATGTTAAGATGGCTAATGCAACACATACAAGATGCAACTACAATAGGCTCGGCTATGCTAAGATGGCATGTGATGATGCTACAACTAACATGTATTCAACTTTGGAATTGAAATACAAATGCAGTTAGTATGATGCACCGAGCCCGGTGCATATAAGACAAATGTATGGATGCACGCATGCTATCATACTGTATGCTAATTGAAACATGCCCTAGGCTAACCATTGAAAGCTAGTAAATAAAAAGGAAAAAAGACGTGGGGTTGGGAGACATACACACACTCACGCACGCTTATTATACAATTGCCCTCGCTCGGAGGGTCCGAATAAATATTACAAACCACTTAATTAATTAACTCTCAAGCTAAATAATTAATTACAAAAAAAAAATTCTAATTAATTAACAAATTAAATGCAGAAAAAAGGTGGCCCCAGCCCCGCCTCGAGGTGCGCGGACGATGCATGCTTGACTCGTCTCGCTCGGAAACTCGTTGCCATAGCACTGTTGTCTCTGGTTGCACTGCCCTGCTCCTCTGAAAATTCTCACAAGCCCCAAGGATGCTTATGTGGACACTGGGGAGCATCACCGACCGAGTGGAGACATCATCGGCCAAAGGTGATGGTCACCGGCCACTGATCAAGCTTATCGGCCACAAATTATTGGTCGGTCGGCACTCCTGGTAGCCAACCGGCCAAAATTTCCTGCAGAACCTGCAATTAACAGCAACAGAGGGCAAGCAGCGTATGGCATGGAATTTTTTTTGAGCAAATGTGAGCATGGACACACTCCCCTATCATGCAAGGGACTCAAGGGAGCATGACCCTCGACCCTCGGGCCATCAATTGCGCATTTCGACGCATGATGGCCTAAGAGGCCAAGTTTGCAATTCAATGTGAATGAATGCAACAAAAGAGATGAGTGCCAACACCCTATCATATTGAAGTCAAGGGCATTGGCTACCGAGCGTTGAGATGTGTTTCGTCACTTGCAGTGTGGACACTCCTCACCCCTCAAGTTTGGTTTGATACCCCAAAACAAACAATGCAATGTATGTATACAAACTTGGCTCAAAGATGCAACATGAGGCTAAGATGCAAAACATGCCAAATGTGATGCAAGCTAAACATGCAAATGTACAATGCTAGGCATGTAAGATGCAATGTAATGCAATCAAACATGTAAGCTAAGACATGAAATGCAACTAGCTAATAATATGCAAGCATGCAAGTATGATACAATGCAAACATGAAACCAATGCAACATGATCATGCAATGGTGGACCTAAGACACAAAGGGCAGACCTCAACCCACTCCCAAAACAGTAACCAAAAATGCCAAAAATAATGGATAAATGTTCACGCAAACATGCATACTAATAGGCCCAAAACAAGAAGGATTCTACTACAACTACCCCCAAACGCTCATGACATGCATCATGCAACCAAAAACAGAGTTTTAATGTACCAAAATAAGTCCCAAAACCCACTGTTATGGCAACTCAAAGCCTAAAACACATAGGCATGTACAATGCTCATTTCAAGGCACAACAAAACAACTCCCCTAAAGCATGAAAGAGATGATGAGTGTATGCATACAAGCATGATTTATGGACTGAAACATGGTCCCTAATGATTCCAAATCATGAGAATAAGCTAGGCTAAGCATGCTAGAGACCCACATGCTCAAGGCTCACAAGCCAAAATGCAAAGAGGCTACCCTAAACATGGCAAATATGACTAAAACAGCCCCCAACAGTCCTTGAGCATGGCAAAATAATGCTAAGACCTTCATGGAGTTAAGCTAGAGCATGCAAGAATCATGGCCTAAATGCATGGCTTACTTCTTGGCAAAATAGAGGAATGCAAGGCAAGTATACTATGTATGTAAGGGACCACAAATCTGACCAAAAACAGAGGCAATAAGTGACCAAATAACATCCAAAAACTTCTGAAATGGGGCCAAATACAACCAAGCATACATGCTACCCTTATGAGCCAAAAATGAGGGCAAAAGAGAGATAAAGGGAGAGGGGTGTCCCTCCCCTATGCAAGACCTAAAAACCTCTTCTTTACCACTGAAAATCCACTGGATTTCAGTGGTGAGAAGGCTAATACTCAAGGGTAACCAAAGCTTAGCAAAGAGAGCACCAAAAGGGCCAAACAAGGCCTAAGAGAGGGAGATCGACCCCCAACACCAAAACAACCTTAATGAAGTATCTTAAGCATGCAAATACAAGACTTTTTTCAGTTATACACAAAGTCTAAAACAATGAGCAAGATAGGAAAAAGTCTAGTGCAAGATTGGGAAATCTAAAGTAAAAGAGTTACCCTTGAAGAACCCTTGATGAACAGCAAGTGCAGCCTTCTTCTTTTGATCAAAACCAGTCCAAAACCTCAAGAACAAACCCTCAAAGCCTCTCAAATTCGAAGTATGGTGTAGTAGTGTGTGTTTGTGTGCAAAACTAAGGATAAAATACACCTTAAGGCCCTCAAACACACACAAATGATGAGAGAGAGGGAGATATAGAGAGAGAAGGTATATCTCAGATGTATATATGTATATCCCTCTGGTTTTTTTTGCTGAACCCAACAAAGGAGGAGGAGGGGCTCTATATATAGACAAAACAAAGGTTTGAAACTTCTCAAAGAAGCTAAACAAAAAAAGGGGTCAAAGGGGGCAAAGGGGGCAAGGCTTCCTGAGGAAGTTAGGACAGTTGGCAAGCTTCTTGAGGAAGCTTTGACAAAGGGTCAAGCTTCCTCAAGAAGCTTTGACCAAAAAGGTGCAAAAAGAGCAAAACAGCCACATGTATGCCCCGGGGCAGGTTTGGTGCATTCCAGCTGGCACAGCTGGCACAGCTGGCATGCACCATGCTTGAAAAAGGTAAAAAAGTGCTACCGGCCAGAAAAGGAGGTCACCGGCCAAACAAATGACCAGCCGGCCATACTGAGTGCCGACCGGCCAATGGTATAATTCACCAATGGCCGGTAGCCTCAAAACATGGCCGGTGACCTCAAACCAAGGCCGATGGGTGTCAGGGGTAGCTAACAAGCTACTTTCTACCCTCAGAAGCAAAAGCACAAGTGTTTGGTGCAAAACCAAATACAGAACAGTCGAGTTGAGAGATCCTGAGGCAAGGCGCGTAGCCAAGACCTCCGGGAACTCAAAACGAAACACAAACATGAGTAATCACCGAGTGTTCGAGCGGTGACGTCCAAGTCTTGAGGACAGTCAAAAATGGGGTGTCTACAGTTTCGTTTTCTGTTCTCTTTCACTTGTAAGCACTCTTAGACATATGTTAAGCATTATAAATGAGTTAAAGAGATAAGAGTAAAGCCTAAAGAGAAATATGTGAATTAAAGAATGGATTGAACTATTAGTGACCCTTTTGGGTTCATGAAATGTGTAGGGTCAAGCTCCAGGGCAAATTCACAAGCCAATCATTGTGAGTAATATCGATATTTGAAAGCTTGTCAATATCCAATTGTTTATTCCCTTATAAGCTTTATGAGTTGCTAATTGGGATTGTGGACACAAGTCTGACATGATATAAATAAATGGACCGAAGGTCGTTTTGACACAAATGAACGGACCGAAGGTCGTTTTGACACAAATGTATGGGCCGAAGGCCGTTTTGACACGAATGAGTGGGCCGAAGGCCGTTTTGACACGAATGAGTGGGCCGAAGGCCGTTTTGACATGAATGTATGGGCCGAAGGCCGTTTTGATAGAAATTTATGAACCGAAGGCCGTTTTAACATAAATGAGTGGGCCGAAGGCCGTTTTGACATAAATGAATGGGCCGAAGGCCGTTTTGACATGAATAGAAATCTGAATGGGCCAAAGGCCAGTATGTTGGGAACTACAGTCGCTTGATCAAAATTTTGTATAAGTGTATATATGTTAAGTAGAAATATGAATTGGGCCCAAGGCCGTTTGGAGCATGTTGTTCTACATATTGTTTATACAACTTCTGTATTTGATATTATTCACTAGGCTATCGCTCACGCTCATTCATGTGTTTGTAGGTGAGCCAAGGGAGGTCCAAAGCCAAACCCAGCCCCAGTGAAGTCTGTCAGGAACAACAAAGATTTTGGAGAGTCAGCCCTTGTGTCTCACGCATGAGACCCAACCTTGCCATTTTGTTATGTATTGTATTTTGTCACGTTGGCAAGGGCTTTGTGCATATTTGTATATAGCCTATTATGGGTTGACTTAGTTTGGATGATCCTGTCTGTAAAGAATTTTATGGCATCGTACTTTTGATGTGGGTTGTTAACGTATATAAGTATGGTTTGTTTTGATGTGCATATAAGCACGGCTCTATGGACAAAGTTTTAAATTTTGCTTTCGTTTGGCCCCTTTACTCTGATGAGTTATGTCTGTTTTGGTTTGAGGCCGTAGGTAATCTCAGGATTATTGGTCGGTTATGTCCTTAACCCATAGGGACGGGTTCGGGTCATGACAGAGTGGTATTAGAGCACGAGTTGATAACTCACACACTCGTCCAAAAAGAACAATAAGCGTCTAGATAAGATCAAGGATGCATTCATGTGATAAATATGAATTTGGAAGAATTGATTACATGCTTAAATGTTTGGATATGAACAATTATATGTTGTTAATTGCGAACTACTTGCATTGTAAATTATCTGAATGTATGTGCTTCTTAGTATGTGCATACTTTGGTACCTTTTGTATAAAATATAATGCAAATTTAATCAGATGATGAGAACCAGATGTGATGAGATAGAGGAGTCCTCTATTGTCAGAATAGACAGAATGGAAAGACTGATCCAAGAAATGGCAGAAGCTTTGAGACAGCAATAGGAGTGGCAACAACAGTGGCAGCAACCACATCCGCCACCTCTACCTCCGGAACCACCCGTGCCAAATAATTAGAATGATGACCGGATTATAGCTCTCACCAAGGAATTAAAGAAAATGAAACCACCACAGTTCCATGGGGAATTAGATCCGTTGAAAGCTGAAGCATGGATCCTCAGCATTGAGAAACTATTTGAAGTGTTCCCCTGTTCAGAGACTCAGAAAGTGCTTCCACTTTTATGCTAGAAGACGAAGCAAGAAGATGGTGGATGTTGATGCGAGAAAATCATAAGGATGTTGACTGGGTAAAGTTTCTAGAAATATTCTATGACAAGTACTTTCCACAATGCGTCCGGGATAGGAAAGTAGCGGAATTCATGGAACTCAAGCAAGATAGCATGACAGTGGCTGAGTATGAGGCCAAGTTCACCGAATTGGCTAGGTTTGCACCACATGTAATTGACACAGACTATAAGAAGGCAAGACATTTTGAAGGTGGACTCCGTAGTGACATCCTAGAGAGGGTGAATGTCGTAATGCTGGAGACCTACATTGGGGTGCTAGACAGGGCCATCATATCAGAGGCTAACATAGCTAGACAAGCTAAGCCAGTAACATAATGGAAAGGCAACAAAAGGCAAGGCTTCTTTTCGAAGAAGAAATTTCTGAAAAAGCAAAACACGGGCTCCTCAATTACTTCAAATTCTTCCCGAGACACAGCTCCCATGTGCAATATCTATAGTAAAAGGCACTGTGGAGTCTGTTACCGTGCATCAGGAGCCTGTTTCAAATGTGGAAAGCAAGGGCACATAGCCCGAGAATGTAATTAGAACAGTGGGAAACTAGCAGCTAGTTCAACTGCACCAGTTCCAAAGCCGGGAAATACTTTGAGACCCGCTACTACCGAGGATACCGTGAGGCAGGGGAGAGTTTTTGCGCTTGTTCCGGGCGATACACGGAATGCCAATGCAGTTGTCTCAGGTACTATTTCAATATGTAATCAGGATGCCTTTGTATTAATTGATTCTGGATCAACACACTCATTTGTGACATGTACATTTGTATCTACACTAAATTGACCCCTAGAGTTATTGCCATATTTGTTATGTGTGTCTGCTCCATCGGGGGAATCTGTGTTATGTGAATTTTGGGTATGGATTGGTTGACCAAATATTATGCCACCATAGACTGTGTGACGAAAAGGGTTGTGTTTAAACCACCAGAACAGAAAGAGATTGTGTTTGTGGGTAATGGGGTAGTGCCTCCACCCTATTTGATATCTGCAATGAAAGCATGTAAACTGATCAGAAAGGGGTGCCAGGGTTATCTGTGCTATGTGCTGACTAAACAATCTGTAAATGTTGAATTGAATGATATTCCCATTGTTAGAGAATTCCCAGATGTGTTTCCAAATGAATTACCAGGGGAATTGGTAGACAGGGAGATAGAGTTTACTATCGAAACTGTGCCAGGCACCCAGCCCATTTCTAAAACTCCCTACAGATTGGCTACCGCCGAGATGAAAGAATTGAAGGAACAGTTGCAAGACCTCCTTGACAAGGGGTTTATTCGACCTAGCACTTCGCCTTGGGGTGCACTGGTACTATTTGTGAAAAAGAAGGATGAAACTTTGCGTTTGTGCATCGATTACCGAGAATTGAACAAGGTAACAATAAAGAACAAGTATCCCTTACCCCGTATTGATGATTTATTTGACTAGTTGCAGGGATCACAGGTGTTTTCTAAGATTGATTTGAGGTCCGGCTATCATCAATTGAAAGTAAAGGCAGAAGATATTGAGAAAACAGTGTTTAGAACAAGGTATGGTCATTTTGAATTTCTTGTTATGCCATTTGGAGTAACTAATGCTCCGACAACATTTATGGACCTAATGAATAGAATTTTTAAAACCTACCTTGATGAGTTTGTTGTAGTCTTCATCGATGATATTTTGATATACTCTAAAGATAGACTTGAACATGAACATCACTTGAGAACTGTTTTACAAATCCTTCAGGAAAGGAAATTATTTGCTAAACTAAAGAAGTGTGAGTTTTGGCTGGATGAAGTTGTTTTCTTAGGGCATGTGATCAACAAGGAAGGAATTTCAGTGGACCCGCAGAAAATAGAGGCAATTGTGAATTAGCCTACACCGACTAATGTGACAGAGGTTCGCAGTTTCATGGGCTTGGTTGGGTACTACAAGAGGTTCATAAAGGACCTTTCGAAATTAGCAGTGCCTCTTACCCAATTGACACGTAAAGGGCAACTATTTGAGTGGAATAGTGAAAGAGAATCAGCCTTTTATGAATTGAAAACAAGATTGACCACTGCACCAATTTTGATGCTACCTTCAGGTACGGGAAATTTCGTGATTTTCAGTGATGCATCTTATAAAGGTTTGGGTTGTGTGTTAATGCAGAACGGAAAGGTTATTGCCTACGCCTCCCAACAGTTGAGGCCACACGAGAAGAATTATCCAACACATGACCTAGAATTGGCCGCAGTTGTTTTTGCTTTGAAAATCTAGCGGCATTATTTGTATGGGGCAAAGTTTGAACTGTACATGGATCATAAGAGCCTGAAATACTTCTTCACGCAGAAAGAGTTGAATATGCATCAGAGAAGATGGCTGGAACTGATAAAAGACTACGATCTAGAGATTCAGTGTCACCCCAGGAAAGCTAATACAGTGGCTGATGCCTTGAGCAGAAAATCAATAGGGGGTATGGCTTGTTTGCTTACTGAACAAAGGGAGATTTTGTAAGACTTTGAGAAGTTTGAAATTGAAGTGGTAGTATGTGAACAGGGCGGAATGATAGCCGCTATTACAGCCGAGCCGGCAATTGTTGATGAAATCAAACAGAAACAGAAAGAGGATGAGTTCCTCAGAAAGGTAATGGATGAATTTGAGACAAGTCCAAAAGCAGAATTTAGCATTGAGAATGAAATGTTGAAATTCCAGAACTGAATATGTGTCCCTGATATCCCAGAACTAAAGAAGATGGTCTTAGATGAAGCCCACAGATCCGTATTTGCTATGCATCTGGGTAACAATAAAATGTATCAGGATTTGAAGCAAACCTATTGGTGGCCTAAAATGAAGAAAGAGATTACAGGATATGTGTCCAAGTGCCTTCAGTGTCAGCAAGTTAAGGCCGAACATCATAAACCAGGCGGTCTACTTCAACCTCTCCCTATTGCTGAATGGAAGTGAGAACATGTGACTATGGATTTCGTTGTTGGCCTACCTCGGACTTCTCGAGGTATGGATTTTTTTTGGGTTATAGTTGATAGACTGACTAAATCTGCACATTTTCTACATGCCAAAACTACATTTACTGCTTAAAGATTGGCTACCATTTACGTTGATGAGATTGTCCGTTTACACGGAGTTCCAGTATCTATTGTATTGAATACAAATCCGGAATTTGTATCTAGATTGTGGAAGAGTTTGCAGGAAGCTATGGGAACAGAACTGAGGTTCAGTACTGCATTTCACCCACAGACAGACGGGCAATCAGAACGAACGATACAGACTTTGGAAGATATGCTTCGCATGTGTGCCTTGGATTTTCAGGGGAGTTGGGAGGATTATTTGCCACTTGTAGAATTTGCTTATAATAACAGCTTCCACTCCAGCATCGGTATGGCACCATACGAGGCTTTGTATGGTAGGAGGTGTAGATCACCTATCTGTTGGACAGAGGTCGGGAATAAAGCTTTGCTTGGGCCAGAAATTGTGCAAGACACTTCTGAGAAAATCAAGACTATTCGTCAAAGGCTCAAAATAGCTCAGGACCGACAAAAGAATTATGCAGACATTCGGAGAAGACCTCTTGAGTATGAGGTTGGTGACCATGTGTTCATCCGTGTTTCTTCGATGAAAGGCCAAGTCAGATTTGTGAAAAAGGGCAAGTTGTTGCCCCGTTACATTGGCCGTTTCAGATTTTGGAGAGGCTTGGTCTAGTTGCCTACAGAGTTACTTTGCCACCGGGATTCGAGCAAATCCATAATGTGTTTCATGTGTCGATGTTGAGGGGTTACCTCCGAGACCCGTTTCATGTGATTGATTATCACCGGGTTGCTATTGATGAAAATATGGAATATGCTGAATGGCCGGAACGAATTGTTGATTGGCAAGTGAAACAATTGAGAATCAAGTCCATCCCAATGGTGAAAGTGGAATGGAAAGAACACTATGGGACGGATGCTACATGGGAAAAAGGTGAGGAAATGCGACTACGCTATCCACATTTGTTTCCTGACGAAGGTAAATTAAGTTTAGAGGACCAAACTTCCAAAAGGGGGCGAGACTGTGACACCCCTGTTCTGTATTATGCTAATTGGTCCCAAATACGAATGTGATTATATGTTTTGATATGACTTTGTGTGCCATTATGCGAATATATGTGATTTTGAAGTTTTATCTATTCACTGTATGAATATCTGTTTGAATAATCTGCTTTGGAAATTAAATTGAGGGCCTTATCAGCCACAGAACCCGAAATCGATTACGCCATTATGATTGGCATAATTTTTAGAGCCTACGGTGAAATTTAATTGAAAAATTGATTCGGACCAGATTAAGTTGATTAATTTGGTGCCCAATTATTTATTATTATTATTATGAGTTAGTGGACATTGTTCGGTAAGGGCACTACACTTCCCATTCTCTCCTATGTATTCATTTTGGCTGATCAAACTTTGAGAAAGGGAGAGAGAGCCGGCTGTTAAAGAGAGAGAGGGAGAGAATTGTGTAATTTGTGACTCAAGCTTGGAGATTTGGAGTCTAGTTCAAGAATTAGCCATAGATTGGGCTTATAAGTAAGTATTGATTCTTGAATTCATGAAATTAATGTGTGATCTTGTGTGTTCAAGGGTTGTTGGTGACCAAGAGCATGAGTTAAGTTGGTTTTGCTGGAATTAAAGCTTGATATATGCATGCATGTAAGAAATTGTTTTGAAATAGCATGTATAAGCTTGAAATGCATGATTCATGTAGAGTTTTGGTTGAAACTCATGTTTTGATCACCATTTGTGTTGTCTAAGTTCAGAATGTGGCTAATTCATCACATGCATGTACAATTTATGAAAATATGAGTTTGAATGTATGAAATTGTTATGTTGGAGTTGAGTTTAGTACCAATTTGGGACATGCATGTGGTTAATTCATGAAATTAAGCTCTATGATGATGTGTTTTGGTATTTATATCATGTTAGTACAAATATAGGTGAAGTTAGAGCCATGTTATGCAAGAAATGTGGTTGGAATGTTGAAGGGAGCTCAAGAACACAATCTGGAATTCCCAGAATTTTGGTGTCTGCTCGATCGGGGAAACCGCCGCTCGAGCGTAAATTTCGTGCTCCCAGCACTTTTTGCAGAGTTGGATGTTCGCTCGAGTAGGATATTTCACGCTCGAGCGGGGAGCTTTTGTAGACAGGCCTTCCGCTCAAGCGCCCTAACTCACGCTCGAGCGTAATTTTGAGGTAACCAGTACTTTTGCAGGCCTCTTGGGTTCGCTCGAGTGAGGAATCCCACGCTCAAGCGGGGACCCTGTTTTCTGAAATTTTATATATTTGTTCTGTGTTTTGTTTTTCGTTCTCTTTCACTTGTAAGCACTCTTAGGCATGTGTTAAGCATTATAAATGAGTTAAAGAGATAAGAGTAAAGCCTAAAGAGGAATATGGGAATTAAAGAACGGATTGAACTGTTAGTGACCCTTTTGTGTTCATGAAATGCGTAGGGTCAAGCTCTAGGGCAAATCCACAAGCCGATCACTGTGAGTAATATCGATATTTGAAAGCTTGTCAATGTCCAATTGTTTATTCTCTTATAAGCTTTATGAGTTGCTAATTGGGATTGTGGACACAAGTCTGACATGATATAAATAAATGGATCGAATGTCGTTTTGACACAAATGAACGGACCGAAGGTCGTTTTGACAGAAATGTATGGGCCGAAGGCTATTTTGACACGAATGAGTGGGCCGAAGGCTGTTTTGACACGAATGAGTGGGCCGAAGGCCGTTTTGACACGAATATATGGACCGAAGGCCGTTTTGACAGAAATTTATGGGCCGAAGGCCATTTTGACATAAATGAGTGGGCCGAAGGCCGTTTTGACAGAAATGAATGGGCCGAAGGTCGTTTTGACAAGAATGGAAATCTGAATGGGCCAAAGGCCAGTATGTTGGGAACTACAGTCGCTTGATCAAAATTTTGTATAAGTGTATATATGTTAAGTAGAAATATGAATTGGGCCCAAGGCCGTTTGGAGCATGTTGTTCTACATATTGTTTATGCAACTTCTGTATTTGATATTATTCACTGGGCTATCGCTCACGCTCATTCATGTGTTTGTAAGTGAGCCAAGGGAGGTCCAAACCCAAACCCAGCCCCAGTGAAGTCCGTTAGGAACAACAAAGGTTTTGGAGAGTCAGCCCTTGTGTCTCACGCATAAGACCCAACCTTGCCATTTTGTTATGTATTGTATTTTGTCACGTTGGCAAGGGCTTTGTGCATATTTGTATATAGCCTGTTATGGGTTGACTTAGTTTGGATGATCCTGTCTGTAAAGAATTTTATGGCACCGTACTTTTGATGTGGGTTATTAATGTATATGAGTATGGTTTGTTTTGATGTGCATATAAGCACGGCTCTATGGACAAAGTTTTAAATTTTGCTTTCGTTTGGCCCCTTTACTCTGATGAGTTATGTCTGTTTTGGTTTGACGCCGTAGATAATCTCAGGATTACTGGTTGGTTATGTCCTTAACCCATAGGGGCGGGTTCGGGTCATGACAGGAACTTACGGAGTTGCGAAGGCAATTGACGGATTTATTGGATGCTGGACTGGTTTAGCCATCCAAAGCCCCTTTCGGTGCCCCAGTGCTTTTTCAAAAAGAAGCAAGATGGAAGTTTGCGCATGTGTGTGGATTACCGGGCTCTCAACAAAGTGACGATAAAGAACAAGTATCCAGTCCCTTTGGTGGCAGACCTATTTGATTCATTGTGCAAAGCCACTTACTTCACAAAATTGGATTTACGTGCTGGCTATTGGCAAGTCCGAGTGGCTGAAGGAGATAAGTCAAAGACCACATGTGTTACGAGGTATGGGTCTTTTGAGTTCCTTGTAATGCCGTTTCGATTAACTAATGCCCCGGCTACATTCTGTAATCTTATGAATGATGTGTTCAATGACTATGTTGATCAGTTTGTTGTTGTTTATTTGGATGATATTGTAATATATAGTGAGTCCCTAGAGGATCACTTGTCCCACCTTCGGATGGTGTTCACTCGGTTACAAGAACACCAGTTGTATGTCAAGAAGGAAAAATGTGAGTTTGCCCAGCGAGAAATTAAGTTTCTTGGGCATATCATTTGCCAAGGCCATATCAAAATGGATGGAAGGAAGGTACAGGCTATCATGGAATGGTCTTCACCCAACAATGTTGCGGAGTTGCGATCCTTCTTAGGCTTGGCAAACTACTATCGGAAATTCATCAAGGGATATTCAAAAAAGGCCGCTCCCCTCACTAATTTGCTGAAGAAAGACCACAAATGGCATTGGTCCATTAATTGTCAAGTGGCCTTTGACAAACTGAAAAGTGCAGTGGCAAGTGAACCGGTCTTGCGACTGCCTAGTTTCGAGTTGCCTTTCGAAGTACACACGGATGCCTCAGACAAAGCACTTGGAGGAGTACTGGTGCAGGAAGGACACCCAGTGGCCTTTGAAAACAGGAAACTAAACGCTGCTAAGAAGAATTATTCAGCCCATGAAAAGGAAATGACGGCAATTGTGCATTGCCTACTCACATGGAGGGTCTATCTGTTGGGATCAAAGTTTTTGGTTCTTACTAATAATGTGGCTAATAAATTCTTCAAAACTCAGAAAAAGTTGTCTCCAAGGCAGGCCCGTTGGCAAGAATTCCTTGAAGAGTATGACTTTGAATGGCGACACAAGCCTGGACGACATAACCTAGTCGCTGATGCCTTAAGCTGGAAAGAGATAATTGAATATGTGGCTGCTATCTCCAACATTGAATCACAATTGCTGGAAAGGATCAGGGATAGTGCTGCCATTGACTCAGAATATCAACGGTTGGTACAACAAGTAAATGATGGAATTGCTCGTCGGTATTGGCTTGAAAATGGTCTTCTCCATGGCAAAGGAGATAGGCTATATGTCCCAAGTGTTGGGGGACTACAAATGGAACTTCTTAGAGAAACACATGACCTGCAGTGGGCTGGTCATCCGGGGCAACAACGCATGATGGCTCTTTTGTCGCGTTCATATGTTTGGCCAAAAATGGAAGAAGACGTAGAGGCTTATGTCAAAACATGCGTGGTGTGCCAATTGGACAAGACCGAAAGAAAGAAGGCAGCTGGGTTATTACAACCACTAGCTGTCCCTGAGAAGCCTTGGGTTTCCATATCCATGGACTTTATCTCCGGATTTCCCAAAGTCAATGGGATGCGCTCCATCATGGTAATTGTTGACCGTTTCTCTAAGTATGCTGTTTTTATCCCTGCTTCTCATGCTTGTCCCACAGATGTTGCTGCTGATTTGTTTCATAAGTATGTTGTAAAATACTTTGGCTTGCCTGAGGACATAATAAACGACAGGGATACCTGGTTTACGGGAAGGTTTTGGACTGTGCTCTTTAATTTGCTGGGTTCTGAATTAAAGTTCTCCACAGCAAATCACCCTCAGACGGATGATCAGACTGAGAGGATGAATGGATTGCTAGAGGAGTATCTCTGACATTACGTGACCGCAAGTCAAAAGAATTGGGTCGAATTGTTGGACAGCGCACAGTTTTGCTACAATCTGCATAGATCATCTGCAATCGGGATGAGCCCGTTTGAATTGGCCACGGGGCAGCAACCCCTAACTCCTCACGAAGTGGCTAAAACAGGCTCTGGTGGTAGATGTCCAGCAGCATACCGCTTTGCAAGGACCAAACAAGAATTGCTGGAAGAAGCACAAGACAGTTTGGCCAAAGCAAGCAAGCGAATGAAGAAGTATGCTGACAAAAGGCGAAGACCCTTAGGGCATGTTTGATTGGAAGGATTAAAGTATGGGATTAGGATTATTAATCCGTGGGCCCAACCATCCTATGTTTGTTTTGACATTTGGTTTAGGACTATTAATCCAATGGATAATTAATCCAACAAATTTGTAGGATAATTAGTAATGGGGTAGGGGTGAGATAGTTAATACCACACTAATTTGATAAGATTATTAATACCTCACTATTAGTATTGTGAATCAAACATGCCCTTAGAGTTCAAAGTGGGTGACAAAATGCTACTGAAGCTTACTCCACAGATCTGGAAGAAGATAAGCAGTAAGACAGTGCACCGTGGCTTAATTCCAAAATATGATGGCCCCTTTGAAGTCTTAAAACGCGTGGGCAATGTTGCATACAGGCTAGTGCTTCCTGATCGGTTGAAAATCCACCCAACTTTCCATGTCAGTTTTTTGAAACCATTTCATGAGGATCAAACAAACTTGACAAGGAAACAAGCTCGGAGAGCACCCTCGATGATCAGAAAACAATTTGACAAGGAGGTGGAACAAATTCTTGATCACAAGACCGAGGGTCAAAGCAAAAAGAATCGAAGGACCCATTACTTAGTAAAGTGGAAGGGTTCCTCCGAATCAGATGCAAGTTGGGAAAATGATGTAACATTGTGGCAATTTGAAAAACAAGTCCAGGAGTACTTGAAGACCCTACCAACGAGGACGTTAGCTTCTTCTGGTGGGGGTGGTTTGTTAGCACCTTTTACTTGAAGGCTGCATGGTTGGCATTGGCGGCATCTTGCACCAATGTCCAACCAAGACCACAACATGATGGTGGCATGCTAAAACAGCAAGGTGAATCATTGACAAAGTGCTGAGGCAGTAGCACAAAACCCTTGGCCAAAGTATGGGCAGCAGTGGCACAAATGCAAGGCATTAACATGACCCGAATGTGGGCTGCAGCATACTTGGGGTTTCAAAGCATTCAGTAGGCAAAACTTGGTCTGGGGGCCAAGACAACCAAATTCGTGGCTGACTGAGAAGGCAAACAACATGGACAATTCAAAACAGTTATGCTTGTCTGGCAGCAGTTACCCATGTTGAGCAAAAGACAAGGCAAGTCTGGACATCTAGAATCAAGGTAAGGGGTTAGCAGCAGTTATGTCCCAGAAATGATCCTAAGTCCCAAGACAGTTGGGGGTGTCAACTGCCATGCCACTTGGCATGCTTTCCTTATAATGCTGGTTGTAAAGTTTGTAACTGATTGTAAGCCTATTTAGGCATATCTATGGAACTCGAAAATTAACTAAGTGTTGGTAAGAGTTTCCATAGGCATCCTTTGTATTGTTGGTGCAATTAATAAAGGTTGGGATTTTTCCTGTAATCTCTTGTTGTCTATTCTCTTACTTGTTATAGCACTTTGTGTATGTGTGTATTCATACTTGACTGAGACTAAGTGTCCAACTTAATGTGATTGCAGGCTGAAATTTTGAAACAAAAATTAATCCTGTAACAATAGCGCAGTGTACATTTCAATCAAAACAACGTTTATATATATATTTTTGGACGTGCTTTTTGAAATTCATTTAATTTTGTTTGACTGTAGGTATTACATTTTCTTTCTCCGAAACTATATGGCGTTCAAGCTTACACAAGAAACTTAAAATGTTTCGGATTCTGTACTATACTCCATGGCCGCATTTTCCCAACAAATTTTTTTCTCTCTCTCTCTCTCTCTCTCTATCAAATGAGTGGGTTTGAAGAGGACACTACTCAGAGAATCCATTTATAACCCCAACTCCTGGCTTTCTCTGAAGCTGAAAAGTAGGCTCATCTCATGGCGTTGTTGAGGAGGCTTGTCTGCTTCGTTCTCATTGTATTTCAACTCTGTTTGGTTTTGGTCTGTAATAATGTCATCGCCATTAGAACAGAAGAGGAAAGTGTAGAACAGCAACAGCAACAGCTCTTGCTTTCCTTCAAGAAGTCTCTTGACAACCCACACCTCCTCTCTTCATGGAACCCCCTTACAACCCCTGATCACTGTCACTGGGACGGTGTCCTCTGTTTCAATGGCCGAGTCACCTCACTTCTACTCTCCACTTACTCACTCAAAGGCCCTCTCTCTCCCTCCCTCTTCTCTCTTTCCACCCTCATTTCCCTCGACCTCTCTTCTAACCTTCTCTACGGCCAACTCCAACTTTCCCCCAAAACCCTTTCTCTCCGACCACGGTTAAAGTACTTGGACTTGGGTGACAATCACTTTTCCGGTGAGTTGCCTGTCCAACTCGGTGAGTTGAATCAGCTGGAAACCCTCAAACTCGGACCCAACTTTTTTTCCGGACAAATCCCGCCGGAGCTCGGAAATCTGCTTCTGTTACGGACACTCGACCTCTCCGGCAACGGCCTCACCGGAAATGTTCCGACCCAGATTGGATATCTGACCCTCCTCCAGTTTCTAGGCCTGGGTAACAATCTACTCTCAGGTTCTCTCTCTCCTTCTCTCTTTAGTAAGCTTCAATCTTTAATTTCATTGGACGTCTCAAACAACTCTCTTTCCGGCAATATTCCGCCGGAGATTGGAAAGCTGAAGAACCTGACTGATCTTTACATTGGAGTCAATCAATTTTCCGGTGTATTGCCGCCGGAAATCGGTGAACTTTCGAGCCTCCAAAACTTCTTCTCCCCTGCTTGCTCAATCAGAGGTCCATTGCCGGAGACCATTTCAGAGCTCAAATCACTTGGCAAACTCGATCTTTCCTACAACCCATTGAAGTGTTCAATCCCAAAATCTATTGGTAAGTTGCAGAATCTAACTATACTGAACCTGGTTTATGCCGAGCTCAACGGTTCGATACCGGCTGAGCTCGGAAACTGTCGTAATCTCAAGACTCTGATGCTGTCATTCAACTCGCTTTCTGGGTCTCTACCGGAAGAGCTTGCAGAGCTACCCATGGTGTCTTTCTCGGCTGAAATGAACCTGCTTTCTGGGCCATTGCCAGATTGGCTCGGAAAATGGGACCAGATAGAGTCACTTTTGCTTTCTAACAATCGATTTTCCGGGAAAATACCTCCTGAGATTGGGAATTGTTCAATGCTGAATCACATTAGTCTCAGCAACAATCTGTTGATGGGTCCAATACCGAACGAGCTTTGCAACGCAGTGTCACTGATGGAGGTTGATCTTGACCGCAATTTCCTCACGGGGACTATTGAGGACACGTTTGAGAAATGTAGCAATCTTACCCAGTTGGTTTTGGTGGACAACCAAATTGTTGGTTCGATCCCTGAGTACTTTTCAGAGCTTCCTCTGATGGTGCTTGACATTGATTCAAACAATTTCACGGGTTCGATTCCTGTGAGTATTTGGAATTCCATGAATTTGATGGAGTTCTCGGCTGCATATAATCTGTTAGAGGGTACTCTGCCTGTGGAGATTGGTAGTGCTGTATCATTGGAAAGGCTTGTCCTTGGTAACAATCAGTTGGATGGCACAATTCCTGGGGAGATTGGAAATCTTACAACACTTTCTGTCCTGAATTTGAATTCCAATTTCCTTGAAGGAACTATTCCAGTTGAGCTTGGAAACTGCATTGCACTAACCACATTGGACCTTGGAAACAACCTGCTCAACGGTTCCATTCCGGATAAGCTAGCTGATCTTGCCCAATTACAGTGCTTGGTTCTTTCTCACAATAACCTATCTGGGTCGATTCCCTCCAAACCATCCAAGTATTTTCACCAAGTTAACATCCCTGACTCTAGCTTTGTTCAGCACCATGGAGTCTTTGATCTTTCATACAACAGCTTGTCTGGTTCAATACCAAACGACTTGGGAGGCTGTATCGTGGTTGTGGATCTTCTGATCAACAACAACAGGTTATCTGGCGAAATTCCGGCATCACTTGCTCGTTTAACCAATCTCACAACCTTAGATCTTTCTGGAAATTTTCTATCGGGTGGTGTTCCAACAGAGTTTGGAAATTCAATTAACCTACAAGGCTTGTATTTGGGGAATAACCAGTTAACAGGCATCATACCCGAAAGCTTAGGTCAATTGATTGGTTTGGTGAAGCTGAATTTGACTGGTAATAAGCTATCTGGTACAATTCCTTCTAGCTTTGGGAACTTGAAGGGTCTTACCCACTTAGATTTGAGCTCTAATGTGCTTAATGGTGAGCTTCCATCAACTCTTTCCAGGATGGTGAACCTTGTCGGTTTGAATGTTCAACAAAACAGCCTTTCTGGTCATATAGATCAGCTCTTTTCTAATTCCGCTGTGTGGAGGATTGAAGCAGCCAATTTGAGTAATAATTTCTTCAATGGAAATATTCCAAAATCTTTGGGCAACATGTCATACTTGACATCTTTGGATCTTCATGGAAACATGTTTACAGGAGAGATTCCTCCCGAGCTTGGAAACCTTATGCAGCTTGAATATTTAGATGTTTCGGTGAACAGACTCTCTGGACAGATTCCTGAGAAAATTTGCAGCCTTGTAAATTTGGTTTCCCTGAATTTGGCGGAAAATGGATTGGAAGGACCCATACCCAAGAATGGAATTTGCCAAAACCTTTCAAAGATTTCACTTGCTGGAAACAAAGATCTTTGTGGGAGAATTTTGGGTTTAGAATGCCCTTTGAAGAGCTTGGACAGAAGAAGGCCATTGTTAAATCTTTGGGGACTGGCTTCAATTGTGATAGGAACTATCTTGATGACACTGTCAATAGCTATTGTTTTACGCATATGGATTAGTAAAAGCAGACGGCGAAGTGATCCTGAGAACACTGATGAAAGCAAACTGAACAGTTCTATCGATCAAAATCTCTATTTCCTGAGTAGCATCAGATCAAAGGAGCCCCTAAGCATCAACATAGCCATGTTCGAGCAACCGCTTCTTAAGCTGACTTTAGTCGATATTCTTGAAGCCACCAACAACTTCTGCAAGACTAATGTAATTGGAGATGGAGGCTTTGGAACCGTTTACAAAGCGACATTGCCTGGTGGGAAATCAGTAGCTGTTAAGAAGCTAAACCAATCCAAGACACAGGGTCATCGTGAATTCTTTGCAGAAATAGAAACTTTAGGCAAGGTCAAGCACCCAAATCTGGTTCCACTTCTCGGGTACTGCTCTTTTGGTGATGAGAAGCTCCTTGTTTATGAATATATGGTAAATGGGAGCTTAGATCTTTGGCTGAGGAACAGAACTGGTGCTCTCAAAGTCCTGGATTGGAGCAAACGTTTCAAGATTGCGACTGGTGCTGCACGAGGGCTTGCTTTCCTTCATCATGGGTTCATCCCCCACATAATTCACCGTGACATTAAAGCCAGCAACATTTTACTCAATGAAGAGTTTGAGCCAAAAGTTGCAGACTTTGGTTTGGCGAGACTGATCAGTGCTTGTGAGACTCATGTGAGTACTGATATTGCTGGTACATTTGGGTACATTCCACCGGAGTATGGGCGGAGTTGGAGGTCCACCACAAAAGGGGATGTTTATAGTTTTGGTGTAATTTTGGTTGAATTGGTGACGGGGAAAGAGCCAACAGGGCCTGAATTCAAAGAGATTGAAGGCGGGAATTTGGTGGGTTGGGTATTTCAGAAGATGAAGAAGGGGCAGGCTGTTGATGTTCTTGATCAAACGGTACTGAATGCTGATTCAAAGCAGATGATGCTTCAAACTTTGCAGATTGCTGCAATATGCCTCTCCGATAGTCCTGCTAATCGGCCAACAATGCTCCATGTACTTAAGTTCCTCAAAAAGATCAAAGATGAGTAAATGTAAGCTAGCTGGGTCTTTGTTTAAGTGGTGTTTAATAACACTGTATTATTAGTTAGAATTAAGTAACAATCTTCAGTTGTGGTAAGTATATCAGTTGGTAATGTAGTGAATTTATCATAAGTACTTTCAAGTTCATCGCTCGGTGCTCTTAAATATGTTCACTTAAATTTCTTTTACATTGAAGAAATGAAGTACAGTCTTGGAAGTGTGTTTTCAAGTCTTCAAGTGAAGTTTCTATTTCTTGGGTAGAGAATTTGAGTCAACAAGTGTTATATTCTTATCCTAGCTGGCTTTTGAATGTTTGTTATTATTTTCCGGCGCAAAGCTTCCAATTCCACTGGATCTTTGCGAATCTACATTGTTAAGATAAAGTTAAAAGACTGATCAATAATTAGAGTTTTATGGAATGTTTTCGACCAAGTGCAAGCAAATCATTTGTCGCCAATGCCAATGATAATAAAGAATCTACGCCCTCCGTTATGGCAGGCTAGGTAGCACATGGTGGGCATGTGTATAACCCACATGAAATACAAAAAAATAAAAATACAAAATAAATAAATAAATAATCATATGGGTTTTAGAAGGCTGAAACTCGTTCAAATCAATTTGGAATTTGGCTTGGCATGGCATGGTATGTCACTTTAAAGCCTCAAAGAACAGAAATATTGGAATATTATGGTTTTTTTGGCCCAACTTGGGTATGGTTTGGCATGTTACCGCCTCCTTTCAGCCCAAGCATCTCTCTCTCTCTCTCTCTCTCTCTCTCTCTCTCGTCATGATTAGCATGAAAATCTCCATTTATGATTAATAATAAGGAAGATTCACTTTTTTTTTTTATGTTATTATTATTATTATTATTATTTTTTTTTTTTGCGAATGATAGAATGTTGATATGTTAGTAAAATTAAATTATAACTTAAAAATATCACTATTGATCTATCAATTCGAATCTCAAATCCAAAAACACTTTAGGGATACTATACTAGTGACATCTGTTTAGAAAATGCCATAAAAAAATATTTAGTGGCACGCTTTTGAAAAATATCACAAAACGATAAACATAAAAAGCTCTAGTGACATTTCAATAAACAAGTGTCACAATACTACAACAAAAACACACTTTAGTGGCACTACACTAGTGGTATAGTGGCATGTTCTTAGAAAATGTCACAAAAATAATATTTGATGACTCATTTTAGAAAAATGCCACCGAACTACAAACATATAAGGTACTAGTGGCATTTCAATAAAGAAATGTCACATCAATTTTATGGCATTTTATAAAAGAATGACACAAAAAATTGTTATAGTGACATTTATCAACAGATGCCACTAAACTTTAGTAGCAACGGCATTTTATAAAAAAAATGTCACTAAACTAAATAGGTGCAAGTTACTTTTTATGGCATTAGGTGAAAAGTGTCTTAAACAAATATTTTATAGCATTTTGAGAAATGCCACTAAGCCAAAAACTTTCCAAGCTATCTAATGACATTTTTTGAAAAAACAAAAAATGGCAATATATTTTCAAAATTTTTAAAATGTACAAAATAAATAAAAACAAATAAATTAAACTCAATACAAAATGTTTTTTTAACTGTACTTGCCACATGTACAAAATTGATCAACGACTTTATATGGCTTAATAGGAAAAATTAAATTTCAAATTGCTCTCCTATACAATGATAAAGTTTCTTGAATTTTAGTCCCTGCAGTTTCAATTAATTCGATTTTGACTCTGAATTTACGGATTTATCTCAATTTACTTCAATTGCTTATAATTATTGAGTAAATTACATCAATAATACTTACATTTTGTTGTTCCATATAGTTTTAATTGATTCAATTTTGACACTTAATTTTAGATTTTACGTCAATTTAGTCGAATAAACAACATCTTTATGGTCTTTCATAGAAAATTTTCATTGGATTGGTTAAGGTGAAGTCACTAAATTGGTCAAGTATTTCGTTAAGGTTAAGTCCTAAAACGATGACATGTTGCATTTGTAATTAAAAAAAAAAAAAAATGCTATCAATTGGACCAATTTGAGACAATAAAAAATTCAAGGTTAAAATCGATTAACTTGAAATTACAAAGACTAAAATGACATAAAAGGAATTTAGTAGCCAAAAGTTGTTTAATAGGCGACTAAAAATAAAATTGGTCGGCATTGTTTTAGGTTTTAGCTACTAAATTTTTTTAGTTACAGTATATTATTAATTGGCGACTAAAAAAAATTTAGTTGCTAAATATGCCACAATAGGCGACTAAATTTTTTTTTTGGTCAGCATTAGTTCATCTTTTAGGCTACTAAAGCTTGTTTTAGTCGTGGTATACCAGTTTTTGCCTACTAAATAAATTTAGTATAACTAGCATATTGTTTGCTATTAATCTTTAGCGACCAAAGGTTTGGTCGGCAAATATTTATTTTGGGTAACCATAATACTTTTAGTCGCTGTATAGTAATATTTGCCTATAAAATTAATTTTTTCACTAAATAAAAAAATTAATTTTATTTTTTATCTTTGGTGACCAAAAAATTGGTCGGTAGATATTTATTTTCAGTGACCAAAATACCTTTTGTTGCCAAAAGTGATATAATAGGCGACGAAAATTGAGATTGGTCAGCAATGATATCAATTTTTTTGGTGGAAACTTTTTCAAATATGGAGGCAATTCACTAATGTTTTATTTTATTATTATTTTTTTGTAGTTGTTTATATTAGTCTCTGCATCCAAGCAAAAACAAGACCAGAGACTCATGCTCTCCCTCTCTCTCTCTCACGGATCATCATCGATCTTCCACCATCGCTCACCGTCGATCTTCCACAGTCGCACATCGCTACCGCCGCTCGCTCATCTGGCATCGCATCGCTTCAACATTGAGGTTTTTCTTTTCCTCTCCCTATCTTTCTCCCTCGCGGTCTCTGTTTTTCTGTATGTCTCCCTTTTTCTATTTCCCCATTTCACTCTAGATCTAGGGTTTGCTTTTTTGTGGTGTAGGGTTTTGATTTATGTGAAATCAATGAACCAATGATTGAAATAAAATGATTGAAGGAACGTTTAATTTATTGGGGTTTTTTTTTGGCCAGATTCAAGATTTCCCCATTTTCCCAGATTCACTCTAGTTTCCCATTTCACTGTCATGGTAGGCTGGTAGTAGCTGGTGTAAATCTTGATCCATTGGTGGTGCCCATTGTGAATTTCCAATGAAAATGATTTGTGTAAACATCAAATTATATACAATTAATATAGTCAACTGACATATAATTTCCAGTGTGATTGTGGGTAATTTTTCTGCATATGTAGCATTATTGCAGACAAAAAATGCTACCTCACTCTTGGGGTAATTTTCGAGGTATAATTTTGTAAGCAACTCATTTTAAAAAACAGACATCCTACTTGCTTGGAATCATATTTCCCCTTTCATGCACGCTCTGTGTTTCTTTCTCCACCACTCTCTCCCATGTGTTTTTTGTTTTTCCATTTTCTTACAGTCCTGAGATAGACTCCAGAATGATTTATGGTTTTTGATTTATGGGCTTGAATAACATTTTGAGATTTTCTTTTCATTTGAAGTGTATGTTAATTTGTTTATGTGTGTGAAATAAGTTGAAAGAGAGTTGAGAGAGTGATATTGAAAGAGAATTATCTGTTATTCATTCTGTAATCAGAAACCAATTCGAGGCTCCATAATATAGGAGCTGGATTACAAACATCATTATGATGTGTTTCACTAAAATAAGGAAAAGTAGCCGAAAGGAGGGATCGGCCGAAAGCAGCCGAAAGTGATTATATACCTATTATATACATACTATACTATAGAGCAGATTATATTAATATATTATTTCTATCAGATACAAACTATACTATTATATTAATAATGATATTAATATATTAATATGTTAACAGCTCCCCGCAAACTCAAGGAGGGCAAACATCAACCAACTGGAGTTTGGAGACAAGTTCAATGAAGCGACCAGGAGAATGAGCTTTGGTGAAGATATCAGCAGGTTGATCAGTAGAGGAGATTGGATGGAGATGGACAGTACCACGAGTGTCTAACTGTTACCTTTTCCCGTACTGGTTGTTTGGTGCAGGACCCTCGGACGGGGCAAACTCTTGGGATAGGCCGTAAGCATGGACGTCTCTACGAACTTATCCATCTTCATGTTCCAGATTCCTCTCAGATCACAGCTCCTACCACTACTACCACTGCTCCTACCACTACTACCACTGCTCCTCCTTTATCTCATTTTCAGCTTTGGCACTATCGTTTGGGCCATCTTTCTGTTGGTCGTTTGAAGTCTTTAATTTCTAGTGGTCATTTGGGTACTGTAAGTTCTGATGCTTTCAATTGTGTGTCCTGTCAACTTGCAAAACAACCTGCTTTGTCGTTTAATAAAAGTGATTCTGTTTCTCTTGCGCCCTTTGATCTCATTCATTCTGATATTTGGGGACCCTCTCCTACTCCTACTATGGGAGGCGCACGTTATTTTGTTGTTTTTATAGATGATTTTTCTCGTTTTACATGGTTGTTTCTTATGAAAAATCGCTCTGAACTCAAACAAATTTATTACAATTTTGCTGCAATGGTTAAAACCCAATTTTCTAAAACTATCAAGATTTTTCGCTCCGACAATGCCATGGAATATAAAGATTTTGACTTTCTTTCCTTCCTTAAGAGTCATGGTACTCACCCTCATCGTTCCTGTCCAGGTACGTCCCAACAAAATGGCCGTGCTGAACGAAAACATCGGCATCTACTTGACACTACTCGAGCCCTCCTTCTCTCTTCCTCTTGTCCAGAAAATTTTTGGGGAGAAGCCGCTCTCACTGCTGCTTACACTATCAATTGTATCCCTACACCGGTCATTCATAATCACACTCCATATGAGCGTTTACATGGCACCAGTCCCCCTTACGACACCCTTCGGGTTTTTGGCTCTGCCTGTTCAACAAAATGCTACAATTATAAATCTCTGGGTATCCTCCTAGCTAGGTTAGATAGCTTTGCCACCATTGATGATTGATTGGCTCTTTGCATATGTATTGGTTTCATCTCAATAAAAATTTGCGTCAAACTTTAATTATATATGTTCTTTGAGTTTATACTCTGGAATTTGGATACTTTCGAAACTTTTATTTTTCTTTTTTTTAAATTATTTATTTATTTTGGGTTTTTTCCCTTATTCCTTAGTTTTGTTTGTATGCTGGTTGAAATTTTAAATTATAGCATGATATTATTAGTTTAATTGTCATTCAGTTATGGAGAATTTTTTTACATTTACTCGCTTTGTTTCACATGTAGGCTTTCATGTATTTGGGCTCCATAAAGAGAAGTGGAACAAGTTTTTGGAGCTACTACTCGCCACAAGCTTAATTTATTGCCTTACTTTGTACAATCACTATATTAGATATGTTCCGCCTCTCTTATCAAAACTGACTCATTTTCTTAGTCACTCTATTACATCTGGTCTCTTTCTTTCTGTTTTTGGTTTATTTTGATTCTGTTTATCATGAATAAAATGTTTGGCAGTACTTTCCTAGGGTATATAAATTTGTCTATATGGGGAATTTTGAATCCCATGCTTATATAAATTTGTGTTTAATGGATAAATACTTCTCTTGTTTTCTATTATATATAACTCTGTATATATAGAACAGTCCAAGAGGTTTTGTTTTGTGGAAAAATCATTTTTTGTTCAAACTGTTCAAGAGTTTTAACAGCTGGAAATAAAAATATTAAGGGTTCATGTGTTGGTGGAATGGTTGAAGTCTGAGAGAGATGAAGAGGATGAGAAAAGTGGTTATGATGGAAAGTAGAAGAGAGAGGGTAGAGCATGAAAAATTGTTAGGACAAAATTGATATTTTATGACTTATTTTTGTTGAACCACTTTTTTTTTTTTTTTTTTTTTTTTTTTTTTTTTTTTTTTTTTGTAATGACAGGATGAGATGGTGAATGTACAAGTGGCAGCCGCCCAGTTGTTGAATGTAATGTCAGGGCTCTCTCTCTCACTCATACACACACACAAATATAACACTTTTTTTAGAAGTTGCCAAGGTGACTTTTTTATTTTTATTTTTAATGGTGTTTAATCTGTGTAATCTCATTTGCTGATTTTCTCTTTCCTACCCCACTTATAATATAATATAATTTTATTTGTGTGATTGGTAATATTTATTTATTGTTTCAATCCTCTTGTATTGTTTCTTCCTATTTGTTGTTTAAAAGTGCTTCGTTTTAGTAGGGGCTACTGAGATTGAGCAGCCATGAGCATTAATTCGTAGTGTTTCATGATATTGTTTTGTTTAAATATTTTGTTTTGAGCTATAACTGCAAGCCCTGTTTATTGCATTTGAACAAAGCTCATCTTTGAAGTCCCCTTAGTAATAATGAAAATTGCTTTAGAAAGTTGTAAGTTAATAATTCGGTAGCCATTATAAGAATGTGGTCTAAGTTATGGATTGGTGGTGAATTAAGTGGGTGATGCCAGGATCTCTTAGTGAATTGATAGAGTGGTGGTCTGGTTACAAATTCAAGAACCTGGAGAAAAAAGCCTGAAAGCTTTGTTGTTGGCAAGCTTGTGGTCTTTATGGAACCAGGTGCCACAGATTTATGCTATGGAAGCTGAAAATTCGGAGCTAAGGTCCAAAGGTTCCCATGTTGAGCATGCTCCGAATAACTTGACAAACACATCTAACCAGGTAATTTTTTTAATAGAATTTGTAAGTTATTAATGTTTTCCTACACATATATATACATACATATATCTATGTGTGTCTGTTTGTAAAATTAATTAGTTTAAATTTGGTTAGGTTACAACAACTTCTAGTCCTCTTGACATGGCAGTTTGACATCAAGTATGGTCCATATCATCGATACAAGATACCTCTCTTACTCAGGTACCCACTACGAGCTAATCATATATATCACATTACTTCTAGCTTTATTTTAGAATAGCATGCAAAACTTGTCTTACAATTAACCAAGGAATGAATATTGCGGACCTAAATTCCATTTTTTAAATCTAGACAAAATGTGCAATATAGTCAAAATCATGACATGACGAAGCTTGTGCTTTTTTAAATTTTTTTATTTTTATGTTCTTGTGAAGCTTCAACAAGACATCTCCCCACCATTGATTACCGCATGGACTCTTTCTGATTCTCTCAAAATATTGCTTGAAAGTAATTAGTTGATTGTCATTTTTCACAATTACGTTCGATTTTCATTGTTGAGGTTAGGGGATCTTGATATTGATAATGGGCATGGTTTTGATTGTTGTTGATTGGTGCCTTTGGCTGTTATTGATTTTTTAAGTAATTGTTTGATATGGTCTAAAGACTTACGGTGGCTACTTTTATATAATTTGTTGTAGTGTGGTGAACCAATTATGTTTATCTTTTGGATGCAGATTTCGCAAGTTATGAATGCTAGCCGAGAATATTTATACAAGTGAAAATTTGGAAACTAATTTTATTTTGATAATTTGTCTCTCCGAAAGATGGATATCACTATGACTTTTCAGAACTTATGGTTGGAATAATTTTCTTTTAAATTTTTTTTGCTTTAACTTTGTTAGTGTGGTAGAATATTTTATAATTTTGGTAAGGGATTTTTATTGCAATATAAATAATTTTATATTTCAATAATAAATAATTGATTGGGGTTTGAATTTTTATTTTTGTTTTTGATGTGATGATCCTATGGTGGTAATATTTATTTATTATTATGAAAATATTATAGGATGAATGGATGTCAAATTAATATGGGATGTCGCAATTAATATTCAATTATTTATAAAATCGATTCAATTTTTACAGGCATTTACACATGCTTAGTTGTAACTTTTAAAAGTGTCAATGAAAAGAACATAGAAGTGGCATTTTGTAGTAGTGATAGTAGCTTTGCAAAGTGTTACTAAAATAAGTTGCAATGGCACTTATATCCATTTAATAGCACAAATGAATTGGATTTAGTGGCATTTATGAAGTTGTTATAAATATCAATTGTGGCACAATAAGTGTCATTAAAAATTCATACCATGACATTTTTTAGATTGCAAGTCTTCTTTAATAGCATTTGATAGTGTCACGAATAGTGTTTACCATGACATTAAAGTGTCATTGCAAGTTTTGAGCAATGATTGTGTAATGGCACTTACAAGTGTCACTAAAGTGCCACAAACTCTTTTTTTAATAGTGCTTAATAGTGTCACAAATAGTATCTATCATGACATCAAAATGTCATTGAAAGTTTTTAGCCATGATGGTGTAGTGACACTTACAAGTATCTACCGTGGCATGGATATAAATCGCACTTGTTCAAAATGCCACAAGACTAAAAAATGTCATTAAAATAATAGTTTTGTAGCACTTTCAAATGTCACTAAACTAAAAAAATGTTGTAGTGCACTCACCCTACCCTAAGAGCCAACTACATTCTACTTTGCCATATGGTAGTTAATTAAAAAAAATAAAATAAAAAAAGGTTTTATAATTTAAAATGAGATGGTAATTATAAATCAATGGTTTTGTTTTTTTATGATGTGCACAAATTTTATAAATGAAATAAAAGTCTGCATTTCATCTATAAAACAGAATTTTGACCAAATCCCTCATTTGTCAAGGAAAAATTCAGTAGTAATGACATGTGTTATTACTAACCATTAATAAAATTACATACTTATAAAGATAATGAATCTCCACTATTATGTCATTTTCACTTATTAACCATAGTGTGATATTCCTATTGCATTGAGTCATTTATTGCAGTAACTCTATGAATTTATTTTTATTTATTCAAAATTTATTTCGAATGGTGATGTATGGCTGAAATTAAATTTGTGTAGTGTAATGTAAGTTTTATGTGAAAAATAAATCTAAATCATAAGATTATAATTTTAAATAATTTTTAAATAATTAAATTTGAATTTATAATATTACTATATTTATTATTATTATTTTTAATGTTAGTATGAGGGATGGAATTTGAAGAATATCCAGATCATGTACGAATGATCTATGTAGGCCGCTGATGTTCCTGCTCTCTTTATGAAAAATTATTGGGTGATCATAGAATACGATCACGTAGTGTTTCAGAAGTATTGTAATTAATAGAATATCGAGATCATGTTGTCAACAAATCATGGACTTCATCTCAAAATCATGTTGTCAACAAATCATATGGATTTCACATTCTCTACCGAGATGATGCTATCATGGACTTCACCTCGAGATCATGTTGTAAAAAAATTATGGACTTCATCTTCTCTACCAATTACGACACTCTTAGAGCACCACGTGGTTATACTCCAAGAACATTCAATAATTATTTAATAAAAAATGATTTGTTGACAAGAAGTATCATGTGTTGTTTGGAATAATCTAAATATGTGCATTTTTTGATTTTTTACGAAAAGTTATATAGAAAAAGAGAAATGATGTGACTCGAAAAATATAAAAATGTACACTTTTGTAGTGCATTCAAAACAACCCGGTGGAACTATAATGATGGGGAAACACTATGTACATATTTTTCAAAGAGTGTATCATGTGCACTTTATAACTAAAGAAGAAAATTACATAACTTCATACTTTTCTGAGTCATAACTAAAAAAAAAAAATGATAACTAAACATAATATGAGGTATAATTAAAAATCTCATGAGTGATGATTAAAATAATGTCATAACTAAAGAAAAAAATTCATAATAACTAAAGAATAAAATGACATAATTATAAGTGCATATAGTACACCTTTTAAAGGGGTGTGTTGTGTATATTTGAATTTCCCATAATGATACTATCAATGAAGTAGTATCAATATGCTTTTTTTTTTTTAGATTTTTTTAACAAGTGCCTTTAGTGTACTTGTTAAAAATACATTAAATCATTTCAACTAACTTTACAATCATAGAAAATTAAAAATATTTTAAATGTATTTTTTTAAAAACACAATTACCCTTTCTTCAATTCTTTTTTATTTTAATATTTTTATATACTTTTGATAATATTTTTTTTCCAACTTTTCTTTAACATAAAAATGAAGGTACTTTATTTTTAAATGACATTCCATGAATTTAAAAAGTTAAAAATGCATTAAATCATTTCAACTAACTTTACTATCATAGAAAATTAAAAATATTTTAAATGTATTTTTTTAAACACCAAATTACCCTTTCTTCAATTCTTTTTTATTTTAATATTTTTATATACTTTTGATAATATTTTTTTTCCAACTTTTCTTTAACATAAAAATGAAGGTACTTTATTTTTAAATGACATTCCATGAATTTAAAAAAATAAAATAAAAAGTCTTTATTTTCAATCATAATTAAACTATATGGTGTAAAGAAAATAAATTTAAAATTAAAATTAATATAAAAAATAAAGAGCACTTCAAAATATATATATATATATATAAACAAAAACAAAATGTCATTGAAAAATAAAGGCTATTAATTTTTATGATAAAAAAATGGGGAAAATTACATTTTTAAAATTAAAATTATGTTGATAGGTCTTCCAGTAGACAATAACACATTGGTTAAAAATTTATAATTTTAATTATTAATTTTTATAATATTTATCACTTATTGATATATATATATATATATATTGATTTCCTCGAATATGTTATCTCCCCTAAAAAAATTTCATTATCAAAAGTATAAAATATTAAAATAAAAAGAATTGATGCAAGGGTAATTTGATCTCTAGAAAAAATACATTTAAAACATTTTTAATTTCCTATGGCAGTGGAGTTAGTGGAGAAGATTTAAGGGGAATTTTTTTTTAAATTCTTGATATTAAGATTTTATAAGATAGGAGATATATAATATCGAGATCATGAGGGATGGAATTTGATCATGGTAATTTGATTTTATTATTATTTTTAATGTTAGTATGAGGGATGGAATTTGAAGAATATCGAGATCATGTACGAATGATCTATGTAGGCCGCTGATGTTCCTGCTCTCTTTATGAAAAATTATTGGGTGATCATAGAATACGGTCACGTAGTGTTTCAGAAGTATTGTAATTAATAGAATATCGAGATCATGTTGCCAACAAATCATGGACTTCATCTCAAAATCATGTTGTCAACAAATCATATGGATTTCACATTCTCTACCGAGATGATGCTATCATGGACTACACCTCGAGATCATGTTGTCAAAAAATTATAGACTTAATTACGACACTCTTAGAGCACCACGTGGTTATACTCCAAGAACACCCAATAATTATTTAATAAAAAATGATTTGTTGACAAGAAGTATCATGTGTTGTTTGGAATAATTTAAATGTGCATTTTTTTGATTTTTTACGAAAAGATGTATAGAAAATGAAAAATGATGTGACTCAAAAAATATAAAAATGTACACTTTTGTAGTGCATCCAAAACAACCCAGTGGAACTATAATGATGGGGAAACACTATGTACATATTTTTCAAAGAGTGTGTATTATGTGCACTTTATAACTAAAGAAGAAAATTATATAACTTCATACTTTTCTGAGTCATAGCTAAAAAAAAAAAAAAATTGATAACTAAACATAATATGAGGTATAACTAAAAATCTCATGAGTCATGATTAAAATAATGTCATAACTAAAGAAGAAAATTCATAATAACTAAAGAATAAAATGACATAATTATAAGTGCATATAGTACACCTTTTAAAGGGGTGTGTTGTGTATATTTGAATTTCCCATAATGATACTATCAATGAAGTAGTGTCAATATGCTTTTTTTTTTTTTTTTTTTTTTTGACCAAACCAATATGCTTTTTGTTGTTTTGTATTTTTTTCTTTCCCTTTCACTTTATTATTGCTTTGAAATTTTACTTTGTACTTGTTTTCTTAATGCACAATCTATTTTAATATTAGAATTATGAACTTTTCATTCATGTGGTTTAACTAATACACGTTTATTAAGGCCTTGTTTGAGGTGTTTTAAAAAAGTCAAAAAGTCACTATTCTATTTAAATCATATCATCTCTCTACTATATCATTTCAAATTCAATCTATATTTTATATAAAATCAAAAAGTACACTTATTTAGAATATTCTAAACAATCTCTAAATGTAAACTGTATTTACTCATGAAGGAGACTTAAAAGAAAAGTTTTAATAAAATAATAAATAAAGACGAAATAGATAAGATGGTTATAAAATATTAATGTGATATGCAAAAAGTGAGGCCTATTTTTCCACGTGATGCTGTTTTCTTTGTATGTATTCTTCTAGATTATGTGACTTACAAGCCAATTGATTGACGAAAAGGATTCATTTTTCTTTAAAAAAAAATCTTATGTATGTATGAGAGTTGTATTTTCTTGAAACTATATTGTTTTTTTGTCACTATTTCATTGAATTGTAATTTTTTAATTTACTTCTTATCAAAAAGCTTGGAATGATCAAGAAAAGAAAACCTCTCATATTATACAAAGTTGGAGAGAGATATTTTACTAATTTTTTCAAAATTTAATACATTCTTAATAAGGATCTTAAATTAACATTTTTTTTTTTTTGGATACTTGATAGATATACGCCAAAGCTTGGCAATGGTAAAATAAAAACCTTTTTTTGGTACTTGATAGATATACGGCAACGCTTGGTAAAATAATGTTTTAATATCTAAAACAACCTATCTTTAATGTCTACCTAACATCATTGAAGCAGGGTCCAAAAGCTAATAAATTGGCCACTTCAATTTCTTGGCCAAAAGTTCACTTCCTTCATTTGTTGGGTTGTATTACAGGCTTATTTGTACACAGTCACTGCAATCTCTGACCACCCAGTTTACACACTATGCAACACAAATATATCAAAATAATTTTACAATGTCTACCTAACATCTTTGAAGCAGGGTCCAAAAGCTAATAAATTGACCACTTAAATTTCTTGGCCAAAAGTTCACTTCCTTCTGTTGGGTTGTATTACAGGCTTATACACACTGCAATCACAGACCACCCACTTTACATACCAACACAAATATATCAGAACAATTTTGCTACTTAAAGATATATAGATCTAATTTTCTTATTATGCTTTATGTTTTTTTAAGAAGGGCATCCGATTTTGGACTAGAGGTCCGGCCCAAGTCATGCTTGAACAAATTCTTCTAAATTTTTAGATTAAGCTTTCGTTTAGATTGAATTTTTTTAGCCTGGTGGTGGATCTCCCAGAAGGTATCCAAGCGCGTCTAACAATTCAAATCCCCGTCTGGTTTCACAAGTGCAATATGAAACGAATGAGAGTCAAAATATGAAAATTCATAGAAAATCCGCTAATTATAAGAAATGCTAAAAGTAGATTACATCACAAGACTCAGAGTTGCCACCGAATCTTTTAGGAAAACTAGAAAATCCATAACTCGTGCCAAATGTTATTATCCATCACAACTAAAGTGTCTCGATTAGAGAACTTAGGTATAAGGAGTGAAGGACATGAATTGAGCACCTCCACTCACCCGATCAAAGATCGGCCTTACTAATTCACAGTATGAGATTAATTACCAATATATGCTTATGTTCTGATTATTAACGTTAAAAAAAACTATGTGAAGCAAACAAGTGTACACTAAATCACTTATTTTGAAATGTTTTGATTTCATGTGTTTTTAGAAAAGTGTTTGAAAATGCGCAACTCAAAGGAAAAGATGAATTCACATGCATGGAAATCAAGATCATTCTAACTTTAAGCGAAATATCCTCCATATACGAGCAATCAAAGAGATATCTCAAGCAAGTAAGTAGCCACATTGTAGTATGCTAGACATAGTAAGGAAAACATGCACAAATGAAATGCAAAGATGAAATAAACTCACCTAGTACTCATCTTCACTAAGCTAAGCGCCAAAAGGTTATAAACATATGCATGATCCTAGATATAAATGAGCTAAAGCAATATGTATATAACAATGCAACTAAGGACTTGGCTACTATCATATGACATGTAAACCACCTCAAAACATGGGATTGTGCACATAATTACATAGGAAATAATAGAAGAACTAAATATAATGAGCCAAGTTCTATGCATGAAAAATAGGGGTTTGGGGTGGCTGCTGCGCACACTGTTGCATAGCCAATGGGTTTTCTTCGGGGTCTTATTTCGACAATCCGTACCGTATACTTTTTAGAAGACATCGAGTAGAATATACTTGAAAAAATTCAAGTTAATCGGACATTGGTATCCCTTTCATCAAAACATATTTACATCTAGAAAATTGAATGGTAAATTTAATTGAAGTATAAATTTGAATACAAACATAACTTGATGAAAAAGATACCGATGTCTGATTAACTTGAATTTTTGCAAGCATGCTTTATGCGATGTCTGTAGACGTCCCCGAACGTTTCGGGAGAAATCCCGTTTTGTTCATTGGGCTTACTACAGTTTAGGACTCAATGTCACAGTCCTGTATCTAATCTCGTGGAGTGCAATGCAAGACCGATGAATCATCAAAGAGTCCAAATCCGGCAAATCGTTTTGAAAAACTGATTTTTAGAAAGAAGTGCCAAACATGGACTACTTTGCCAGATATAGAGTCGTCACCTAAATATTTTATTTAGGGAGAATTTAGGAAACCCTGACTCGTGCCTAAGGCCACGTGTTCGTCATCACCAAAGTTGACTCGGCACGGGAACTTGGGTATGATTGGGGAAGGTCACTTCGTGAGCACCCCCGCTCGCCCGATCAAAGTTCGGCCTCTACTAACTGTGATATCAAGTTTTGAAAACATTATGTGCTCTTATTCCGGTTTATTAGCCTAGAATTGCTACGTGATGCGCACAGCATACAAGTATAGACTAGATTGCCTAAGTTGGAACAAAGCATCACATATCCGTTTGTTTTGAAAATAGATTGAAGTTTGCTACTCGCAAGTAGGCTAAAACACGGGTTTCAACGAATTATTCCAATTCAAGCAACCCAAGCTTCACCCATAGGCATTCAGGTAGTTATATCACATAAGCACATGGCCTCATGGCAAGCATGCTATCATGGTAGTCACTCACACACATGCAAGGATGCTAAAACATAAATACTTAGCCAGTACTCCAAGCCAAAACAGAAACTAGTTAGTAATCAATGCATGATCCTAGTTCATGTTAAGATGGCTAATGCAACACATGCAAAATGCAACTAAGATAGGCTCGGCTATTCTAAACATGGCATATGAAATGCAACAGATAACATGTATTCAACTTGGAATTGACATACAATGCAGTTAGTATGATGCGCCGAGCCCGGTGCATGCAAGACAGATGAATGGATGCAAACATGCGAATATATAGATGCTAATTGAAACATGCCCTAAAACTAACCATCATAAGCAGGTAAATAAAACGGAGAAAGACATGGGGTTGGAAGACATACATCACACACGCACACTTATTACAACATTGCCCTCCTCGAAGGGTCCGAATAAATAATACACAACCGAATGAATAACAAATTACAGTTAATTATTACATAACCCTAATTAATTAACAAATTAACTAGAATAAATAAGCTAGCATGCAAAACATTTGAAATGGACTGCCTCAGCTCGGTCTTGAATGACAAGGAATGCATGCATGCTCGAGTCCCCTTGCCGGAAAATCCATCGGAATGCTCCGACTTGCCTTTGTTTGCAATTGACCTCAGAACACTGCACAAGGCTCTAGAAGGCTGAAACTCCACCCTGGAAAGCTGTGGGAAGGCTGCCGACCAGCCCTTGGCCTTGGAGACCACCTGCTGACCACCTTTTGTGGTGGAGACCAAAAGAGGTGGTCGGCCTGCCAGAAAAGCTGGTCGGCCGACCAGTTTCTGCCTCCTGTTCCTAGTTTTCTGCAACACAAAGCAAGAGAGAGGCATAGCAAGGTATTTTCAACAAATGTGTGCACGACCACTCTCCCATCATTGCACAAGCTCAAGGGAGTGTAGTCCTCGACCCTCGGGCCACCAATCACGCATCTCGATGCATGATGGCCGAGGAGTCGAATTGCACGACTTGATATGGAATGAATGCACATATGAAGACATAAATGCCTAAACTCCATCATATGTTAGTCTAGAGGGTCGGCGACCGAAAATTGAGGCACGTTTTGTCACTTGGAGTACGAAACGTCCCTCGTTTCCCGTGTCTGGACTAAACCCTACTCCAAACACAATGTAATACACATGGCATGCATGAATGCAACTCTAACATGCAACCTAAACATAATGCCACTAAATGATGCAAACATGCAAATAATGATATGTGAACATGCTACTAGTATACACAATGCTATACTCGATGCATATGAAAACTATATGGTATATGCAATGCACACATGGAGACTAACAATGAAATGATCAAGGCATACACAATGCAATGGTGAATCATGCAACAACATGGACTAAATGGCATATACAATGCAAGATGGACTTAAACCAAGATAGGTGAGCCTTAGCCACACCCAAATCACTGGCCAAACATGATGAAATTAGGCAACAAAACACATGCAAACGTGCACAAATGCAAGGGACCAAACCTAAGGCACCAAATCCAACTCTATCAAAGCATGGCAAGGGATGAAATATGGCATACAAACACACATTTTCCAGCTCTGAAATGACATGCAAGATGGTCTCGAATCATGCAAACACGTCACACAATGCATGCTAGATGGCCCGAATTCCGAAACTAGTGAAGCGCATTACACTAGAGGTACATAAAAGCAATGCACAAATGGAAAAACCAACCCCAAACAGACCCTAGGCAGGTCCAAGACAGTAGGAAGATGGTCTAAAATGATGGCTCGAAAAGCACGGAAATCAAGCTCATGTAATGGTCCAAAAACGAGGCATACAAGCACGACTCTCAAACGCATTTAAACAGTGGAAAGCATGGGAATATGGCATACATGTAAGCTCTGAAATATGATGCACAATGGCCCCAAAACATGGAAACACTTCAACATAAGTATGCAATAGGCTCTAAAACTCAAAACTAGGCAAGGGTATTGAACTACAACCATGCATAGCAAGCATCATTCGACCATGAGGCATAAAAACAGAGCTAAGGCAGTCCAAAACATGCACAAAATCAGTTTAAAGCATGGCCAAAAAGTGCTAGAATCAAAGGCCAAAATAGCATGCAATGTAAGCTAGTAAAGAGGATTTGCACTACAAGCATGTGAGGCAATCAAAAGGCCATCAAACCAGCAAAATTCAGAGGTATGAAATGCCAAATAAAGCCCAAAAACCCACTGAAACATGGTCTATGCAAGCAAGAATGATAGGCTCCTTTGATAGGCTATAAAGAGGGTTGTTCTACACATGCAAGATGGACACCCAAAACGGCAAAATGGGCTCTTGATAGAGCCTATGCAGGTCCTAAAACCCACCAAAAATGGCCTAAAACATGGCTTGGAAGCATGCAAATAAGGGCTCCTTTGTTAGGCCAAATATGCTAGTAAACAAGACAAGGGGTGAGAGGGTCACCCCTCTCTGATTTTGGTGCTAAAAAAAGCATGCTAGCCACTGAAAATCCACTGGATTTCAGTGGCTAAGAGACCAAACAAAGGTCAATGCAAAGGCCCCAAGGCATGGCTCAAAATAAGATGAAATGAAGCATGCAAAAGGGGTAGACGACCCCTAACAGAAAAATGGTCTTAAACAAACATGTTAAGGATCTCAAAATAAGACTTTTTTCAGTTTATGAAAAAACCCAAATATGCTTTCAAGTATAGCTAAAAGATGAAGTAAAATAAAAACCAAATGAGAGAATAGGGTGTTACCCTTGAAGCTTAAGCACTCCAGCAGCTTCTGGACCAAAACAGCAACTCTTTAGCCTCTGAAAACAAGCTCCAAGGTGCTTAGGTTGATAGTGGAGGTGTTGTGCTAGGAGATGGTATGCAATGGTGCAAGAACAAGGCCCTTTTTGATCTTTAATGTAGAGATATAGAGGGAGAGGTATATATGCCTTAGACCAAAAATTCTAAACCTTTGCTAATGAGGGAGAGGGTCTATCTTATAGCCAAAGAGGTCCAAAGCTTCTTCAAGAAGTCAAAAACCAAGTTTGAAGATCCTCCATATACGTGAATGGAGGATCAATTCTGTGCCTTCCAGCTGGCACAGATGGCAACAACTCACAGGGACAAGACAGGAGGAGGCATGCCGACCAGTTCAGGGGGTCAGCCAACCAGTTCAAAAGGTTCAAGTGAGGGAATGGTCGCTGGCCATCTCCTAGGGTGGTCTCCTCACTCAATGCAAGCTAGTGGTGTGGTGGGAAACCAGCAATTGTGGCTCAAAAGTCAGGAAGACCAGCTACCTGTCAAGAAAAATCGACTGGCGCAGAAAAGTAGTCCCCAAGAAGAAAAGGTGGTCTCCCACCCTTGTACCACCTTCCAAACAATGAAAACAAGGTCCATGCCAAAAATGAACCAAGACGGATGCAAAACGAGGGTTCGGGGGTCAAAACGCGCAGCCGGGTGCCCTGAAGACTGACTATTAAGCATCGAAAGTGGCGTGCGACCACGAAGGTGGTCTCCTGGGCCACAGTGTCCCTCTAGAGAGAGGAAACAAGGTGTGTGACAACAACCGGAGCAAACGGAGAAAGTTAAGCGGTCCCGAACCGAGGCACACGACCGACGGCTCCGAAAACCAGAAACTGGTCTCCAAATGGGAACAATGGTCTACGACCACGAAAAGTAGCCTACGGCCACTGAGAGATGGTCTATGAGACCTCTCCCTCCCTTCGGGAAGAGAAAACAAGACTTGGTTCGCAAACCGAGGCAAAGCACAAAAGGGTCCCGACATCCGGGGGTAAGGCTCTTAGCCGAAACTCCGAAACCTCAGAACGAGCATAACATGCGCCATCACCGAGCGCTCAATTGATGACGTCTGAGTCTTAAGGTCAGTCAAAAATGGGGTGTCTACAGTTGCCCCTCTTTGACAGAACTCGAAAGTCATACATGACGGGAGTGAATGTCAAAGCCCAGAGATGACCCATTTTCGACAAGGCCGAAGACTTAGACAAACAGGCAAGATAAAAGAGATGTGCCCGCAGGCAGGGGGGCAAAATGCAAATGACATGCACAAAGCCGAACGTAACTCATGATCATGCAAAGCAGCAAACTGTAATGAAGCAACTATTCACAATAAATGCAACAGTTTTAAGCAAGAATACAAAGCAAAACTACATTTCATGTAGTAAGAATGTAAGAGAATTACAATTCTCGCTACGTCTCACACGGAGAAGATACAATACTTGTCCGATTCGTCTGGTCGCACCAGCTTCAAATGAACCGTACATACAATATCGTGCCTGCAAAAGAGAGAAACCTAACAGGCACAACTTAGTTAGCAACATATGTTCAACGCTATATCGAATGCAGACAAACACGGTGTCGATGAAAAAGTACATCGCAATGCAAGAAGAAGTGTGCGCGACAATGCAAGTTAAGCATGGAGGGTATGAAAATGCCAATGAAACGTGCATAACATTGCAAGTGACGTGCATAATAATGCCAGTGACGTGCATAACAATGCAGGATAAGCGCAACTTCAAAAGCATGTTTGAAACAAAACATCGAGCAAAGAAAAACAAGCCTCGACGAGGGCAACTCAAACGCGACCTCCGATTTACCTCTCGGAGGGGTCGCAACGTACTAAAAAAGGATACACCTTGCTCTTGGTGAGTGACGATGAATCATGAGTCGAATATTGGATTTGAAGTTCCCGCGGAGGGATTTCACGTCGAAAACTGCACTTTACTTGTACTTTCTTGAGTGCCGGGGACTCCAATCACCACCAAAATTTGCAAGGAGCTCAAAGAGACATTGGTGATCACCCAGGAAGGATGGCCGACCACCTAGGGAGGCCGCCGACCAGTAGTTGTTCAAGGGGTGGTCGGTCTGCTAGGAAATGTGGTCGACCTGCTAGGAAATGTGGTCGGCCGACCACTTTGCTAAATCCGGGACAGTTTTGTCTTTTTACACTTGTTTCTTTAAATCCACATGTCCCAATCACTGTTGCTCACAACCTCAAGGCCGAAATCAGCTCCTGTTCCTTCCTAGACCATTTTCTCTCTCAGATTTGCTCTTTATACGCGCTTTCCAACGTCCCACGCAAAGTTGTTTCGCCAAATCTTTCAGTTTTCTTCATTTTGGACCGATTAAAATTTGATTTCGGAGCCTCTTTCTTCATTTTCACCACTTGGGGTAAGTTTGTCTCCAAATTTGGAACATTTTCTCGGGAGTTGACTTTTGTTGACTTTTTCATTTCCCGAGAGTTGACTTTGGTTGACTTTTTCCAATTTTGGCTCATTTTTGCTCCTTTTTACAGATTTCTTCAAATGGTGGGTCATTTTCCTCATGGTGGAGGTCCCCCAGGTGCCGAGGGTGAGTCGGACATCATGTCCTTGCCCCCGAGAGTTCGACCGTTTGATCCTGAGAGGTATCATCCTCAGAAGCACGTCTTTCCTCGGGCCACTTTCTACCATTTCACTGACTTTGATGACCGAGCACCTGCAGATCTGTTGCTGCGGGAGCCAGAGACTCATCTCTCTCATTAGGCACGAGAGGTACGTACTTCACTTTTACATTCTCTGCAATGCATTCTGCATTTCATGCACATTTCATACTTTCGCTATGTATGCTTATCCGCTCGTTCTGAACACATTTGCACACCATATTTCTGCTTATTTTATCACATATCTCACAGCACAGAATTCTGTTGAGTGGGCACACAGCTTGTTCTGAACACTTAGTCTATAACATAGCATTTTGTTTGCATTTTGAACACACAGCTCAATCACTTGAATTTCTGAACACGCAGCTCATACTTTTTATCTTGAACACGCAGCCCAAACTCTTGATGGTGAACACACAGCCCACTGTTTTTGAAATCTGAACATGCAGCCAAAACTCTTGAGGTGAACACACAGCCCACAGCTTTTGAAATTTGAACACGTAGCCCAAACTCTTGATGGTGAACACACAGTCCACATTTTTCTGAAATCTGAACACGCAGCCCAAACTCTTGAGGTGAACACACCGCCCACAGTTTTTGAAATCTGAACACGCAGCCTGAACTCTTGATTATGAACACACAGCCCAAACTCTTGATGGTGAACACATAGTCCACATTTTTCTGAAATCTGAACACACAGTCCAAACTCTTGAGGTGAACACACAGCCTACAGTTTTTGAAATCTGAACACGCAGCTCATAGTTTTTGAAATTTGAACACGCAGCCCAAACTCTTGACGTGAACACACAGCCCACAGTTTTTAAAATCTAAACACGCAGCTCAAACTCTTGATTATGAACACACAACCCATAGTTTTTGAAATTTGAATACGCAGCCCAAACTCTTGATGGTGAACACACAGTCCACATTGTCCTGAAATCCGAACACGCAGCCCAAACTCTTGAGGTGAACACACAACCCACAATTTTTGAAATCTGAACACGCAGCCCAAACTTTTGATGGTGAACACACAGCCCACACTCTTGATGTGAACACACAGCCCACTGTTTTCATTTGCACGCAGCGCACATTGAATACACAGTTCTTACATTTCACTTTTGAACTCACAGCTCATTCATTTCATTTGTACGCAGCTTGTATATTTCACTCTGAAATTGAATACACCTGTTCATTTTGAATGCAGGTACCCTCTCGTCCTACGCGAGGTTATGGCTCGATTATCGCTAGGGAGTGGTATGCAGAGCTCCCAGAGATCGTTCGTCACATGGTGGACGGGGCAGGATTTGGGCCCTTCTGCGCGGGGCTATCTCGCTACCCTGCGAGCAGGACCTTGATGAGGGCACTCGTGGAGAGATGATGGGACACCACCAACTATTTCCACTTCTCAGCTACCGGGGATATGACGATGACTCCGTTCGACTTTGCGATGCTGACTGGCCTCGATGTGGCCGGCCGACCATCCTCTACGACGAGGATATGGGCCAGTGGGAGGCTGCTTGGATCTATCTGTTGGGAGCTCGCCCACCGATTGACCGATCTTCGGGCAGAGTCAGGTACATTTGGTTCCCCGTGCAATATAGGGGAAGTATGCCCGAGACTCTTGAGGAGAGAGAGCAGTACGCTCGAGGTTTTTTGATGTTCCTCCTTGGGACCACTTTGTTCTCCGACAAGGGGAACACAGTTGGACTGTATCTACTCAGTGTTTTGGTGGACCCATCACAGGTCAGCCAGTATGACTGGGGTGGCACCGGCCTCGCTACCCTCTACTGCTATATGAGCGCGACCTCCCGCGAACGGGGGAACACAGTTGGCGGCTACTAGAGAGCCTGGGTGGTACCTTCTGCCCTCTTGATTTACATTTCTGCTTTTCATTATCT
>NW_021025504.1:840640-875253 GCF_004153795.1 Camellia sinensis
GGGACAGTTTTGTCTTTTTACACTTGTTTCTTTAAATCCACATGTCCTAATCACCGTTGCTCACAACCTCGTGGCCGAAATCAGCTCCTCTTCATTCCTAGACCATTTTCTCTCTCAGATCTGCTCTTTATACGTGCTTTCCAACATCCCACGCAAAGTTGTTTCGCGAAATCTTTCAGTTTTCTTCATTTTGGACTGATTAAAATTTGATTTCGGAGCCTCTTTCTTCATTTTCACCACTTGGGGTAAGTTTGTCTCAAAATTTGGAACATTTTCTCGGGAGTTGACTTTTGTTGACTTTTTCATTTCCTGAGAGTTGACTTTTGTTGACTTTTTCCAATTTTGGCTCATTTTCTCATTTTTGCTCCTTTTTGCAGATTTCTTCAAATGGCGGGTCATTTTCCTCATGGTGGAGGTCCTCCAGGTGCCAAGGGTGAGCCGGACATCATGTCCTTGCCCTCGAGAGTTCGGCCGTTTGATCCTGAGAGGTATCATCCTCAGGAGCACGTCCTTCCTCGGGCCATTTTCTACCATTTCACTGACTTTGATGACCGAGCGCCTGCAGATCTGTTGCTGCGGGAGCCAGAGACTCATCTCTCTCATCAAGCACGAGAGGTACGTACTTCACTTTTACATTTTCTGCAATGCATTCTACATTTCATGCACGTTTCATACTTTCGCTATGTATGCTTTTCTGCTCGTTCTGAACACATTTGCACATCATATTTCTGCTTATTTTAACACATATCTCACAGCACAAAATTCTGTTGAGTGGGCACACAGCTTGTTCTGAACACTTAGTCTCTAACATAGCATTCTGTTTGCATTTTGAACACACATCTCAATCACTTGTATTTCTGAACACTCAGCTCATACTTTTTATCTTGAACACGCAGCCCAAACTCTTGATGATGAATACACAGCCCACTGTTTTTGAAATCTGAACACGCAGCCCAAACTCTTGAGGTGAACACACAGCCCACAGCTTTTGAAATTTGAACACGCAGCCCAAACTCTTGATGGTGCACACACAGTCCACATTTTTCTGAAATCTGAACACGCAGCCCAAACTCTTGAGGTGAACACACAGCCCACAGTTTTTGAAATCTGAACACGCAGCCCGAACTCTTGATTATGAACACACAGCCCATAATTTTTGAAATTTGAACACGCAACCCAAACTCTTGATGGTGAACACACAGTCCACATTTTTCTGAAATCTGAACACGCAGCCCAAACTCTTGAGGTGAACACACAGCCCACAGTTTTTGAAATCTGAACACGCAGCTCAAACTCTTGATTATGAACACACAGCCCATAGTTTTTGAAATTTGAATACGCAGCCCAAACTCTTGAGGTGAACACACAGCCCACAGTTTTTGAAATCTGAACACGCAGCTCAAACTCTTGATTATGAACACACAACCCATAGTTTTTGAAATTTGAACACGCAGCCCAAACTCTTGATGGTGAACACATAGTCCACATTTTTCTGAAATCTGAACACGCAGCCCAAACTCTTGAGGTGAACACACAGCCCACAGTTTTTGAAATCTAAACACGCAGCCCAAACTTTTGATGGTGAACACACAGCCCACACTCTTGATGTGAACACACAGCCCACTGTTTTCATTTGCACGCAGCGCACATTGAATACACAGTTCTTACATTTCATGTTTGAACTCACAGCTCATTCATTTCACTTGCACGCAGCTTGTACATTTCACTCTGAAACTGAATACACTTGTTCATTTTGAATGCAGGTACCCTCTCGTCCTACGCGAGGTTATGGCTCGATTATCGCTAGGGAGTGGTATGCAGTGCTCCCAGAGACCGTTCGTCACATGGTGGACAGGGCAGGATTTGGGCCCTTCTGCGTGGGGCTATCTTGCTACCCTGCGAGCAGGACCTTGATGGGGGCACTCGTGGAGAGATGGTGGGACACCACTAACTTTTTCCACTTCTCAGCTACCGGGGATATGACGATGACCCCGTTCGACTTTGCGATGCTGACTGGCCTCGATGTGGTCGGCTGACTGGTCCCCTATGCCGAGGATATGGGCTAGTGGGAGGCTGCCTGGATCTATCTGTTGGGAGCTCGCCCACCGATTGACCGATCTTTGGTCAGAGTCAGGTACACTTGGTTCCCCGTACAGTATAGAGGGAGTATGCCCGAGACTCTTGAGGAGATAGAGCAGTACGCTCGAGGTTTTTTGATGTTCCTCCTTGGGACCACTTTGTTCTCCGACAGGGGGAACACAGTTGGACTGTATCTGCTCAGTGCTTTGATGGACCTGTCACAGGTCAGCCAGTATGACTGGTGTGGCGCCGGCCTCGCTACCCTCTACTGCTATATGAGTGCGACCTCCCGCGAACGGGGGAACACAGTTGGCGGCTACTGGAGAGCCTGGGTGGTACCTTCTGCCCTCTTGGTTTACATTTCTACTTTTCATTATTTGTACACTGCACACGGCACACTTTACATTCTGTATTCTACATTCTGCACTCAGCACTCTGTATTTTCTATATATTCTGTATTCTGATGGCCACTGGCCTGTTTTCCTCAACTATGGGTTTACGCGTACTTTCCGACGCTAGCCCCAGAGTTCGAGGTGGAGGTGCCTGTTACGATCCCTTACTCTCACGTATTTGAGGGTCGATGCCGGGCGAGGGCTCGAGAGACTTTGCCCTTCTTGCGATAGTTTTTTGACATAGTGCGAGCGACCGAGGTACTTCAGAACTCTCAGTTCTTCATATTTTCAGCTTTGATTCATCTCGCCTATTTATGACATCTGATTAGCTCATGCACTTGTTATCCTCAGATCGTTTGGAGGCCCTGGGCATCCTTGGGAGGGAATATCCGTTTCCAATTCCCAGGGGCATGGGCTTCTTCTCAGTATAGGACTCTGTTTGAGGGGCCAGTTGGCAGGGCTTGGTTCCTGGGAGATCGCTTCATACGCCAGACGATGGGCATCCCTGAGCAGAGTGTCCTTTCAGCACCTCCAGATGACATGCAGTCCACTGAGGGACTCACTCCCGAGGAGGTCGATGTTGCTATGTTGGGTACCGATGCAGCTTTGCACATGGAGGAGGGCGGGTATGCGAGTTACCACCACACGTACTTGATGCCCCCACTGATGGGTGTCCGTACTCCTACTAGGAGGGCTGCTGGTGCATCATCATCAGCTCAAGCCCGGGCTCCAGACGTTCCTTCGTCTAGCAGGGCCGGCACATCGAGGAGTGGGGCTAGACAGCTTTCCCCGATTCGCCCGACTTATCAGCATGCCAGGTGGCCAGATCTTCCGACCGAGTTGACTGGATGGCGATACGGGTCATCTTATCCGATTCCAATAGAGCCTTCTATGCCCGATCACCGATATGTCAGTGATCTTGACTCACCACTGGTATGTTCCACTGCTTTTCATTTATCACTCAGATACTTAGTCATCCATTTATTCATTGATGATTTGAGTTTGTATCTGCAGCCTCCCAGGGAGTATTCTGATGATCTGCTCGGATTGGTGGCCTCACTTGAGGGCATGGTCTTGCGGAGGGAGACAGCTGTTCATCACTGGTGTTACGGTATTTTTCAATTTTCTCGCATTTTATCATACTTCTAATGACATGCTGTATTTAACCATTTCCCTGCATTGTTTGACTATATGCGTAGAGCACATCTGACACACACCATATTCATACATTGTATTTGCATACACCCACTCTATGTAGCATTCTTGTCTCTGCATCTAATATACATGTTGGCTAATGTACTCAAATTGTCCTTTTCAGATGCCACCACTATAGGTCAGGTCATCCAGGCTTTCTTGAGGAGACGGGAGAGGGGACTCGTCTCGCAGACGAGGCAGGCGCAGAGTATCTGTCATAGATGATGAGGAGTCCAGCGAGGAGGAGGAGTCAGCGCATCCTCAGTCGGAGACATCCGCAGGCAGGGAGGAGGACTCTGGCTCCGGTTCTGAGAGTGGAGATGATGCCGAGGAGGGTTCCGAAGAGGGCAGCTCCGACTCGGATGATGGGGCTGATGCAGAGGTCGTTCAGCCGAAGAGGATGAAGAGGGCCTCTTATTCTTGCGCTTGATAGCACTGATGCAGATGTTCCTGCTTTATTTTCACCTTTTTACTAGCAGTTGTAGCACATTAGCTTTAGGCAGTTTTATTTTCTTTAAAACTTGTACCCTTGCTGTAAAATGTTGTAACAAAGGAAGCATGATGGAATGAAACAGCTTTTTGAAAAAGTGTTGTATTTTATGTTCTTAGCATCACATCGCATCATTTTGCACAAAAATGAGATTGAATGAAAATTGAGCATCGGAAATTGCAAAGTCAGTTTGTGAATCGACGCAACAAACTAAACAACTTAACTTACTAAGAAACAACAAAACCTTAACAAGTTTACAACTCGATAAGCAAATCCCGACAATGTTGATTAAACAAAGAGTAACAACTCGATATACGGAACTCAACGACTCGATAAGCAATGACTCGATAAACAAAACTTTAACAACTCAATAAGCAAAACCAAACAACAACTCGATAAACAAAGAACAACAACTCAATAAGCAAATGCATCTCGGACAATCGGAGTGACGGATCGCATCCGAAACAGAGGTAAACTCGGACCTTCAACACTCCCAATGCATGGAAAATCTAGGATCTCTCTTCTAGGGACTAGGAACAGACCAAAGACCAACTTTTCCCCATGGCCGACCACCAGGAGGGGCTGGCCAACCAGCTATTTTCCTTGGAGACCAAAGGGGTGGTCGGCCTACCAGAAAAAGTGGTCGGCCGACCACCTGGTTTGGCGACCACCAGATTTTTGACACGTGTCCCCAAACAGTGCCTTATCCCCTATAAAAGTTCCAGCTTCGTGGTTCTTTCATTTCATCTCAGTTTTGCATCAAAATAGAGGCATTCCTCATCGAAAATCTCGCAGCTTGGATTGCTACTTTAGACGGCTCGGAAAAGTTGAACTTCTGGGGCTTCGGCTTGAATGCACTATTCACGTTAAGCCGCACTCCACTGCATCTTCCCTTTCTCCATGCCGTGGCGAGGTTTTGGAATCCGGTAACACATGTCTTGAGCTTCGGCGGGCAAGAGATGTGTCCTACCCTCGAAGATTTCCAAGCTTTGATGGAGTCCGAGCGCAACGAGGAGATCTTGCCCCAACTTCGCTTCGGCCATGCTCAAGCCTTAGGACGAATGTGTGGGCTCACTATGCATGACGCTCGGTCTCTGATCTGCAACGGAGAATTGGACATCCTTAGCTTGATTCAAAGTTTTTCTGATCCCGGTAACTGCGGTGACCATCATTGGTAGGGCTTTCGGCGTCATGCCCTTTGCTTGTGCTTGCTATCTCATTTCCTCATTGCCTCAGGTTCTGGAGGATCTAGTGTCCGGTTGATCGAGGTTGCCCAAGGCTTAAGGGAGGGCAAAAGCTGCATTGCCATGTCCTTGGCCGAGACATTGATGGGCTTGGATACTTTTCATCACCGAGAGACGACCAGATTTGCAGGGAGTCCACTACTGCTGCAGGTAATATTTCACGCCCTATCTCACATATATATTGCTCACATCACTCGGCCCTCAGACTCGGTTTTTCTCTCAAAACCCTTTCTCACTTTTCACTCAACGTACACCTCTCTATTCTTTAATCTCTCATTTTTTATCCTTCCCCAGGTGTGGTTGATGGATAAGTTGTAGGTTGTGAACTCTTGCCCAGCATACTCAGCTCGCGGCTACTTCTTCCGACGTCGTCTAGTCGATGCCCTTGATGAGGGATGGTGGTTCTACTGGATGTGCAATTGGCGTTGTCCTTGGCTCAATCTACCGGTAATGAGCTACAGCATGTCCCGGCAGACTGGGATTCAGTTGATTGGTCTGACACACTGCGTGTTTTACTTTCCTTTCCTGTTCCAGCGTCAGTTCAGCCATGATCAGACTTGCCCGCCAGAGGGGATAGAGTATCCTGCTGCATTCCCGGTCCGAGGCGCGCAGCTTGCACGGTATGCCACAACATGGAGGACGAGAGAACTCGTGGGCCCTGCTCCCACTTTCAGTTACACTTTGTCTGATGAGTGCATAGATTGGCTCAATGAAGAGGAACAGAGTGGGCCCACTTTGGCGTCAGAAGCTTCGACCAGCTCTGGGAGGGGGCACAGGAACACCTGACTTAGCTGTGCCCCGGATTTATTACTTTATTAGTACTTTCAAGTTTTCTTTATGAATATAACCAAAGGCAACTTCAAATTGTATGCAAGAGCAGGAGGTCTCTTTATTGAAATCAATAAAATTGAAGGTTGTGGGTACTGAAATTTTTTCGCTTTGGTCCAAAAATGGTCTAAGTTATAAAAAGATTAATTTGAGCGAAATCAACTTTTATTAAAACTTTTCAAAGCCATTTTCAATATGGGCCAGAATTGGACACGCCTGAGATCTGTCACTGAGATGCACAACCCCGGATCCCAGCAACTGGAAAGTTGCCCCTAGTCTGAAATAGCATTGCACCGGAGATCACAATCGAACTCTTGAATGTTGAATAGACAAAGATGACAGAGATGATCAAATGGACAAAGTTGATCGGGGAAAAGTTTATGGCTGAACTTCAGGATGAAGTTGCCTACGTATCCCAAAGATGGGAATCAAGCCTTACGTAGTTCAGGCTCAGGTTCACTCGTGTATTAACCCTCACCTTTTATGCTCTAACTTTTGCCAAGGCCGCCCTTTGCGGGTTTTCAACCTTGCAAGCTCAGTTTTTATAATTTCAAATTTTCTGTGCTCTAACTTTTGCCTAGGTCGCCCTTTCGGGTTTTCGGCCTAGCGACCTCTCAAGGGTAATATTTCTTCAATTTGTCCATGTTGATCGGCTGTGAGAACTCTAGGCCATCTAGGTCCATCAGAACAACAGCTCCACCCGACCAAATAGACTTGATGATGTAAGGACCAGTCCAATTAGGTTTGAACTTGCCCCTAGGGTCGTGGATGGGAGCTTGGTTATCGTTGAGCACCAAATCTCCTTCTTTCAAATTCCGGGACTTAACCTTCTTGTTAAAAGCCCTGGCAATTCTGTGCTAATAACCTTGAACATGGTACAGTGCTTTCAGCCTTCTCTCATCAAAGAGCATGAGTTCTTCAAATCTGCTCTGCTATCAATCTGCTTCGGTTATCTGACACTCAGCCAGCACTTTCAATGATGGAACCTCAATTTCGATAGGTAGAACGGCCTCCATCTCATAAACCAATGAATACAGAGTCGCTCCAGTAGAAGTTCTAATCAAAGTCCGGTAGCCCCACAGAGTAAATGGCAGCTTATCTGGCCAGTCCTAGTAGGTCTCCACCATTTTCTGCAAAATGTGTTTGATGTTCTTGTTGGCGGCCTTAACTGCTCCGTTGGTCTGCGGCCGATATGTAGATGAGTTGTGAAAAGCCACGTTGTATTTCTCCAACAAGTCAATCACTTCCTTCTTGAAGTGAGAACCATTATCTGAAATGATCTCATTCGGGACCCCATAGCGACAGATGATGTTGTTTCTGATAAACTTTGCAATGTGCGACGCTTTCAACACTGCATAAGATTGGGCCTCAACCCACTTTGTGAAATAGTCTATCGCAACCAGAATTTGACCCCTTTGGAGTGACAGCCCCGATCACATCGATTCCCCAAACTGAAAATGGCAAAGTCATATTGTATAGCTTCGACAGCGGGATATTCATGCGGTTTGCTTGGATCTGACATTTGTGGCATCGCTGAACAAAGCCGATACAATCCTCCTCCATGGTTGACCAGTAGTAACCCTGTCTGAGGATTTTCCAAGCTAGCATCATCCCGTTCACATGTGCTCCGCATTCTCCTCTATGGATGGCCTCCATTAGGCGCTTCGACTCTTCAGCCTCAACACACAGCTTATGCATTCCCAGATGACCTCTCTTGTACAATTTACCCCCGCAGATGATGAACTGAACGACCATTCTTCTGATTGCCCTTTTATCCTTGGCATTTGCCCCTGGTGGATACGCCTCTTTTTCCAAGAAGTTTCAGACATCGTAGTACCAGGGGTTCTCATCTTGAATCTCTTCTATGGCGGCAATTGACTCGTAGGCCGGTGCAAACTTCTGGTCAATAATGATCGAACGCATCCGGACTCCAAAAGGGATGTCTATCATGGAAGATAGAGTTGCTAGTGAATCTGCGAACCTATTGTTTTCTCTTAGTAGATGAGCGAAGTTCAGCTTCTCAAACCGAGGAATCAGCAGGTCTAAGGTCTGATGGTACATTCTCATTTTTTCTTCTTTGACTTTCCAATCTCCTTTCGCTTGAGATACAACATGGTTCGAGTCCCCGATGACGTCCAACCGTTTTGCCCCTAGTTCTAGGGCTGCTTCTAAACCAGCAATGCATGCTTCATACTCGGTTTCGTTGTTCGAGACTTTGAATCGGAGTTTAAATGCTAATGGGATACGGGAATTGTCAGGTGCTATCAGCAACATCCTTATCCCATACCCATACTGGTTTGACGCTCCGTCAAAGTACATCTTCCAAAACTCATCTTCGATATGCAAAATGGCCTCGTCTGGGAATAGGTACTCAACTGCTTCATCCCCTTCCACTGGATGATTGGCTAGGAACTCCGCTACCGCTCTCCCCTTCATTAACTTGCGAGTCACATACTTCAGATCGAATTCGGAAAGCAACAGCAACCAACGAGCTAGCCTACCCGTAAGTGCCGGTTTCTCGAAGAGATATTTGATAGGATCTAATCTTGAAACCAACATTACAGAGTGAGCTAACAGGTAGTGCCGCAGCTTCCTGGTAGCCCATACCAAGGCTAAGCAAGCCTTTTCTAACGGTGTGTAGCGGGTTTCATACTCTAGCATCTTCTCTCCACCTTGTCCTCAGATTCTTGTGCAAGCATGTAGCCCATCGTAGTTTCAGTCACTGAAAGGTACAAAATCAACGGTTTTCCCAGCTCAGGCGGTGACAACACGGGTGGGTTCTGTAAGTATTCCTTGATCTGTTCAAAAGCAGCTTGGCATCGGCCATCCCATTGGAACTTCTTTCCTTTCTTCAGGAGACCAAAAAGTGGTTCACAAGTCAAGGTTAATTTTGAGATAGCACCTCCTTTTCAGTCCTTGGTGGTGGCATTTCTAAGATGGCCTTGATCTTTGAAGGGTCGACCTCGATGCCCCTTTGTGTAATCAGAAACCCCAGCATTTTTCCCGCTGTAACACCGAACGTACACTTCTGAGGATTTAGCCGCAACCGAAATTCTCTGATCCTTTGAAAGAACTTTTGCAAGGCGGTGTAGTGGCCCTCTCTTTCTTTGGACTTGACAATCATATCGTCCACATACACCTCAACCTCATTGTGGATCATGTCGTACAATATTGTGACCGCAGGGTGGTGAAAACAGTCTTCTCCCAAATGGCATCACCCTGTAACAGTAAGTCCCCCACAGGGTGGTGAAAGCAGTTTTCTCCCAGTCTTCTGGTGCCATCACTATTTGATTATAGCCCGAGAATCCATCCATGAACGAAAGCAAAGCATGCCCCGCTGTGAAGTCCACTAACTCATCAATATGCGGCAAGGGAAAGTCGTCCTTCGGACTGGCTCTGCTCAAATCCCTGAAATCCACGCATACCCGGATCCTGCCATCCTTCTTCGGCATTGGAACAATGTTGGCCAACCAAGTTGGATATAAGGCTACCAGCAGGAACCCTGCATCAATTTGCTTGGTGACCTCTTCTTTAATCTTGAGGGCCCAGTCTAGGCGGATCCTTTTGAGTTTCTGTTTAACGGGTCGGGCCTCTGGGTCAAGAGGGATCCGGTGCTGTACAATCTCAGGATCGATTCTAGGCATGTCTTTGTAGGGCCACGCGAAAACATCTTTGAAATCTTTTAATAAAGCGACTAAGCGCTCGCGTTCCTCCGAAAACAACGTGGACCCGATCTGGACCAGCCGTGGGCCCTCCTCAGTACCAACATTAACAGTAGTGATTTCATCAACTAAAGGTTTAACAAATCTTTCCTGCTCTTGATCAATTAAGCGTTGCAAAACCGGAGGAATTTCTTCCCCGTTGTTTTCATCAAAATTTTGAAAGTCCTGATTAATACAATAAATCAAGGGCACATAAAAGTACTCAGAAACCACATCCATTCCATTCTCATTAAGCATTTCCAACTCGTCTGATTCTTCTGTTACAACAGACTCAAAAGATAAAGAAAAAGACGACCTAGACAGGACTGTGGCATCCGAGTTATCATCCCCAGGAATACCGGACTCAGACTCAGATGAGCTGGCACCTGATTCCGACTCCACAGACTCGGTGGAATCAGATTTCAGCTCACTACCTGACCCGGTGCTACTTGACAAAAATCCCTCCTCATACTGCCAGATGAGAGAGGGTGCGATGGATGCATCCAAAATACTTGTAGGTGGGCTCGCAGCTGTTTCATTCCCAATCATGGACACCGAGAAGTTATCCCCCAAGCACTTCTATACGATCGGAGGATCTGAAAGTAGACAAGCCAGTGCTACCCCCATTTCAATTTCAATGCTCACGGAATCCACATTTTTAGATTGCTCAACCTCAGCTGATGGGTTTGGCCGCTCCTCGGCAACATCATCCCCGGATAACTACAGGTCGAAGAAGATCTCAAAACCTGGCACGCGCTTCCTCTCTACATTCAACCATGGCTCGGGGAAGCCGCAGAATGGAAAATCCTCCCCTTTCCGGATGAAGCGTCCGTTTAGGGTACCCTGAATGGTCGGTGCATTAACTCATATGGCTTCCCTACCTACTTTGCTCTGCCTCTTCCAGCCATTTCCTTGCGTTTCCTCACCCAGTCCTCTTTGGTGGGCAGATAACCCAAGCCAAAGGTATGTGGGTTGTGCGGCACTTCGGCCGATATTGCGATGCCTTTCCGGCCACACTTTTCCAATCCCATCTCGGGGATGTGTTGAAGCTTGTTCATGAGGTATATTGATTGTGCACTGACATACACCCCCTCATCAACAGCCAAGATGTTCTGCACGACTCGAGCCTCAGCCAGAGTAAACCTCGATAAGAACACATCTTTCGTGCCATGCTCGATTTCCAAGACTGGTGTAGACACCTCCGGCGGTGGATGGATTGATGAATTTCCAAAAACTGTAGCTACCCCCTTCCCGTGAGGGTATTTCAACATCTGGCACAAGGTGGAAGAAACTGCTTTTACCTGGTGCAACCACGGTCGCCCCAAAAGTAGGTTAAAGGTTGCAGGAACGTCCAAGACATGGAAATCGATCTCGTGTTGTCCTGGACCAACCTGGGTCTGAATTTTGACAGTCCCCATCACCTCCCTGCTTGTGTTATCATATGCCCGAATCACCTGGGCAGTTGGCACGAAGTCCGCGGGCTTCAACCCGATTGCATATGCCGTCCTCGACGGGCACACATTAATGGCGGATCCCGTGTCGACAAGAACCACCAGTACCCACTTGCCTCTACATTCCACAGAGATGTAGAGAGGTTTGTTGTGATTTGCACCCTCAGGCGGTAGCTCTTTGTAAGAAAAAGGTCAACGTCGGGGAACCTCCTCCCGGAAAAACCAATCCAACTAGCTGTTCAGGCGTGGTGTCTATCGAGAGTTTGGCCTTGTCCATGGCTGAAAGGATGGCCTGTCTATGTACTCGAGAAGCCATAAGCAGTCCCCAAATGGAGATGTCTGCTTGTATCTTTTTCAACTGTTTTAACACAACCTCTTCTTCGAGTTGTTTCTCTTTCTGTTTGTCTGCCTCCTTGTCCTTCCCAAACGCCTCTGGCTGATCTATGTGTGGGGGCTTGAAATACCGCCCACTCCTAGTCATATGGTCAACTTCACCAATGTACCAGGTATCATCCGGTTGATTGCTTCCCCAGTCCTCATCCGTGTGGGCAAGACATAGACCATTGTCCTCCCACTACATTCTATTGGCAGCCAACAGACACCTGTCCGGCTTTGTTACCACTGTCCTTGTACTCATGGTACCTTCTGTCCATGTGTTCGCAGCACCCTCTGTTCTTGTGCACACAACACTTTCAGTCCCCACAGGGGCCTTGGCTTTTCTGGCTCTTTTGGAGTCTTCAATTCCTTCCCATTCTAGTTGCGTCAATGCAGTCTATTGTTCAACATCTCTTATATTCAAAATGCCTAGATCCCGAGCAAAATTCTTGGCACCGGTGCTCTCCGGCGATGTATTCTGATCTCCCGATCCTTCCGGGCACAATTGATGTCCTTGCCCCTGACGGGCCCTTTTCCAGCTAAGATTCTTCAACAATATCTGGTTGGTCGTCAAGCCACCCCGTAACCTCTGCCGACTCCTCAAAATCAAACTAGTTGACTGTCGTGTCCTCCGGATCTTGTTCGTTGAAAATCTGAAGGTCAGGAATGTCCCCTTCCAGAACTGCTAAGTCATCTATCCTCTGATCAAGTCCATCCCCCCGTAGTACACAAATTTCTGCCCCCACCGGTAATTCCACATCTGGCCTAATCTGACCTACTGACGCAATGTAGCCACTCGGATTGTATCCATCCTCAACAAAGCTCCCCAGTTCCTCAGTCCCCGAATCCACTGTACCACTTTCCTCTGAAATCATCCCTATTCTGTCTTTGACAGTCACCACCATTGGCTTGGATTGGGTTCGAGAGATGTCCAACATGCACAAGTCAGTGCTATCAGGAAAGAACACCTCCGGTTTGGGTAGGTGGGACGGGGTGATATATATGCTAGGGTCGTATGACATGACCCCGGTCTGGATAAAGTTGATTTGTTTAGGAGGTGGAGCTTGGTTGTGTGGTGGGAGAGGGTTGGTTGTGACGTTGGGTTTTTCTAGAGGTACAATCACCCTATTGTTAACGAGATCCTGAATCTCGTGACGCAATCTAAAACATTGGTCGGTGTCGTGACCATGTTGTTAGTGATATGTGCAGTATTTGGCTGGGTTATGGGAGAGAGGAAGTGGATTTGGCAATGGCCTCGGCTCCAGGGGCTTCAAGTGCCCTTTCCTGATTAATACCCCCAGAGCTTTGGACAGGGGCATATATAATGGAGTGAAGGTTCTTTGGCCTCGAGGTTGGTATTTGGTTGTTTGTGTGTTACTTCCGGACGCACCGGAGAATGGTGTAGCTGCCAGGGTTCTTAGAGGGGTGGTGGTGATCATGCTTACTTTCGAAGCTTTAACAGTTGCAGCATTGCTTGTGCCTGCATTGTTGTTTCGGTTGAAAGTTCTCCTGGGTTGCTCTTTGTCATTGTCAATCAAGCCCTGCTTCAAGGCGCCCTCGATCTGTACTCCCATCTTATGTAGATTTGAAAAGGTAGGGAAGGGAAGCACGGTCATTTTCGGCCTTATGGTCATCATTGAGGCCTTGGCCTTCCAGCGGGTTACGAATTCAGAGAAACTCTCCTTAGGCTCCTGCCTTGTTATCTCAAGATCACGGGTTGTAATCTTGATCTGCGTGTTATAGGAGTACTGTGCAATGAAAGCCTCGGCCATTCATCCCAATTCCGCTTGACATCGTCTTCCAATTTTGCGTACCAGATGGCTACCACACCCGACAGGGTTTGGCCAAACAATGAAAGCTTCTGTAGTCTGGTGAGGCCCATCGGCCTTAGTATGTCCGAAAATAAATGTAGATACACCATGAGATCCCCGGACCCATCAAACCGGTCGATTTGTGGCATCTTGAACCGATCTGGCAGTGTCACAGCCGCGTCGGTATACCTGTCCTCAATGTCTGGGATGGACTTTACCCCTTGGGATTTCTTGAACAACTTTTCAAGCTTACTCAACTTCAACGCTGTAGGGTCCACCTCGAACTCAAAGGGAGAGTCCGGTTGATTGACAGGCGTAGGTGCCTTGGATAGTTGAGGTAGAATTGGGGGCGGAGCCGGCCCTGTTGGGATGTCTGTAACCTCCTGGATATTCTGGACATTTGGTGTCTTCCCGGGTATCGGAACTCTTCGTGGGGGAGGAGCTTGGTGTGAAGCTGATGCTCCGGCTTGCTGCTGTAGCCGGGTAATTAGCTCTGCCTGTTGGGCCATGACAACGGCTTGCTGTTTGGCAAATTTCACTTGTCGAACAGCGCCCTCCTACATGGCTTTTATGCTCTCCTGGAGCTGACGCACCATTTTTTTCATTCCTGCCATACTGCCCTGATCTATCTGAACTACCGGTATGTCTATCTCTGTAGTAGACTCGGAAATCTCAACTTGACTGTTCAAAGACCACTAATCTGGCAATCTTGGTACTGATACACTGCGTCTTCCCAACCTCCGCCTGACAACCGGGGGTAAGGAATAGAACACTGGTTGTCCGTCTACCAGATCGTCAGATCGATGGAGCCGACGACCTCTAGTCCAGAGTGCTTGGGGAATATCTACTTGGTCAGAAGCAATTGTGCTAAACTACCTAGCAAAAAGATAAATAAAGCAATAATAAGGAAACAAACAACTAGACAAACGGACAGCATAACAACGTAAATAAACACACAACACACAGTTGGGCATCACAACACACAGTTGATAAGCTGAATAGACTGTTCTCAAACACTGATCATTGTTCCCAAATCACTGCCCCCAAAACTGAATCTGATACCCGCAGATAACGGATTCCCAAAATACTGAACTAGTGCCCGCAGGCCTGATACCCAGACTTGCAAACTGATACATGCATTCCTGTAGAGACGCACTCTAAGAGCACATAGCAAGCAAGTGAGAGCCAAAACACCCCTATGTTGGGGTAAGGTTTCCCTGTCCTATTTTGTCAGGAGCTAGGGTTTCACTACGCACGCAGCGGTTTCAAACAACCTATAATCGGGTAAGCAACCTGTCCTAGCTTGGAATGGTCACTATGGATTCCGAACATGCACTAGGTCGAATGGTAAAAAAGTTTGCCCCGGTAAAAACCGGGGTTTGTGTTCCCATTGTGGCAGAGCCCGTAACCGGTTAGCCTTATGGCACGCTTCTCAAAGCGAGCCTCTGGCAAACCGTTCAGGAATAGCAGATGGCAAACACGGTGTCCTAGGCGTACCTATGCAAATGCAATGCAAAGAAACACATAAGTGTAATCAAAACAAGATATCATGAGTTCAAGTCAAGTTCTCTAACTCCCCAGTAGAGTCGCCAAAAACTGTAAACGTCCCCGAACGTTTCGGGAGAAGTCCCGTTTTGTTCATTGGGCATACTACAGTTCAGGACTCAATGTCACAGTCCTGTATCTAATCTCGCGGAGTGCAATGCAAGACCGATGAATCATCAAAGAGTCCAAATCCGGCAAATCGTTTTGAAAAACTGATTTTTAGAAAGAAGTGCCAAACATGGACTGCTTTGCCAGATACAGAGTCGCCACCTAAATATTTTATTTTGGGAGAATTTAGGAAACCCTGACTCGTGCCTAAGGCCACGTGTTCGTCATCACCAAAGTTGTCTCGGCTCGGGAACTTGGGTACGATTGGGGAAGGTCACTTCGTGAGCACCCCCGCTCGCCCGATCAAAGATCGGCCTATACTAACCATGATATCGAGTTTTGAAAATATTATGTGCTCTTATTCTGGTTTATTAGCCTAGAATTGCTACGTGATGCGCACAGCATACAAGTATAGACTAGATTGCCTAAGTTGGAACAAAGCATCGCATATCCGTTTGTTTTGAAAATGGATTGAAGTTTGCTACTCGCAAGTAGGCTAAAACACGGGTTTTGACGAATTATTCCAATTCAAGCAACCCAACCTTCACCCACAGGCATTCAGGCAGTTATATCACATAAGCACATAGCCTCATGGCAAGCATGCTATCATGGCAGTCACTCACACACATGCAAGGATGTTAAAGCATAAATACTTACCGAGTACTCCAAGCCAAAACAAAAACTAGTTAGTAATCAATGCATGATCCTAGTTCATGTTAAGATGGCTAATGCAACACATGCAAAATGCAACTAAGATAGGGTTGGCTATTCTAAACATGGCACATGAAATGCAACAGATAACATGTATTTAACTTGGAATTGAAATACAATGCAGTTAGTATGATGTGCCGAGCCCGGTGCATGCAAGACAGATGAATGGATGCAAACATGCGAATATATAGATGCTAATTGAAACATGCCCTAAAACTAACCATCATAAGCAGGTAAATAAAAGGGAGAAAGACGTGGGGTTGGAAGACATACATCACACACATGCACACTTATTACAACATTGCCCTCCTCGAAGGGTTCGATTAAATAATACACAACCGAATGAATAACGAATTGCAGTTAATTATTACACAACCCTAACTAATTAACAAATTAACTAGAATAAATAAGCTAGCATGCAAAACATATGAAATGGACTACCTCAGCTCGGTCTTGAATGACAAGGAATGCATGCATGCTCGAGTCACCTTACCGGAAAATCCATCGCAATGCTCCGACTTGCCTTTGTTTGCAATTGACCTCAGAACACTGCACAAGGCTCCAGAAGGCTGAAACTCCACCCTGGGAAGCTGTGGGAAGGCTGCCGACCAGCCCTTGGCCTTGGAGACCACCTGCCGACCACCTTTTGTGGTGGAGACCAAAAGAGGTGGTCGGCCTGCCAGAAAAGCTGGTCAGCCGACCAGTTTCTGCCTCATATTCCTGGTTTTCTGCAACACAAAGCAAGAGAGAGGCATAGCAAGGTATTTTCAACAAATGTGTGCACGACCACTCTCTCATCATTGCACAAGCTCAAGGGAGTGTAGTCCTCGACCCTCGGGCGACCAATCACGCATCTCGATGCATGATGGTCGAGGAGTCGAATTGTACAACTTGATATGGAATGAATGCACATATGAAGACATAAATGCCTAAACTCCATCATGTGTTAGTCAAGAGGGTCGGCGACCGGGAATTGAGACACGTTTCGTCACTTGGAGTGCGAAACGTCCCTTGTTTCCCGTGTCTGGCCTAAACCCTACTCCAAACACAATGCAATACACATGGCATGCATGAATGCAACTCTAACATGCAACCTAAACATATTGCCATTAAATGATGCAAACAGGCAAATGATGATATGGGAACATGCTACTAGCATACACAATGCTATGAAATGATCAATGGCATACTTGATGCACATGAAAACTATATGGCATACGCAATGCACACATGGAGACTAACAATGAAATGATCAAGGCATACACAATGCAATGGTCAATCATGCAACAACATGGACTAAATGGCATATTCAATGCAAGATGGACTTAAACCAAGATAGGTGAGCCTTAGCCACACCCAAATCAGTGGCCAAACATGATGAAATTAGGCAACAAAACACATGCAAACATGCACAAATGCAAGGGACCAAACCTAAGGCACCAAATGCAACTCTATCAAAGCATGGCAAGGGATGAAATATGGCATACAAACACACATTTTCCAGCTCTGAAATGACATGCAAGATGGTCCCGAATCATGCAAACACGTCACACAATGCATGCTAGATGACCTGAATACCGAAACTAGTGAAGCGCATTACACTAGAGGTACATAAAGCAATGAAAAAATGGCAAAACCAACCCCAAATAGACCCTAGGCAGGTCCAAGGGAGTGGGAAGATGGTCTAAAATGATGGCTCGAAAGGCATGGAAATCAAGCTCATGCAATGGTCCAAAAACGCGACATACAATCACGACTCTCAAACGCATTTAAAGAGTGGAAAACATGGGAATATGGCTTACATGTAAGCTCTAAAATATGATGCACAATGGCCCCAAAACCTGGAAACACTTCAACATAAGCATGCAATAGGCTCCAAAACTCAAAACTAGGCAAGGGTATTGAACTACAACCATGCATAGCAAGCATCATTCGACCATGAGGCATAAAAACAGAGCTAAGGCAGTCCAAAACATGCACAAAATCAGTTTAAAGCATGGCCAAAAAGTGCTAGAATCAAAGGCCAAAATAGCATGCAATGTAAGCTAGTAAAGAGGATTTGCACTACAAGCATGTGAGGCAATCAAGAGGCCATCAAACTAGAAAAATTTAGAGGTATGAAATGCCAAATAAAGCCCAAAAACGCATTGAAACATAGTCTGTGCAAGCAAGAATGATAGGCTCCTTTGATAGGCTATAAAGAGGGTTGTTCTACACATGCAAGATGAACACCCAAAATGGAAAAATTGGCTCTTGACAGAGCCTATGCAGGTCCTAAAACCCACCAAAAATGGCCTGAAACATGGCTTGGAAGCATGCAAATAAGGGCTCCTTTGTTAGGCCAAATATGCTAGAAAACAAGACAAGGGGTGAGTGGGTCACCCCTCTCTGATTTTGGTGCTCAAAACTGCACGCTAGCCACTAAAAATCCACTGGATTTCAGTGTCTAAGAGACCAAACAAAGGTCAATGCAAAGGCCCTAAGGCATGGCTCAAAATAAGATGAAATGAAGCCGGCAAAGGGGGTAGACGACCCCTAACAGAAAAATGGTTTTAAACAAACATGTTAAGGATCTCAAAATAAGACTTTTTTCAGTTTATGACAAAGCCCAAATATACTTGCAAGTATAGCTAAAAAATGAAGCAAAATAAAGACCAAAAGAGGGAATAGGGTGTTACCCTTGAAGCTCAAGCACTCCAGCAGCTTCTGGACCAAAACAGCAACTCTTTAGCCTCTGAAAACAAGCTCCAAGGTGCTTAGGTTGATAGTGGAGGTGTTGTTCTAGGAGATGGTATGCAATGGTGCAAGAACAAGGCCCTTTTTGATCTTTAATGTAGAGATATAGAGGGAGAGGTATATATGCCTTAGACCAAAAATTCTGAACCTTTGCGAATGAGGGAGAGGGTCTCTCTTATGGCCAAAGAGGTCCAAAGCTTCTTCAAGAAGCCAAAAACCAAGTTTGAAGATCCTCCATACACGTGTATGGAGGATCAATTCGGTGCCTTCTAGCTGGCACAGCTGGCAGCAACTCACAGGGACAAGACAGGAGGAGGCAGGCAAACCAGTTCAGGGGGTCGGCCGACCACTTCCCCTAGTCGGCCGACCAGTTCAAAAGGTTCAAGTGAGTAAATGGTGGTCGGCCATCTCCTAAGGTGGTCTCCTCACTCAATGCAAGCTAGTGGTGTGGTGGGAGACCAGCAATTGTGGCTCAAAAGTCAGGGAGACCAGTTACTTCTCAAGAAAAACTGGCCGGCAGGGAAAATTGGTCTCCAAGAAGAAAAGGTGGTCTCCCACCCTTGTACCACCTTCCAAACAATGAAAACAAGGTCCATGCCAAAAATTAACCAAGACGGATGCAAAATGAGGGTTCAGGGGTCAAAACGCGCAGCCGGGTGCCCCGAAAATTGACTGTTAAGCATCGAAAGTGGCGTGCGACCACGAAGGTGGTCTCCCGGGCCATAGTGTCCCTCTAGAGAGAGGAAACAAGGTGTGTGACAAAAACCAGAGCAAACGAAAAAACTTAAGCGGTCCCGAATCGAAGCGTACAGTCGACGGCTTCGAAAATCAGAAACTGGTCTCCAAATGAGAACAGTGGTCTACGACCACGAAAAGTAGCCTACGGTCCCTGAGAGATGGTCTACAAGACATCTCCCTCCCTTCGGGAAGAGAAGACAAGACCTGGTTCGCAAACCGAGACAAAGCACAAAAGGGTCCCGATGTCCGGGGGTAAGGCTCTCAGCCGAAACTCCGAAACCTCAGAACGAGCACAACATGCGCCATCACCGAGTGCTCAATCGATGACGTCTGAGTCTTAAGGTCGGTCAAAAATGGGGTGTCTACAATGTCTTGTCACCCCCACTTTTTATTACATGGTTAACATTACCAGAATCCATTATTATAGTCTATTTTCATTTATACAATATGGATACAAGTCAACCAATATTAATAATTACATAAAGGTTCCCTCAAATGTATATACATAATGAAATTCAACATTAATTATAATGAAATAAATTGCTCCTAGGCTACATGGTTATATGAAAGGGAAAGGGTTCGACCCTTCATACAATAAAGGCCTTCTGCTAACAATTAAAGGCCCCGTCGCCAATGGCCAACACGTAAAGAAGATCACCAATCTTGTTTCACTTATCAACCTGTACCTGAAAAAGAATTAACAATGCGGGATGGGCATAAAGTCTAGTAGGGATTCCAACATGATCCTAAATAATAACAATACATAGATAGTTATGATCATGAATGCATCATATCATACTATATAAATAATGTGACGATTTATAATCATAGTATACTTATTTAAATCTTTTTTCCCATAATCCTCCAGTTTACTCAATAACATTAGGCGTTCACTTATCCTTTTCTTATCCCATTCACAAGTAACACATAATAACAGTTAATTTTTCGAAAACATATTCACAAAACCCGATTACTACCCACTCTTTACACCCCTAACTCATCACAGATCCACACTACTCATACGTGAACCACATTCCCTAGCCTTAAGCCCCAGAGTAATGAAACATTTTCAACAACTTGTTCGATAAACCAATGTACCTACATGTATTTTTAATCATAAAATAAATAGTTTCCATGCAATAACTACTACACAATTATATAAGACAACCCTACCTCATCAAACAAACTACTACCACAAGGTATACATAGATAAACTGATACAACACAAGCAATGAATCAATACTTTACCTGCCTTAAACACGGTAAGCCAATGATACACTTTTCCATAACAAAATGCCAATTTACCAGACACAAGCTAGAAGGTAATTGTGACAACCAAACCGTTCATGTATCATGTATATTTTATTATTCATGAACTCATGTTATGTGTTCTATGTTTATGTGATATCGGGCTTGCTAGCAATAGGATGAGAAGAAGAAAAATCTTGAAAGTTCCGTATAAGACTTGTTTGTTTTGGGCTTTGAGTTAGGGGATAACTTAAAATTTGATTTGAGAACCATAGAATGTGCTTATACCTTAAGTGAGGAGCTTAAAGACCTTAGTCTAATAAACCTGACCATTTCATGATATTTGTCATTTTGCTAGTTAGGATTAGTGATAATTAAGTATAATTAGTGAACCTTAATTAAGATTAATTAATTTAAGTAGGATTAAGTATAAACCTGGATTAATTGGCCCTAACCTAGATTAGCTAAACTAAGTAAGATTGGTGGATTAATGAAGTACAACCTTTGCCCCAACCACACAAAATAAAACCTTATGTCCCAAACCAAACAAAAGGAGGAAAATTCAACAAAATTTAAGAACAAACGGGAAGGAGGAAGAAAAGAGAAGAAGAAAGGGAAAGAAAAGGAAAAAAAGGAGGAACTCAAGGGGATTCAACCAAAATCCATCCTAGAAGTGCCCCAAGGTGAAATTTCTGTCTCAAATCCTATAATAGACCTTCCTAGCATCATGAAGCAAGAAAAGTTAGGATGAATGTGGAGTAGGAATGAAGAAATCTAAGGAAAAAGAAGAAAAGTTGGTTAAGATAATGAACTTAAGTTTTGTAATCTTTTGAATTAGTTCTTGAAGTCTTTAAAGCATTTACACTATTGTTTTCATGTATCCTCTTGAGTTTTTATAATTTCATAAGTTGATTTTGAGTTTTGAAAGAAAGAAAAGGAAGAGTTTTGAAGATGAGTTTGAAACCATGAAATTTGTTATTAAAGCTTAAATTCATGTCCTCATGCCTTGCAAAACAAATGAATCATGCTTTTATATTTAATGTCAAATATGCATACTCTTGAGTTTGAAAGAGGAATTGTTCCTTTGAAGCAGAGGCTTGGGTGTTAGAAACAGAGAAATTTTTTGAGGTTTTCCCATGTACAGAAACATAGATGGTTGCACTAACCACATTCACTTTGGCGGAAGAGACTCATAGATGGTGGATGTTAGTCAAAGGGCAACATGAAGGTATTACTTGGAATCGCTTCTTGGATGTCTTTTATGATAAGTATTTTCCACAATCAATCAGAGATAGAAAGACATCAAAGTTCTAAGCACTAAAACAAGGAGAGGGAACAATGACAGAATATGATATCAAGTTCATGGAGCTAACCAGATTTTCTCCACACATGGTATATACTAAGTACAACAAAGTTAGAAAGTTTGAGGAAGAGCTTCGAGGACCACTCCAGGACAAGGTGAATCTCTTTAAATTGCCTACATATGTGGAAGTTTTGGATAGGGTGATTATGGCCAAGTTGAATGCAAAGGATGAACAAAAATCCAATGAATGGTACAATCAGAGACAAGGGTATGGCACAAGAAAGGGTCAGCAAATCTACCCATTAAAAAGCCAAGTACAAGAACTACTAGTGGTACCAGTCAAGGGAGTAGAATTATCCCAGTTTGTCTAGATTGTGGGAAGATTCATTTTGGGGTTTGTTGTCGAGCTTCAGAAGCTTGTTCTGAATGCGACCAAATGAAACATCAAGTGAGGGATTGTCCAAAGGCTCGGCAGAATTCTTCAAAATGCGCAAGTAGTTCATTGGGATCAGGTCAGAAATCAACTGCCAAACCTAATATGGGAAAAGAACCAATGAGACAAGCAAGGGTATTTCCACTAGTCCCACGGGATGCTCAAAGTACAGAGCCCACAATATCAGGGATACTCTCCATCTGTGCTCATGATGCATATTGTAGACACCCCATTTTTGACTGATCTTAAGACTCAGACGTCATCGATTGAGCACTCAGTGGTTGTGCATGTTGTGCTCATTTCGAGTTTCCGGAGTTTTCAGCTGAATGCCTTGCCTCCGGGCCTCTGAACTCTTTGTGCTTTGGCTCTGTTTGTGGACCAAGCCTTGTTTCTCTTCCCTGGAGGGAGGGAGAGGTCTTGTAGACCATCCTTTTGCGGTCGTAGACCACTTTTCCCGCTTGGAGACTAGTTTTCGATTTTCGCAGCCTTCGCGCGCACCTTGTCTCGGGACCGCTTAACGTTCTCCATTTGGCTTGGTTTTTGAACCATGCCTTGTTACCTTGGCCTAGAGGGCCACTGTGGTCTAGGAGACCACTTTTGGTGCCCGTAGACTAGTTTTTGAGGCTCCCAGCTGCGCGTGTTGCCTCCCGGACTCTTGTCTTGCATCACTTTTGGTTTATTTTTGGTACAAACCTTGTTTTCCTTGTTTGGAAGGTGGTATAAGGGTGGGAGACCAGTTCTTCCCCTTGGAGACCACTTTCCCTCCTGCTAGCCAGTTTTCTGGTCAGCCAACTGGTTTTCTTGGTCTTTGGACCATATTTTCTGGTTGGCCACCACACCACTGCCTTGCTTTCATGCTGCAGACCATCTCCCCCCCAATGGCCGACCACTTTCTTTCCTAGTGGACCACTTTCACTGGTTGGCCGACCAGTGTAAGTAGCTGGCCGACCACTTCAAGTGGTCGGTAGCTTTTCATCACCTTTTTGGAGATATTTTCTAGCCAGCTGTTACAGCTAGAAAGCACAGAAGCCATCCTCTATACACGTGTATGGAGGGATGGCTTTAGGCCTAAAGCTTGTCCAACAAGCTTGTTGCATATTTTTCTATATAAGGGAGCCTCCTCCCTCATGCCTTGGGTTTAAAAAATTGTGCTTGAGCTATACATACATCCTTGTCTCTATATCTTCTTGCTTGCTCTATATTTGTGCTTGAAAGTGTAGTTTTTCCATACTATTGCACACAAACACACACTCAAACACCATACTCTTGTTGTTGAGGCTCTTTGAGGTTGTTTTTGGAGTCTTTGGATTGGTTTTGGTTCAAAAAGAGTGCTGAAGTTACACCTTTGAAGGTGTTCTTCAAGGGTGAGCCTCTAACCCTTAAAACCCTTGTTTTGGTTTAAGCTTTTGGACCTATTTTCATGCTTATTTTGGCTCGACTTTAAAGTACAAAAAGTTCTGATTTTGCATGCTTAACATGTTTGTTTAAGGTCTCTTTTGTGTTGGGGGTAGTCTACCCCCTCTTAGGCCTTGTTTAGCTTTGTTTTGTACGACCCTTTTATATTGGGACCACCTTGTTTTGGCCTTATCACCACTGAAACTTAGAGGAATTTCAGTGGTGGAAATGGTGTTTTAAGGTCCCAAATAGGAGAGGGTCATCCCCTCTCCTTGTGTCTTGGATGCTTCCTTCATTTGCCTCATGATTGAGCATGTTTGTTAAGCTTATGTTGACTCCATATTAGCATGTATTTGGGGTTGTTTTGACATGGCATACCACTGTTTTGACTTGGTTTTGTCACCTCATGCATGCTTTATACACTTGTAGTGTAAATGTTGCAAACTAGCTTTGTGTGCTTCATGAAGTAGCATGTCTTTCTAGCTTGTTTTGAGTCCATCTCAGCATGTTCTTGGTGTTGTTTTTCCATGATATACCTCTGTTAAGGTTTGGTTTGATAGCCCCATGCATGCTCCATGCACTTGTAGTGCAATTCCATGAACTAGCCTAATGTGTATCATGCTTTGGACCATCATTCTAACATGATTTTGGCTTAACTCTAAGAAGCTTTTGTCCATGTTTTAGCATGCTCTAGCTCTAATTTGTGTTGTTTTGGTCATGCATGCATTGCTTTGTATAGCTATAGTGCATTCTAGCTTGTTAGCTTTATGTGTTGAGTCCACTAGCATGCATTACTTGGGCTATTTGAATGATTTGGCATCATTTGTTATGTGATTTTAGTGCATGTTTCATGTTCATGCATTCACATCTTTCACTCTTTTGATGCTTTGGAGGGTTGGTCCTTTATGCCTAGGAATGAGTCATTGCGTATGCCTTCATGCCTAAGCTTGTGAGGTATAATTTCAGTGTGTTTTGGGGGTTATTTTGCCATGATATAACTCTGATTTTTGTTAGTTAAGTCATCTCATGCTTGGTCTTGATAGGTGTAGTGTAATCCTTCCTTTGGGCCTTGTATGCACCATGCCTTATGCCCTTCATGCTAGCTCGTTTTGGCTTCCTTACATGCATGTTTTAGACTCATTTTGACATGTTCTAGGATTGTTTTAGGTTGCCTTGACCATATGCTTCATGTTTTGCATAGTTGCAGTACAAATGCCTATGCTAGCTTCAAGCTTTGGGTACCACAGCATGTTTCATTTGCATCATGTACATGATTTGGCATCATTTCACATGATATTTCAAAGCATATAGCATTGCCATATTCCCATTTCTTCCACCCTTTGAGTGCCTCCAAGGGTTGCGTATTTGTTACCTTGTTTGTGGCCTAGCATGCATGCCATCTTGCCTAAGTCCTTGAGCCTCCATCTCAGCATGTTTTGGTCTTTGTTTTGACCTAGTTGAGCTCTGTTTGTGGTTGGTTCATGCTTTTGTGCCATGTATTGCATGTCCCTAGAATAGTCCTCTTTGCTAGCTTTAATGCTTAAGGAACCTTGCATGCTTTGCTTGTGTTATTTGAATGATTTGGCATCATTTCATACTTTATTTCGGTATATATAGTGTTGTTACACTTCTATATTTATCACTCCTTGAGCACTCTTGAGGGTTGTGCTCTTAGGCCTAGTTGATAGGCCAATGCATGTGCATGCTTGTATATGCTTTTGTGCCTTCATTTCTCAACATTCTAGCCACTGATTTGGGAATGATTGAGGTCTGACCACATTCGGTTTAAGTCCATCTAGCATGTTTGTTTGCATGTTGTTTGCATACTTATGTCACATTGCATTGAGTATGCCATGTTGTTTTTTTAAGCATTGTGTATGCCATATCGTTTGCATGCTTGAGTTGCTTTGCATGTGTTTGGATAGGGTATTAGTCCAAACACGATAAACGATGGACATTTCGTACTTGAAGTGATGAAACGTGCCTCAATTCTCGGTCGCCGACGCTCTTGATCATACATGATAGAGTTCATGGCTTTATGTGTTTATTTGTGCATTCATTTTACATTGAATTGTGCAATTTGGCTTCTCGGCCATCATGCATCAAGATGCAGGATTGGTGACCTGAGAGTCGAGTACTACACTCCCTTGAGATCATGAAATGATAGGGAGGGTGGTTGTGCACACATACCTTGCAAATACATTGCCATGCACTTTCTTGCTCTCTGTTGCAGCAAACTAGAGAAGTGCAGCAAAAACTGATCGGCCAACCAGAAAAACTAGTTGGCTGACCACTTTTTCTAGTCTGCAACAATGGAAAGTGGTCGGCCGGTGGCTGGCAATACCCCTAGGTGGTCGGCCATGCTCCTACAGGTCCCTAAGGTGAGTTAGAAGCTATTTGGAGCTTTGTGCAAGGTTCTGAGAACAATTGAAAACAGAGGCAAATTGGGGCATCGCGGTGGATTTCCGAACGAGACGACCGAGCATGCATGCACTCTTTATCCCATGGACCTCTTTTTACCGCTTTCCTTAGCTAGTTTATGCTTTGGTTTTGTACTTAAGTAGTTAATGCGTTTAGCTGCTTATTTGTATTGTAACAACTAGTTAATTAGCTTCTTAATTAGTTAGCTTGTTAGTTAATTAATTTTGTAATGTAATAATTAGTTTAATTAGCTTAGATTAGCTAGTTAGCTTCTTATTCGGACCCTCCGTCGAGAGGACCAGCTGTTGTAATAAGCGTGTGTGTGTGTGATGCATGTCTTCCAACCCCCTATTTCTTTCTCCCTTTTACTTAACCGCTTACGATGGTTAGTTTTAGGGCATATTTCGATTAGCATCCTTATGCTTTGCATGCGTGCATCCATTCATTTGTCTTGCATGTACCGGGCTCGGCGCATTATACAAACTGCATTGTATTTTGATTCCAATTTGAATACATGTACCAAGTTACATTTCACATGACATCTTTGAATAGCCGAGCCTATCTTAGTTGCATTTTGCATGTGTTGCATTAGCCATCTTAACATGAACTAGGATCATGCCTGATTTCTAACTAGTTCTGTGTTTTGGCTTGGAGTACACTGTGAGTGTTTACGCTTTAGCATACTGCATGAGATGTGTATGTTGCCATGTTAGCATGCTTGCCATGAGGTTAACTGCTTAAGTGATTAACTATTTGAATGTCTGTGGGTGAAGGTTGGATTGCTTGAATTGGAACAATTCATCGAAATGCGAGTTTTAAGCCCACTTGAGGGTGGCAAAATCTACGACTTAGCCTACTTGCGAATAGCAAACTTCAAATCATTTTCACAAACGAACATGCAATGTTTTGTTCCAGCTTAGGCGATCTAGTCTATACTTGTATGCTGTGCGCATCACATAGTAATTCTAGGTTAATAAACCGGAATAAGAACGCATGTGTTTTCAAAAATAAAATATCATGTTAGTAAAGGCCGATCTTTGATCGGGCGAGTGGGGGTGCTCATTGCATGACCTTTCCCTCTTGAACCCAAGTTCCCGAGCCGAGGCAACTTTGGTGATGATAGACACGTGGCCTTAGGCACGAGTCAGGGTTTCCTAAATTTCCCCAAAATAAAATATTTAGGTGGCGACTCTATATCTGGCAAAGCAGTCCATGTTTGGCACTTATTTATTAAAAATCGATTTTCCAAAATGATTTGCCGGATTTGGACTCTTTGGTAATTTATCGGTCTCACATCGTACTTTGTGAGATTAGATTCAGAACCATGACACGAGTCTGAACTGTAGTAGCTAAGAACAAAGCGATTCGCGCCCCCACGCGCGGAGAGCAGAGTTCTTGAGGCGGTCTACACATATATTTTGATAGATTCGGGTTTTACACATTCATTTGTATCTAGTCAGTTTGTGAATAATTGAACAAATCATCAAACCTTTGAATTTTTTATTGTCGGTATCTATACTATTGAGGGAATCCATGATATGTACATCTATCTATTGAGATTGTAAATTGCTAATTGGGAATGTTAGCTTGATTGTTGATTTATTACCTATAGAAATGAGTCATTTTGATGCTATTTTGGGAATCGATTGGTTGTCAACTAATCATGCTACAATAGATTGTGCATCAAAATATGTCTCATTCCAACCACCAAATCAAGAAGAGTTTTCTTTTCAAGGAAGAGGCGTAGTACCACCACCTTATCTCATTTCATCCATGAAGGCATATAAATTGCATAAGAAAGGATGCCTAGGATATTTGTGTAGTGTCTTAATTGTACAGGGATCTGATGATAGTTTGAACAACATACCAATGCTACGAGAATTTTTAAATGTGTTTCTTAATGATCTACCGAGTGTAGACATCCCATTTTTGACCGTCCTCAAGACTTGGACGTCACCGTTTGAACACTAGGTGATCATCCATGTTCGTGTTCGTCTTGAGTTCTCGGAGGTTTCGGTCGCGCCTTGCCTCAAGACCTCTCGACTTGTTTGTTTTGTACTTGGTTGTACACCAAACACTTGTGTTTTTGCTTCTGAGGGAAGGGAATGGCTTGTTGGCCATCCCCACACCTCACCGGCCTTGGCTTGAGGCCACCGGCCCTCTTTTCTTGCTACCAGCCAAATATTTTGGTCGGTCGGCATTGTTTTTGGTCGGCCGGCCATTTTTGTTGGTCAATCAGCCATATTTTCCAGCCGACCCCTTTCCATCTGCTTTTGGCAAATATTTTATGCTAGCTGTCACAGCTGGCATCCACTTTACACCCTCTCCATACAGTAAGGAGGGATTTGGCTCTTGTTTAGCTTCTTTTGGAAGCTTGAGGATTTGAACCTCTATAAAGAGGGAGCCCTTCCTCCCTCCTCTAGGTTCAGAGGATTAGGGTTGGAAGTTTTATATCTATCTATCTCTATATCTCCCTCTCTTTTGATTTGTGTGTGTATCTTGTGCTCAAAAGGTGTTTTTGTTCTTAGTTTTGCACTAAGACACCTAGTGTTACACTATACCTTGGAACTGAGGTCCCTTGAGGCTGATTTTGGGGTTCTTGGTTTGATTTGAACTCAGAAATTTGCTGGGGTGGTGTTCTTGAAGAGGTTCTTCAAGAGTAAGAAACTTACCTCTTTATTCCCCATTTTTGCACAAGCTTTTGACCTATCTTGCTTATTGTTTTAGGCTTAGCTATAAACTAATAAAAGTTCTAATTTTGTGTGTTTTAGAACTTTGTTTAAGGTCACTTTGAGGTTTGGGGTTGTCTCCCCCCTCCAAGGCCTTGTTAGGCCTTGTTTTGGGCCATCCATTTTGGCCATTGTTTTGGTCTTTGCATGACCTCTCTACCATTGAAATCCAGAGGATTTTCAGTGGTGGAGAGGTGGTTTTGAGGTCCCAAATGGGAGAGGGTCATCCCCTCTTCAGGTTGTCTTTAATGCTGGCATAAATGGCTTGTGTTGTAGCATGTTTTCCTAGCTTGTTTTAGCCCCATTTCAGTATGTATTAGGTGTTATTTTGCCATGATATAGCACTGTTTTAAGTTGGTTTAGACATGCCATGTATGCTCCGTAAACTTGTCTTATAATCTCATGTTTTGGCCTAACATGCATCATGTTGTAACATGTCTTTCTAGCATGATTTTGGCTTAGCCTCAAGAAGTTTTTATCTATGTTTTGGTATGCTTGAGGTCTGATTTTGGTTGTCATGGTTATCCATAACTTTCTTTTTATAGCTACCATGCAATCTAGCTTGTAGGCTTTGAGTTTTGAACCTCCAAGCATGCATTACTTGGCTCATTTAAGTGATTTGGAGTCACTTACCATGTCATTTCAGTCCACATGGCATGCTCGCTTACTTACATTTGATGCTCCTTTGATACCTTAAAGAGTTTCTATTTTATGCTCCATGTTTGGACCATCGTGTATGTCATCATGTGTAGGCCATTTAGATGCCCTCTAAGTGGGTTTTGGGGCCTATTTTGGCATGATATGATTCTGTTTTGCATTGAATAATCCATGCCATGTTTGGTTGTGATAGGTGTAGAGCAATGCTCCCTTTTGTAGCTTTGAATACCCTTTGTTTTGGGCCCGTTTCTTAGCATGTTTTGGCCTTATTCCATGCATGCTCTAACCTTGTTTTGGTCTACCTTAGGACTGTTTTAAGTCCTCTTGGCCCTTTGGGGCTTGGTTGATATGGTCATGGCTTGAACCCCTCGGCCAGCCTCAAGTTTTGGGACTCCCTTGGATGCTTTACTTGGGTAGTTTGATTGGTTTGGCACCACTCTTAATATGATTTCAGAGCTTAGCATGCTTGTCATTTGTCCATATTAGTCTCTTTTAAATGTGTTTAAGAGTTGCCTCTTTTATGCTTTAGATGATAGGCCTTTGTACATGCATGTTTGCATATCTATTGCATGCTTTTGTTGCATCATATTGGCCACTGATTTTGGCATGCTTGAGAGCTACCTATGTTAGTGTAAGTCCATCTCACCATGTTGTTGCATGCTTGTTTCATTTGGCATTTTGTTGCATGCTATACATGTCCACATGTTTAGGTTGTATGCGTATTGCTTATTGCATGTTAACATGCTCATGTTGCATTAGATTTGTTGTGCACTTGAGTTATTTGCCTGCTTGCCTGCTTGCCTAGGTTGCATTACATTGTGTGTGCATCCCTTGTCTTTTGATCAATCATGATAGAGGTTGGGGCCCTTTATGTGTTTTGTGCATTTCATTGGATATTGAGTTGCACACTTGGTACCTTGGGCTATCATGCATTGAAATGCGTGATTAGTGGCCCGAGGGTCGAGAACCATACTCCTTTGAGTCTCAAACATGATAAAGAGGGTGGTGGTGCAACATTGCTTTGAAATGCATTGCCATGTCTTGTCTGTCCTCTGTTGCAACAAACCAGTATTCTGCAGGAAGAAATGGCCAATCGGCAACTTTCAGTGCCGGCCGACTATCAATACCCAGCCGGCGATATAATTTTTGGACGATGACCATAATTCCATGGCTGGTGGTGCTCCCTCTTGGTCGGTGGCCTCCCACAACTCTCAGGGAGTATTTTAGAACCAATTTGGAAACTGGTGCAGTCTTCAGAAGAGGAAAACAGTGCAAACAAAGGCAGCATGAGCATGGCGATGGATTTCCGAGCGGAGCCGAGCATGCGTGCATTTATCCCTCTTCCCGAGGCTGCTTTACCACTTTATTAGCTTTGTTAATTTGCTTAACTAGTTAAGTGGTCTGTAATAATTAATTAGCTAGAATAGTTAATTATTTATTTGGTTTGTACTATTCTTTCGGTCCCTCGAGAGGGCGCAATTGTGTAATAAGCGTGCGTGTGTGTGATGTATGTCTTCCAACCTCCACTTCTTTCTCCTTTTTACTTAACCACCTATGATGGTTAGTTCTAGGGCACGTTTCAATCAGCATCCTTATGCTATGCATGTTTGCATCATTCATCTGTATTGCATGCACCGAGCTCGACGCATCATACTAACTACATTGTATTTAAATTCCAACTTAAATACATGTATCGAATTGTCGCATCTCATATGCCACTTTAGATTAGCCGAGCCTATTCTAGTTACATTTTGTCTGCGATGCATTAGCCATTTTTTAACATGGACTTGGATCATACATTTGATTACTAACATGTTCATTGTTTTGGCTCGGAGTACACTGTGAGTATTTGTGCTTTTGCATCTTGCATGTATGTAAGTGTTAACATGACAGCATGCTTACCATGAGGCTATTTGCTTATGTGATATAACTGCCTGAATGCCTGTGGGTGAAGGTTGGGTTGCTTGAATTGGAATAATTCGTTGAAACCTGTGTTTTAGCCTACTTACGAGTAGCAAATTTCAAACCATTTTCCAAAACAAGACGGATATGCGATGCTTTGTTCCAAATTAGGCGATCTAGTCTATACTTGTGTGTTGTGCGCATCACATAGTAAATTCTAGCTAATTAACCGGAATAAGAACCTATATGTTTTCAAAACAAAATATCATGCTTAGTACAAGCCGATCTTTGGATCGGGTGAGCGGGGGTGCTCATAGCTGATCTTCCCCAATCGTACCCAAGTTCCCGAGCCGAGGCAACTTTGGTGATGACGGACACGTGGCCTTAGGCAACGAGTCAGGGTTTCCTAAATTCCTCCAAAACAAAATATTTAGGTGGCGACTCTGTATCTGGCAAAGCAGCCCATGTTTGACACTTCTTTCTAAAAATTTGTTTTCTAAAACGATTTGTCGGACTTGGACTTTTTAGTGATTTATCAATCTTGCATTGCACTTTGCGAGATCAGATTAAGAACCGTGACATTGAGTCCGAACTGTAGTCCCAAATGAACAAAACAGGATTTCTTCTCGGGACGTTTGGGGACGTCTACAGTTTCTAGCGACTCTGCTGGAGCTTTAGAGAACTTGACTCGAACTCATGATATCTTGTTTTGATTACACTTATGTGTTTCTTTGCATTGCATTTGCATTGGTGCGCCTAGGACACCGTGTTTGCCATCTGCTATTCCTAAACGGTTTGCCGGAGGCTGGCTTTGAGAAGCGTGCCATAAGGCTGACCGGTTACGGCTCTGCCACGATGGGAACGCAAACCCCGATTTTTACCGGGGCACCCTTTTTGACCATTCGACCTAGTGTATATCGAAATCCGTAGTGACCATTCCAAGCTATGACAGGTTGCTTACCCGATTATAGGTTGTTTGAAACCGTTGTATGCGTAGTGAAAACCCTAGCTCTTGACAATAAGACAGGGAAACCCTACCCCAATATAGGGGTGTTTTGGCTCTCACTTGCTTGTTATGTGCTTTTTGAGTTGACCTCTACAGGGGAATGCACATATCAGTTTGCAAGTCCGGGCATCAAGCCAGCGGGCATCGGTGTTTTGAGATTCAGTTATATCTGCGGGTATCAGATTCAGATTTGGGGGAGTAATTTTGGGGAACAGTGATCAGTGGTCGAGTGCAGTTATTTAGCTATACTTATGTCTGTTCTAGTAAAATTGGGCTGAGATGTTGCCTACTTTCTCTTTCAGTTCAAAGATTCAGTTTGGAGCAGCCGGCATTCTCCTTTGTTGAGGCAAGACCAGTCGAGGCTTACTAGTTCACCTACTTCGTCAGTCACCTCCGTTCAGTTCAACAGACTTACGATGACACAAAATTCAGAGTAAATTGTGGTTATGACAGCCACATTGGACCAAGGAATCATCTTCCAGGATGAGACCAATGTTGAAATACCCCATCCGCCTAGGTCACCTGTCGTGCACCCGATTTGGACGCCCCAGTTGTTTCAAACTCGTGAGCCCATCACGTTTGAGTTAATGGGAATGATTGGCGACCTCCAAAGGTCTGTGGCTGACCTTGCCTATGGAATGTCGGCTTCGCCACCAACCACATCATATGCCGGGAACTTCATGCTGCAAGAGCCCCCGCTACTGGGGCGAATTGTAATTGAGCTCAGCCAGCCTGAAGCTGTCTTGAACTCCGGCAATGACATATCAACAACAACGGGGCTTCGCACTGAAGTAACAATCCAAACCTCCCACCAAGCTGAGGCTAGTGGAAAGAACAAGACGAAGGCAGATGCAGATCCCTATGCACAACTCCAGCAAGTTGTTGAGGCTCTGAAAGTTGGGGGGTTGAATAAGCAACAAGTACTCGCGGTTTTGGCTAAGACTATGGATGACATCTTCCCCACTCAGACCGAGAGCAGTTCAAGCCAAAGGGAAAATCGAGATAGGGACCGTCGTACCAGAACCGTTCCTCTCAACCCTAATCCTGCACCTGGAAAAGATCAGAGAGCCAAGGCAGCACCTGCTGATCCTTTTGCTAGTGCGTTTAGCAAAGGTCCACAGACTTCGAAGTATCTGCCCCGAGGGCGCAGGGCTTTTCATGCCCTCTACATGCCTTTGTCCAAGGCTCTTCGAATCCTCACGGAAAAAGGTCATCTCAAACCTCTTGAGCCTCGGCCTCTCCCGAGTAATCTCCCTCTCTCATATGATGCCACCCAGTACTGTGCGTACCATCAACAGGCTGGTCACACCACCAACAATTACTTTCGTCTTTGCCACGAAGTGCAAGACTTGATCGATGATGAGGTCATCCTCCCACCTAGCTCAACAAAGTCCATCACTACTGAGTTTGTGGACTTCGAAGATAATACAAGTATGTGATCAGGGGTTGGCCCACCTACGGGCGGTGCTCGGTTTACTTCAGATCAGGCGTATGGCGCGCACTGTTTTGAGCGTTTACGAATGCTAGCTTTTGTAGCTTATGACTCGGGAGTTGAGTTAGTTCTGGGGTTTTATTTGAGTCTGTCTCATTATTTTGAGTCAGTCTTTTTTATTAAGGGTTTGTCTTGTTGTATCGAGTCAGTCCTGTTGTGCAGAAGTCAGGTGATTCTAGGAGTGTTACCTTGGACGTCACTATTTTGTTTTGTGTTTGTCTTTTTGCTTTCTTTTTGAGTCTGCTTCTGCCGTAGAGCCAGTTACATCAAAAGATCTAAATGAAACATCTGTGGTTTTCGTGTTTTGTGCCTATTTCTGTTTTGAGCCAATTGTACCAGAAGATTTGAATGGAACGACAGTGCTCATCACCTTCTCTTCTGTGCCTTGAAATTGTTACATTGACCAAAGTTTTTCAAAACGTTTTCCGAACACTGCGGTGAAAACGAAGAGGAAGGAATTCCTCGGGATTTACAACATTTGATCAACTTGAGAGAAAGAGAGGCATAAGGCATGCTAAGCCCTTAATGAATGAGATCATGTTTGTTAATGTGAGTACTGAGAAGGATCCTGACTTGATCCAAATTGGTTCTACACTATCTTCAGCACGAGCGATTTGTTGCTTT
>NW_021025504.1:875719-894482 GCF_004153795.1 Camellia sinensis
CATAGCTCGCAAGGTTGAAAACCCAAAAGGGCGGCCTTGGCAAAAGTTAGAGCGTAAAAGGAGAGGTTAATACCCGAGTGTCCCTTAACCGGAACTACGTAAGGCTTGATTCCCATGTTTGGGATACGTAGGCAACTTCATCCTGAAGTCCAGCCACAAACACTCCCAAATGGATTGTGTCCATGTAATAGTTTTGATTATCTTTGTTTCCTCTGTATTCGAGAGTTTGGTTGTGATTGTCACTCTGATGGCTGATTACAATGTGCAGCAGTGCTATCCAAGCAAGGGGCAACTCCCCGTTGCCATACAATGTGCCGCAATACCATTCAAAAAAGGGGCAACTTTCTGTTGCCATTCATGTGTGCTGCGATGCCCTTCAGACAAGGGGCAATTTTCCATTGTTTTGGATCTAAGGTTGTACATCTCAAGGGTAGGTTCCGTGCTTGTAGAGCAGTGGCCGTTTGCAAAAATAGTTTTTGAGAATTTTTATTGAGGTTGACTAATTTTCTCGAAAATTATTCCATTTTTCCAAAACCGGACCATTTTCTTAGACCCAAAAAGGAAAATTTTCAGTGCTCACAACCTAACTTGCATGATTTTAAGTCAGAAAGTTGAACGAGCATGTTAATCAAACTTTTATATTGATCAAAATTGTTTTAGTAGAAAGCAAAAACAAAAAAGGGTCAAAATGATGAGCTAGGGGCACAGTTGAGTCAGGCTTCCTGTCTTTTCCCCCTTATCCATGCGTTTGCCAGAAAGGGCACTCTACCTGCCAGAAAAGCGCACAATTGAAGCTAACAACAAAGGGCCGAAAGCTCTCAACATCCTTCGAGCGATGAGGTATCAAGCCAAGTGTGAAGCACGAATTCGAGTGGATGAAGTTACTCCACTCCCTCATTCGGGGCCTTGACTAAATGACACCGTAGGAGATAGCCGCGAGCTAATAGTGTTGGGCATGAACCCACAACCTTTTGTTTATCCATCAAACCATCCAGGCGAGGGATAAAAAATGAGAGATTGAAGCATAGAGAGATGTGCATTGAGAGAAAGAGTAAGGAAAAGGGATTTTTCAGAAAAAATAGAGATTGAGTGCCAGAGTGATGTGAGAATCACAAATGAGAAAGGGTGGGAAACAATACCCGGAGAAACTGGCCTCTCGCTTTTGTAACACATCCGAGTGTCGTGTCTTTTGTTTTTGTTTGTCTCAATTCTTGTTTTGAGTCGTTTCAGGTGTCTGTGTTTGTTTTTAGGTTGTATACCTGTTGTTGAGTCTTTTTTCGCTGTGTTCAGTCATAGGCTCAATACCCGATTGAGAACTCATTTCTTGATTTTCAAAATGAATCACTTTGTGCTCAAAGTGCTGTGCCATTCTCCACGTTTGTTCTTTCACATTTGGAGCATCTGAGTATGTTTCAACTTCTGCCAATCCGACCTTCGCATCCCGTCTGTTTGAATCGAACTGTTTGTTCAGGATTAGCTGTATGCCGAATAAACTGAATACTGTGTTATGGGCTGTGAATTCAGAATTAGCAATGTTCAGAATGGGCTGTGTATTCAGAATCAGCAGTGTGCTGCATGAGCCGTATGACCAAATGAACAGAGTACTGTGTTGCGAGCGGTATGTACAAAACGAACACTCTATATGTTGAACATATTAGTTCCATTTCCGGTGCCTTCCGGTGTTGATTTTACAAAGTCACACCTGTATTACTTCAATTTGCTTATCGAGTTGTTACTCATTTAGCTTATCGAGTTGTCGCTCATTCATTTATCGAGTTGTTACTCATTTAGCTTATCGAGTTGTCGCTCATTCGTTTATCGAGTTGTTACTCATTTGCTTATCAAGTTGTTACTCATTTGATTACCAAGTTGTCGCAATTTTGCTCATCGAGTTGTTGCTCTCTGCTTGTCGAGTTGTAAACTTGTTAAGGTCTCATTATTGCTTATTGAGTTAATTTGTTTTATTTGTTACGTTGGTCTACCTGACCTGGTAGCACATGCATGTTCAATTTCCATCCGATTACATTGTTATGTGATATGGTATGATACGATGCGATGCGATGTACAAATGCAACACTTTTTCAGCAAAAAGCTTGTTTCATTCCATCATCCTTTCAAATACATAGTTTTGGGAAAATAGAACCTGCCTCAAGCAGTACAAAGTGCTCAAACTACTAAAAGGAAAATAAAGCAAAAGAAAGAAAAGCAGCAAAAGTCTAGATCAATGTCAACTGGTCTCAGGCACGAGAGTCTGTCCTCGTCCTCTTCCTGGACGAAGATCTAGGAGCGTCGTCGCCGTCCCCACCATCTGAGCCCGAGCCCGAGTCATCTCCAGTCTCATCCTCTGATGACTCTGTCTCTACCTCTGTCTCAAACTCATCATCATCTGGAATCGGTGCCCGCGAGCTGCTCCCAACATGAGTGCGCCATACTCTCCCTCCTCCTCGGCAGACACGGATGGTCCTGCTGGAGCACCTCCTGTAGTCGGTATCTGGAATGGGGGCTGAAAAGGACAAATAGTAGATACATCAGTTATGCTACGAGCAGTATATCAGTGTAGAATGCCGTATATGAATGCTATGAGCAGTATATCAGTGCAGAATGCCACGTATGAATGCTATGAGCAGTATATCATTGCAGAATGCCATGTATGAATGCTATGAGCAGTGTGTCAGTACAGAGTATAGTGACTGAGTGCAGTGTATGAATGCCGTGAGCAATGCTATGAACAGTTTGTGGGTTACAGTGTATCAAATGCCGTGAGGGCCGTGTATCAAGTGCCATGTTGGTAGCGTGATGCATCAGATTATGTGTGAAACAGATTATGCACAGTTTGAGGTTGTGGTTGAAAGAGCTTACCGAGATACTATAGATAACAAGCAGGTCGAGGCACCGCTGTAGCATCCCCATCACGGAGGCAATCAACTCCAAAGACTGGCGAGTGTACTCGACAGAAGTCTACAAGAGCGTTAGAAACATCAGTATTCTACAGAACATCAAGAGAAATAAAACGAAATAACTGTACAGGATGCAAAATGCAGTAGTACATACCGGAGGCAAGCCGTAGAATCCGACTAGCTCGTGATCAGGCGAAGGAGGAGCGATGGGGATCTGGTAAGTCTCCCCACCCTGCCCTCGGCATGTCATCATGGTAGGCAGCTCGGGCCACCTAGCTCTCTGCCCTCTCCGAGGCCCACTCCTACCTCAGGCCCGAGGTGCCCGTGATGCTCCCGCTCTCGCAGCTGGCACCACTGGTCTCTCTCTCTCAACTTAGTCAGTACCGGCCAAAGGCTGCATGATATAGGTCTGGACGAACTCCGCGTAGTCGCCCTCGTCTACATAGCGCTCATGGCTCCAGCCGATGGTGTAATCCATCTTCTCCGCTAAAGTATACCTTTCAGTGTCCTTCGCATGGGTAGAAGGAGGTGCTGGAACTAGCTGTTCTGGCATGCCCAAGGTCTGCCACAAGAAGTGCTCCCCAAAGTACCAGGCACGACAAACCAGGCCCTCTAACAAGACTCTGAATCTAGCAGTCTCCTGAGCGCCGGCATACCACTCCCGAATTGCGATGGGCAACGAGACCCACGGCTGCCAAGTGATCTGCAAATAGCAGTAAATACAGTTTGTTATCTGATATTTAAGGTACATTGCAAAGAAAAGCCAATAAAATGAAATGTTTGACATACCTCGGCTGCGGTGATAGTGTCAAAGTAGCGGCAGAAGAATATGAAGGGCTCTCGCGGCCTCCACTTACACCTCACGTCAAAACGGTGAGAAAATAGGACACCGAGGGGCATCTCCTCATCTGGTACTGGGGCAAGCCTCAGAAAGTAGGCATACACCCACAACTACAGAACGTAATAGAGTAGGCATGAGTAGGCTTATCAGATAAAGCAGTATACGGATAAAAGTGGAAATCAGAAAACAGGGTGCAATGTATTGTGCAATATGTGCGGTGTGTTGTGCAGTGTGTACAATGTACAGTCAGTGTAGAACAGATTGCGTGTGCGCAGTATGTATAGAGTGCAGATAATGTAAAACAGAACTGAAAAGACAGAAAAGGGAACATGTACCTCCCAGGCTCGCCAGTAGCCTCCGAGTAACTCCCCACTGAGGCGGGAAGATGAGCTCATGTACCCGTAGAGAGTGGCCAAGCCGGCGTCACCCCAGTCATAGTGGCGGATCTGTGTCACATCCACAAACGCGCTCAGCAAATAGAGGGCGACGGTGTTCGCCCGGTCGGCGAAAAGCGCGGTCCCTAGCAGAAACATGATAAAACCGCGAGCGTACTGCTCCTCATCCTCCTGGGTAGTAGGTGCTTGGATCCGGAAATGATCCTCGAACCATGAGTATCGCACGAACCCTACCCGAGTGAGAGGTGGCTAAGCGCCGAGCAGGTACATCTGAGCGGCATCCCACTCGTCCATGTCTATATCAAAGGGGATCGGATCACCCCCCACTCCGATGCCTCTGAGCATGGAGAAGTCGAAGGGAGTCATCGTCATCTCCCTGGTAGCAGAAAGGTGGAGGGAGTTGGTGGTGTCCAACCACCTCTCCACTAGAGAAGCAAGAAGGGGCCTGCTCGCAGTGAGGCGCGAGAGTCCCATACAGAAGGTCCCAAATTCGGCTCGGTCAACAATGCGACGAACCGTGTCAGGTAGCACCATGTACCAACCTCTGGCGGTAACATTCCCATACCCCCCGAAGGCATGAGAATCCCCCTGTGGTCAAAACAAACAGTTGCGAAGCAGTGTTACAAATACAGTGTTGAGTGTTTCAGTGGAAAGTACAGCGTATGTACACGTGTTCAGATTCAAACAGATATCGAGTGCAGGTATGCTCGCAGTGAACTACAGCATGTGATGTATCAGTGTGTTTGAGTGGTTCAGTGGAAAATACAGCGTGTGTACACTTGTTCAGATTCAAATAGATATCAGGTGCGGGTGTGCTCGTAATGAACTACAGCATGCAATGTATCGATGTATCCGGGCCAAAACAGTTAAAGAATAGAATCAACTATTGCAGTTATGTATTCTACTTTGCAGAAAATGAAACAGGGAAGAGTGTACCTTAGAAGCGCCATAGGGCAGATGTGACTCTGGCTCGCGCAGCAGAAGCTCCAGTGGCGCGCGTCGCTCATTGCTCCTGAAGTGACGAAGGCTGTCAGGAGAAAGCACGTGTATCGCCGGCCTATAGGCCGCCGGATCGAACGGTCGGATATGAAGAGGCAGGAGCTCGGCCTCAGGGTCCACGTCCAACTCCGAGGGAGCCCCGCCGTCTGGAATGTCGTCCACCATCTCAAGAATAGTGTGAAAATGGCCGAAAGTGTGAAAACCGGGCAAGAATGTGAAAAGTCTACCCAAAAGCCAACCCTGAGAGGATGAAAAATGGGCAGAAAAGTCGGAGTCCAAAAAGGGCACAAAGATCGAGGTAAACTCGGGAGAAACAAACCCCAAGTGGTGGAAACCAAGAAAAAATCACCGAAACTAAGATTTGTTCGGTTCAAAACGTGCGAAACGAGGAGGTTTTTGCGAATCAAACGACGAAAAGGGCCCTAAAATACGACAAAAACTCGAATCGAAGGGAGGAAACTCGCCTAGAGAGAGAGGGGAGAGATTTTCGACCAAGGAGGAAGTGGAAATGTAGGGCTTGAAGCCCTATATTTAAAGACCCGTGGGCAATTGACAAAACTGCCCTGATACAGCAATATTTGGCCGGTCGGCCACATTGTTAGCCGGTCGGCCAAATATTTGGCCGGTGACCTTATTTAGTGGCTGATGGATGACCGGTGGTCTTCCCCGGTGGCCAGTGAACCCCCTACACCCTTGTTTGGGTCATTCATGTGTTTGAAACCTCCATTTATCAAGGCAGTACAAGGAAATGCACTTTTGGAACCTTGATCGGCCTTTGTGTTGACCTCGAGCCGTGTCTCCCATATGCGATGCTCAATACGCGCAAGATGTATCCTTTTCATATCCTTGGGTATCTTGTAAGGCTCAATAAACACTTTAAATGCGTCACATTACATGTGTTGCCTCGTTTATGATAAACATGCATAGGTTGCATTGTTATGCACGTCTACGCGCGTTGTAACACACACAATTTGCATTGTTATGCACTGTCCATTTGCATCGTCATGCATTTCAACAAAACGTGCGTTGTCTCGCATTTGAGTTTACATGCATTGTCATGCATTTCAACAAATGCGCCCAGTCGCGCATTCGAATTTATTTGCATTGTCATGCATATCAATAAACGTACGTTGTCGCGCATTTGAGTTCACATGCATTGTTATGCATTTCAATTACACGCATCGTCATGCGCACCTCTCATGCATTGTCATGCATGTTCCTTATCTCGCATTGACATGCGCACCTCACATGCATTGTCATGCATGTTCCTTGTCACGCATTGTCATGTGCACCTCATTTGCATTGTCATGCATTTCCTCTCATGCATTGTTATGCATTCCACGCATTGTCGTGCATTTCAATTACACGCATTGTCATGCATTTCAATTACACGCATTGTCATGCATTTCAATTCATGCATTGTCATGCGTGTCTCATTTCGCATTGTCATGCATCTCCATATCGCGCATTGTCATGCATTTCAGTACATGCATTATCATGCATTCCCTTATCACGCATTGTTATACATTACACGGATTGTCATGCATTTTAATAAACGTACGTTGTCGCGCATTTCAGTTCATGCATTGTCATGCGTGTCCCGTTTTGCATTGTCATGCATTTCCTTACTTTGCATTGTCATGCATTTCAGTACATGCATTGTCATGCATTTCTCTCATCGTGCATTGTTATGCACACCGCATTTGCCTTGTCAAGCATTTCCTTATCATGCATTGTCATGCATTTCAGTACATGCATTGTCATGCATTCCCTTATCACGCCTTGTCACGTATTTCCTTATCATGCATTGTCAAGCATTTCCCTATTTTTCATTGTCATGCATTTCAATATATGTATTGTCATACATTTTCCTACATCGCATTGTCATACACGTTTCATTTGCATTGTTCTTGCTATACACATTGTACACGTTTTCGCGTGTACTTTACTTACATGTGTTCATACCTTGCTTGCTTTACACATTACATGCGTTTCCGCATGTGCTTTACTTATATGTGTTTATGCATCCCCCCAGGTGGTTACACACTGTACACGTTTTCGCGTATACTTTACTTACATGTGTTCATACCTTGCTTGCTTTACACATTGCATGCGTTTCCGCGTGTGCTCTACTTATATGTGTTTATGCATCCCCCTAGGTGGTTACACATTGTACACGTTTTCGCGTGTACTTTACTTACATGTGTTCATACCTTGCCTGCTTTACACATTGCATGAGTTTCCGCGTGTGCTTTACTTATATGTGTTTATGCATCCCCTCAAGTGGTTACATATTGTACACGTTTTCACGTGTACTTTACTTACATGTGTTCATACCTTGCTTGCTTTACACATTGCATGCGTTTCCGCGTATGCTTTACTTACATATGTTCATGCATATTTTCAGGAGGTTACGTATTGCTTGCGTTAGCACGCATGCTTTACTTACATGTGTTCATTCTTGCCATACACATTGCTCACGTTGTCGCGTGTGCTTTACTTATATGTGTTCAAGTTACTTTATTTTCACACATTGTACACGTTGTCACGTGTGCTTTACTTACATGTGTACATTTCGTTCTTGCTTCACACATTGCATGCGTTGTCGCGTGTGCTTTACTTGTGTAGGTTTGTGCCTTCATAGCATTGTCATGCTTATTCCAATTCGCACTGTTTTGTGCACCCTACTTGCATTTTGCATGCATTTCAATCGCGCTATTTTGCGCATCGCACTGTTTTGTGCACCCTACTTGCATTTTGCATGCATTTCAATCGCGCTATTTTTCACATCGCACTGTTTTGTGCACCTCACTTGCATTTTGCATGCATTTCATTCGCGCTATTTCGCGCTTCGTGCTATCTTACGCACCTCATTTGCACTTGTTAGTGCATTGTGTTGTTACGCACTTCTCACTTGCATTGCTATGCATGTATCTAACGATATTGTACCTGTTAAGTTCTCTTTCTTTTTCAGGCACGACATTGTATGTACGATTCATTTGAGGCTGGTACGACCAGACGAATCGGACAGGAACGATATTGTATGTACGGTTCATTTGAAGCTGGCACGACCAGACGAGCCGCACAGGTATTGTATTCTCCGCGTCAAATGTAGCAAGAATTACATAATTCTCTTAGATCCTTTCTGCATTGTAATGTAGTTTGGTTTTTGGCTTGCTTAAAACGATTGCATTTATTGTATGTATTTGCTTCGTTACAGCTTTCTTTGCATGATTATAAGTTATGTTCGGCACCATGCATTGTTCTTACATTTTGCCCCTGCCTTCGGGCACATATCTTGCTATCTTGCATGCTTGTCTAAGTCTTCGACCTTGTCAAAAATGGGTCGTCTCTGGGCTTTGACATTCACTCCCGTCATTGTTATGACTCTCAAGTTCTGTCAAAGAGGGGCAACTGTAGACACCCCATTTTTGACCGTCCTCAAGACTTGGATGTCACCGTTTGAACACTAGGTGATCATCTATGTTCGTGTTCATCTTGAGTTCTCGGAGGTTTCGGTCGCGCGCCTTGCCTCAAGACCTCTCGACTTGTTTGTTTTGTACTTGGTTATACACCAAACACTTGTGTTTTTGCTTCTGAGGGAAGTGAATGGCTTGTTGGCCATCCCCACACCTCACCGGCCTTGACTTGAGGCCACCGGCCCTCTTTTCTTGCTACCGGCCAAATATTTTGGTCGGCCAGCATTGTTTTTGGTCGGCCAGCCATTTTTGTTGGTCAATCGGCCATATTTTCCAGCCGACCCCTTTCCATCTGCTTTTGGCAGATATTTTATGCCAGCCGTGTCACAGCTGGCATCCACTTTACACCCAGCTTCTTTTGGAAGCTTGAGGATTTGAACCTCTATAAAGAGGGAGCCCCTCCTCCCTCCTCTAGGTTCAGAGGATTAGGGTTAGAATTTTTATATCTATCTATCTCTATATCTCCCTCTCTTTTGATTTATGTGCGTATCTTGTGCTCAAAAGGTGTTTTTGTTCTTAGTTTTGCACTAAGACACCTAGTGTTACACTATACCTTGGAACTGAGGTCCCTTGAGGCTGATTTTGGGGTTCTTGGTTTGATTTGAACTCAGAAATTTGTTGGGGTAGTGTTCTTGAAGAGGTTCTTCAAGGGTAAGAAACTTACCTCTTTATTCCCCATTTTTGCACAGGCTTTTGACCTATCATGCTTATTGTTTTAGGCTTAGCTATAAACTAATAAAAGTTCTGATTTTGTGTGTTTTAGAACTTTGCTTAAGGTCACTTTGAGGTTTGGGGTTGTCTCCCCCCTCCAAGGGCTTGTTAGGCCTTATTTTGGGCCATCCATTTTTGCCATTGTTTTGGTCGTTGCATGACCTCTCTACCACTGAAATCCAGAGGATTTTCAGTGGTGGAGAGGTGGTTTGAGGTCCCAAATGGGAGAGGGTCATCCCCTCTCCATGTTGTCTTTAATGCTTGCATAAATGGCTTGTGTTGTAGCATGTTTTCCTAGCTTGTTTTAGCTCCATTTTAGTATGTATTAGGTGTTATTTTGCCATGATATAGCACTGTTTTAAGTTGGTTTAGACATGCCATGTATACTCCGTAAACTTGTCTTGTAATCTCATGTTTTGGCCTAACATGCATCATGTTGTAACATGTCTTTCTAGCATGATTTTGGCTTAGCCTCAAGAAGTTTTTATCTATGTTTTGGTATGCTTGAGGTCTGATTTTGGTTGTCATGGTCATCCATAACTTTCTTTGTATAGCTACCATGCAATCTAGCTTGTAGGCTTTGAGTTTTGAACCTCCAAGCATGCATTACTTGGCTCATTTAAGTGATTTGGAGTCACTTACCATGTCATTTCAGTCCACATGGCATGCTCGCTTACTTACATTTGATGCTCCTTTGATGCCTTAAAGAGTTGCTATTTTATGCTCCATGTTTGGACCATCGTGTATGTCATCATGTGTAGGCCATTTAGATGCCATCTAAGTGGGTTTTGGGGCTTATTTTGGCATGATATGATTCTGTTTTGCATTGAATAATCCATGCCATGTTTGGTTGTGATAGGTGTAGAGCAATGCTCCCTTTTGTAGCTTTGAATACCCTTTGTTTTGGGCCCGTTTCTTAGCATGTTTTGGCCTTATTCCATGCATGCTCTAACCTTGTTTTGGTCTACCTTAGGACTGTTTTAAGTCCTCTTGGCCCTTTGGGGCTTGGTTGATATGGTCATGGCTTGAACCCCTCGGCCAGCCTCAAGTTTTGGGACTCCCTTGGATGCTTTACTTGGGTAGTTTGATTGGTTTGGCACCACTCTTAATATGATTTCAGAGCTTAGCATGCTTGTCATTTGTCCATATTAGTCTCTTTTAAATGTGTTTAAGAGTTGCCTCTTTTATGCTTTAGATGATAGGCCTTTGTACATGCATGTTTGCATATCTATTCCATGCTTTTGTTGCATCATATTGGCCACTGATTTTGGCATGCTTGAGAGTTACCTATGTTAGTGTAAGTCCATCTCACCATGTTGTTGCATGCTTGTTTCATTTTGCATGTTGTTGCATGCTATACATGTCCACATGTTTAGGTTGTATGCGTATTGCATATTGCATGTTAACATGCTCATGTTGCATTAGATTTGTTGCGCACTTGAGTTATTTGCCTGCTTGCTTGCTTGCCTAGGTTGCATTACATTGTGTGTGCATCCCTTGCCTCTTGATCAATCATGATAAAGGTTGGGGCCCTTTATGTGTTTTGTGCATTTCATTTGATATTGAGTTGCACACTTGGCACCTGGGGCCATTATGCATTGAAATGCGTGATTGGTGGCCCGAGGGTCGAGAACCATACTCCTTTGAGTCTCAAACATGATGAGGAGGGTGGTGGTGCAAACATTGCTTTGAAATGCATTGCCATGTCTTGTCTGTCCTCTATTGCAACAAACCAGTATTCTGCAGAAAGAAATGGCCGGTCGGCAACTTTCAGTGCCGGCCGACTATCAATACCCAGCCGATGATATAATTTTTGGACGATGACCATAATTCCATGGCCGGTGCTCCCTCTTGGTCGGTGGCCTCCCACAACTCTTAGGGAGTATTTCAGAAGCAATTTGGAAACTTGTGCATTCCTTAGAAGAGGAAAACAGTGCATACAGAGGCAACATGAGCATGGCGATGGATTTCCGGGCAGAGTCGAGCATGCGTGCATTTATCCCTCTTCCCGAGGCTGTTTTACCGCTTTATTAGCTTAGTTAATTTCCTTAACTAGTTAAGTGGTCTGTAATAATTAATTAGCTAGAGTAGTTATTTATTTATTTGGTTTGTACTATTCTTTCGGTCCCTCGAGAGGGCGCAATTGTGTAATAAGCATGCATGTGTGTGATGCATGTCTTCCAACCTCCACTTCTTTCTCTCTTTTACTTAACCGCTTTCGATGGTTAGTTCTAGGGCATGTTTCAATCAACATCCTTATGCTATGTATGTTTGCATCATTAATCTGTATTGCATGCACCGGGCTTGGCGCATCATACTAACTACATTGTATTTAAATTCCAACTTGAATACATGTATCGAATTGTCGCATCTCATATGCCATTTTAGATTAGCCGAGCCTATTCTAGTTACATTTTGTCTGTGATGCATTAGCCATTTTTTAACATGGACTTGGATCATACATTTGATTACTAACATGTTCATTGTTTTGGTTTGGAGTACACTGTGAGTATTTGTGCTTTAGCATCTTGCATGTTTGGGAGTGTTAACATGATAGCATGCTTACCATGAGGCTATTTGCTTATGTGATATAACTGCCTGAATGCCTGTGGGTGAAGGTTGGGTTGCTTGAATTGGAATAATTCGTTGAAACCCGTGTTTTAGCCTACTTGCGAGTAGCAAATTTCAAACCATTTTCCAAAACAAGACGGATATGCGATGCTTTGTTCCAAATTAGGCGATCTAGTCTATACTTATGTGTTGTGCGCATCACATAGTAAATTCTAGCTAATTAACCAGAATAAGAACACATATGTTTTGAAAACAAAATATCATGCTTAGTACAGGCCGATCTTCGGATCGAGCGAGCGGGGGTGCTCATAGCTGACCTTCCCCAATCGTACCCAAGTTCCCGAGCCGAGGCAACTTTGGTGATGACGGACACGTGACCTTAGACAACGAGTCAGGGTTTCCTAAATTCCCCCAAAACAAAATATTTTGGTGGCGACTCTGTATCTAGCAAAGCAGTCCATGTTTGGCACTTCTTTCTAAAAATCTGTTTTCCAAAACGATTTGCCGGACTTGGACTCTTTGGTGATTTATCAATCTTGCATTGCACTTTGCGAGATCAGATTAAGAACTGTGACATTGAGTCTGAACTGTAGTGAGCCCCAAATGAACAAAACGGGATTTCCTCCTGGGATGTTCGGGGACGTCTACACCGAGCAATTTCATTAATAGAGAAATTGAGTTTACAGTTTGTGTCTCTGATTAGACGAGTTGGTCGATTTACTGGATCTGAGCTGTAGAGAGTTGAAGCTCTGTTCTTCGTTGTTGAACTTTATTAGGTAATTTGATGTTTTATGTACTTCTTTCTCTTTGGGTTAAATTTTTTGTTTTTCGAAAAACTGAACCAAAAAAAAAAAAAAACAAGAAGAAGAAGAAAGGAAGAAAGGAAGAAGAAACACTCAGTGCTTTGTTATTAAGAGATATGTTTACTTGCTGAGAAACTATAGGAAAGTAAATGAGAAATGTGAATTTTGTTTTTTGGATGATTTGGTTTTAATTTAGTGAGAGGTACATTAACCATTTCTGTGATTTTAGTATGAAGTTGAAATGAGTTTTTCATCTTCTTGAAGGATTTTCTTCAATTTTCATTCTGGTTTTGTATTGTACAATGTTTTTGAATAGTAGTGTATTGTTTGGATTGTTGAAATTGTCTGCATAGGTGGTAAAGTTATATAGGGTCATAGTTTCTTTGATATATTGCACTGGTATATATTACGTATGCCTCTTAGGTGCTTGATAAAATGCCACTAAGAGTGGTTGACTCTTACTATCCTTGTATATTGTTTTCTTGTGAGTTTTTTAAATATCTGTATTGGTATCTATATCTATATATGTATCTATATAAATACATAAAGAAAACCACTATATGTGAAATTTATCATGTTATTATATATAAGAAATCGCCAAGGAGATGAAAAGTTTGGTGAAAAAAAAAATGTTATATATAGAAACAATGACACAAAAAAAATCTAGAATTTTTTTTTCCCAGTTTTTAGAGAAAAAAAATTATAGTTTATGCTAAAATGCCAATAATGTTGGCTACAAGTAGATATCATATCAGTACATTGTATTTGATGGCAATATTTCCAAGCATTTGTGAAAGTCATGTATGAAAGTTTTTTTTTCCTATCCATGCCATCATTAAAAACACAGGTTTTAGTATGAAGTTGAAATGAGTTTTTCATATTTTTGAAGGATTTTCTTTAATTTTCTAGCCGAGGAAAAATTGGGTTAAACATTCTAGTTTTGTACAATGTTTTTGAATAGTAGTGTATTATTTGGATTGTTGAAATTGTCTACATATGTGGTAAGGCTATATAGGGTCATAGTTTCTCTGATATCTTGCATTTGTATATGTTATTTATGCCTATTAGGTACTTGATAAAATGCCACTAAGAGTGGCTGACTCTTACTATACTTGAATATTGTTTTGTTGTGAGTTTTTTTTTAATATCTGTATCTATATCTATATCTATATATATACATAAAGAAAACTACTATATTTGAAATTTATCATTTTTTTAGATAAATAAATTTATCATATTATTATATATATGAGAAATCACCAAGGAGATAAAATGTTTGGTGAAACAAAAATGTTAATAAATAGCAGCCATCACAAACGCACACACACACACACACAAAGCAAAACAAATAAAAAAAAATCTAGAATTTGTTTTTAATTGTTTTCAAAGAAAAAAAATTCTAGTTTATGCTAAAATGCCAACAACATTCGGTACGAGTAGATATCATATCAGTACATTGTATTTGATTGTAATCACTACAACAAAAAGTATAATTAATAACATTTGTTTATAGCATTTTTTTATGAATGTTATAAAATAAAAGGTATACATAACATTTTTTAATAAAATGCTGTAAAAGATTTTTGAATAATAACATTTAATTTTTTATAGCAATTTTTTATATTTTAATAGCAATTGAAAACCAATATTAAAGCTTTCCTTAGTACGGAACTTCATTCTACAGGATATAGCAAAGGAAGAATGCTATTGAAACCTGAAAGAAAAAAGGCGCTCTAAATTTGCCGCGTTTTTTCCATTCAGTTCCCATCTCTTGCACGACCCCTCTCTTGCGTTGTATTTCTTCCACATATAATCGCAAATCGAGCATACAAAAAAACCCTAGAAAACACTTGGAATTTGTTTCAAGTTTTTGCGTTTGATTTGGCAAGTTTGTGTCTCCGATTGGACGAGTTGGTTGATTTACTGGATCAGAGTTGTAAGGAGTTGAAGCTCTGTTATTCATCGTTGAAGTTTCATAGGTAATTTGATGTTTTATGTACTTCTTTCTCTTTGGGTCATTTTTTTTTTTTCTGAAAAATTGAACCAAAAAAAGAAGAAGAAGAATAAGAAGAAACACTCAGTGCTCTGTTATTTTGGATGATTTGGTTTTAATTTAGTAAGAAGTACATTCTCTGATATATTGCACTAGTATATATTATTATGCTTCTTAGGTGCTTGATAAAATGCCACAAAGAGTGGCTGAACTTGTATACTGTTTTCTTATGAGTTTTTTTAATATCTGTATTAGTATCTATATCTATATCTATATTTATATATATGTACACATAAAGATAACCACTATATTTGAAATTTATCATGTTATTATATATGAGAACTCACCAAGGAGATGAAAAGTTTGGTGAAACAAAAATGTTATATATGCCAATAACATTGGCTACAAGTAGATATCATATCAGTACATTGTATTTTATGGCAATATTTCCAACCATTTGTGAAAATTATGTGTGAAAGTTTTTCTTCTATCCATACCATCATTAAAAACACGATGGAAATTGTAGGTGAGTTAGGATTTTTGGCCTATTGATATAGCAATACTATGTAGTTTGAGGTTGTTTAACTTTTATGGAATATAGTTTGATCGCGTTATATGTAGTTTTTCATGTGATTGTTATTGAGTTAGGAAATTGTTGACTTTAAAGATATTGTTGGATTTTGATTGTCTTCATTGATATAATGATTATTTGAAATTAATCTATGACCAATTGAACCCAAAAAAAAAAGAAAAAAAAAGAAAGGTTATGTGATTTAACTTCAATTAAACTCTGTTTGGATATATAAATTTGGATTTGGGAATTAAATTAAAATTTATAGATTTAAATTCCCTAAGTTATGGGAACTTAATTAATATTCAAAACTCTCTGTGTAATGAGTTAAATTGATTATACATGAGCAATTATGGACCTTTTATTAGATATTAGTTAACAGCAGCAACAAGCACTTATATGGACACATCTGCACCCAATTTGCTGTTGCAAACTGTGATAAACTGTAGAATTGAGAATTAGCAGACAACTCTTATATACAAGCTCAACCAAGAACTAAGAAAATAGAACTGCAAACTGTAGAATATAGAGAAGTAGGATAAAGCCAATGAGACTTCAGAACCCTCATTGATCAAGTCAGCATACAAGCACTAGGATAAACACTCAACAGCTTCAAACATTCGAACAAGTCGCTGGGTAGAAGATCTGTAAAGACCTACATCTACAATTTGCCATAGGTTGTAGACTTGAGAAAAGTAGGATAGCAGCCAACTCTTCTATACAGACCTCAACCTAGAACCAACCTAGATACACCTCAAAACAACATATAGCTAGCCAATGAGACTTCAATACCCTGGATATAGAGAAAATGAGACCATAACAAAGAGGGCAGATCAACCTGCAACTTCAACCCTCACAGCAAGCAGCAAATCTACACTGACTTTTAGAGCTCACTTCACTCAACCCACAACTCACAAAATACACTCTACCTAATTTGAGGCCTCACCAACTCAACCCACCATCCCTAAGCAAAGTACTAGCTTAGAACATACGAGCAAACTACTAGCAGAAAAGGACACTTCTCTGATTACAAATACACTCAAACACCATCCCCACCACACTGGCCAACCCAGGAAATAGCTGAGAAACTCATAGCTAAGAAAACCACAGCAACAAACAACAGGATAGAACACAATCCAAAGAATATAGGGCTCACTATCATTCAACCCTCAACAGGAATTCCCTAACCCCCCAAACCAGCCAATATTTGCAGAAAGATGTGGAAAAAATATATAAACTGAATATACTCCATTATGCACAATAAAAGGGGTTTTTTTCCCCCCCCTCCCTATGGGAGGGGAGGGGAGGGATTGTTTGGCTTATTCAAATTTTGTGGTTGAAATTTCATCAAACTATATTAGTTTAGTTATTTATTTATTATATGTATTTTTATTTGATTTGAATATTGCTTTGCTATTTATTAGAACTATATTTCTTTTTCTTTATTGTATTCTTGTTTTTTTACTCCAATAATATGATCTTCTCATTATATATGACCATTTATAGGCAAATTTATATTTTTGCCTACTTATGAAAGTTAAGGCAATGGAATTGATGCCTATAATACAGTTTTATTTATTCATTATAGTTATCAGAAAATAATATAGCCTTGGTGTAGCATTGCCTAAGACTGAAATTCAAAAAGATCATGTTCGAAGACCTATATATTTATGTATCATAGTTTATTAAGAAATCCCTATTTTCATTATTTAGATGCACTTCTATTTGCGTGAAATTTCTCCACCATTCTGATCTAAGCAACTATATGTATTACTTGGCCATATTAGGAAAAGAGTTATCTCACAATTAATGATAGAGAAAGATTGGGTGCATCTTAATAGGTAATGAAAATTATATTTGGAACCTATTGTCCTTAAAATATTTATTCTCAAATGTGTTGATAAATTTGGACTTTGAATGGTAAAATAAAACTACAGATGAATACATGAAAGAAGCATGGAATTTTGTGGACATGGCTAAAAGGAATGTAGGGTATCCAAAGAAGATTACATGTCCTTGCAAAGATTGTCGAAACTTAAGTCACCATTGTATTGAGGTTGTGTATGAGAATTTGGTCATAAAGGGAATGGATGAAACTTATACAAATTGATTTCATCACGGAGAACAACCAAATGTGAGTGATAAACTTGATATGGAAATGTTAGGCTCATACAATTTATTTAAAGCTGCATGTGCGCCAGATGACAATTATGAAAAATCTATTGATGAAAGTAGAAATGAGGAATTTTTCAAATTACTGGAAGATACAGAAACCCCATTATATTTAGGCTATAAAAAATACACAAAGTTGTCAGCAATTGTAGCTTTTTACAAGCTCAAAGCTGTAAATGAATGGTCTGAAAATAGTTTTAATAAACTTCTGGAGATATTACATGATATGTCACCAATAGGAAACGTCATTCTGAAGTCTGTATACTCTGTGAAATTTTTTTCCAAAGCATTTGATTTAGCGTATGAGAAAATTCATGCTTGTGTGAATGATTGTTGTTTGTTTAGAAAAAAGAATGTTGAAATGGAGAGTTGTCCAAAATGAGGTTTTTCACGATAGAAGGTCGATCAACGCACCAATAAAATTAAAAAAGGTGTTCCTGCTAAAGTGCTAAGATATTTTCCTATAATCCCAAGGTTTAGGAGGATGTTTAGGTCATCACAAATGGCTGAAGATTTAAGGTGGCATTTTGCTCATAAAAGTGAAGCTAGCAAGATGCAACACACGGTTGATTCTTGCTCATGGGACTTGGTTAATAATAAGTGGCCACTTTTTAAAGCAGATCCTTGCAATCTTAGACTAGGTCTAGCTGCTGATGATTTCAATCTAATTCATAATTTGAGTTCTATTTACAGTTGTTGGCTCGTGATGCTAGTTGCATATAACTTCCCACCATGGTTATGTATGAAAAGAGAAAATGTTATGTTGACATTATTGATTCCAGGAAAAAAGCAACCAGGTAATGACATTGATGTATATTTACAACCGCTTATAGAAGACCTACAGAGTTATGGAATAATGGGGTGAATATTTATGATGCTTTCACAAAAACTATTTTCAATTTGAGGGCAATTTTATTGTGGACAATAAATGACTTGCCAGCATATGGAAATCTCTCTGGGTGTACTACAAAGGGTAGAATAGCATGTCCTATATGTGGCAACAATTCATATTCACAGTGGCTAACATTTAGTAGGAAGTTTGCATACATGGGCCACAGGTGCTTCCTTCCACCATCTCACCCTTTTCGAAAAAAAAAAACTTGGTTTGATGGTAAGGAAGAAAAGAGAAGAAATCCAAAAATCATGACTGGCAACAACATTTGGGTTTCTATTAAAGACATGAAGAATGATTATGGAAAAAGTGGAAAGAAGAAGCGAAAGCGAGATAATGAACCTATTCAAACGTGGAAAAAGAGGTCAATTTTTTTTGAATTACCTTATTGGAAGGTAATTGTTATTGACTATTTTGATATATCTTATTTATTTATTTA
>NW_021025504.1:898245-911370 GCF_004153795.1 Camellia sinensis
ATTTTTTTTGAATTACCTTATTGGAAGGTAATTGTTATTAACTATTTTGATATATCATATTTATTTATTTATTTATTTTATTTTTTTGAGTTTTTGATAGTAGCAATTTTATAAGTGTTTTTATAATGATTTCTCAAGAACTTACATTACGTCATAATTTCGATGTAATGCATATAGAGAAAAATGTTTGTGAGAGCATCATTGGCACCTTGTTGGATATCAATGGAAAATCAAAGGATGGTCTCAATGCTCGTAAGGATTTACAAGGAATGGGAATACGACATGACTTGCATCTAAAAGACCATGGGACTAGAACATACCTCCCTGCAGTTGCACATACACTATTAAGGACTGAAAAGAAAATATTTTGCAAGAGGTTATTTGACCTGAAGTTACCTGATGGGTATAGCTCAAATATTGGGAATTGTATATCGATGGAGGAATGCAAGATTATAGGCCTCAAATCCCACGATTGTCATGTTCTGATACAATAATTGTTGCCTATAGCTTTGAAAGGATTAATGCCATAAGGACCAAGAAATGCCATAATTCGGTTGTGTTCATTCTTCAATAGAATATGTCAACGAGTCCTTGATAGAGAACAAATAGCTGCCGTCGAAGAAGAAGTCATTGAAACCTTATGCATGTTTGAAAGGTTTTTTCCACCTTCATTCTTTGACATCATGATTCATTTAACGATTCACATAAGATGAGAAGCATGATTATGTGGACCAGTCCAATAATGTTGGATGTATCTCTTTGAAAGGTGAATACCTATTTTATAATTATGAAATATGACTATGTGTTAAGAAGTATCATTTTAATATGATGTTCATTTTTCTTAAGATATATGAAGACACTCAAAGGATATAATAGGAATCTTGCACAACCTAAAGGCTGTATCGCGGAATGCTATCTTGTCGATGAGTGCATGTTATTTTGCAATAAAAATATGAAGACAACTATTGAAGTAGATTATCAAGTAGGCTGCAATCAAGATTTTGATAATGATGTGATTCTTGAAGGTCGTCCAATTTTAGGTAAACATCAATCACATTAACTGATGAATTGTTGGAAACTGTACATCGTTGCACGTTGTTCAATACAGCCATATTGGAACCCTATTTGGAGTAAGTATGATAGAATTTCCAATGCATAACTTACTAGGTACTTGATATCACTTATAAACCACTTATCTATTTTGGTTTCAGGATGCATTTTGAGGACTTAAAGCAATCAAATAGGAGCCTTGGTCTTCAAAAAAATAAAATCTTACTTTTGAAGTGACATGCTGACAATTTCGCAGCATGGTTTAAGGAAAAGGTTACATGTTATTTCAAATCAGTTTGTCTAGAAGAATATGATAACATAACATAACATATGAATTTATTCCCTTATTTTTTAATAGATTCAGTTTCATACCCCATCAACTAATGAGTTGGACAAACTAAAATGGCTTGCATATGGTCCTAGAAAGCATGCAATGTCCTATAATGGATATATAATTAATGGGCAGCGGTTCCACACAAAGGAAGCAGAGAAGTCAACTCAAAATAGTGGTGTTTCCATTGAAGCTACAACCATGTGCAGAGCAAGTGCAAAGCACACTTCACAAGTTATTGATGTCGTTGCATATTATGGTATAATCAGAGATATATTTTTATTAGATTACCATACATTTCAACTTCCAATTTTCAAGTGTGATTGGGCAAATATTAGACATGGTGTTAGATTTGAAGATGGTTTTACACTTGTTAATCTACCCCAAGGTGAGAACCAATATGAGAGGGAGCCTTTTATATTGGCCTCACAAGCAAAACAAGTGTTTTATTCGAGAGAAACTGATTCATCTAATTGGTATGTTTTACTAAAGGCACCACCAAGAGGTTCTTATGAGTTGGAAATGTATGATGAGAATGCGGATATGTCTTCCAGGCCACAACATGTTTCATCACTTGATTTGAACATTGATGATGATAATGACGAAGGTAGTTTTGTGAGAGAAGATTGTGAGGGCATATTGGTGTGATTTGTGTGCTACTCTTGAAAAGATTGTAGTTTTTATCTAAAGTCTTTTTGAGTTTATAATCTTATTTTGAAATTTCTTTTTGAAGGACTAGTTTACATTCTAAATTTGTTTCAGAATTATTTATGGTGGTTTGAAACAAGATAAACTCATGATCAATGTATAATATTACACTTTACAAGTTTTTATTTGAAGCTTTTTGGGAAATGATGGTATATATAGGTTTTTTTGCTTGGTCATTTCTATCACTTTTGTAGCCTTTATGTATTTATAAAGTATACAGCTCAATTCTTGTTTCAAGATACTTTCTTTATTTCAATTCATTTCTCTAACTAAGTTTGGAATTTGATGCTATGTTATTATTTGTTGAATAGGTTGGCTACCGAAAAGAAAATCTTTTGCAAGAGGTTATTTGACCTAAAGTTACCTGATGGGTATAGCTCAAATATTGGAAATTGTATATCGATAGAGGAATGCAAGATTATAGGCCTCAAATCCCACGATTGTCATGTTCTGATGCAACAATTGTTGTCTGTAGCCTTGAAAGGATTAATGTCGAAGGGACCAAGAAATGCCATACTTCAGTTGTGTTCATTCTTCAATAGAATATGTCAACGAGTCCTTGATAGAGAACAAATAGTTGCCCTCGAAGAAGAAGTCATCGAAACCTTATGCGTGTTTGAAAGGTTCTTTCCACCTTCATTCTTTGACATCATGATTCATTTAACGATTCACATAGGACGAGAAACACGATTATGTGGACCAGTCCAATACCGTTGGATGTATCCCTTTGAAAGGTGAACACCTATTTTATGATTATTAAATATGACTATGTGTTAAGAAGTATCATTTTAATATGATGTTCATTTTTCTGAAGATATATGAAGATACTCAAAGGATATGTTAGGAATCCTGCACGACCTGAAGGCTGCATCGCAGAAAAAAGTGAAGATAGCAAGATGTGACACCCAGGTGATTCTTGCTTATGGGACTTGGTTAATAATAAGTGGCCACTTTTTTCATCAGATCCTCGCAATCTTAGACTAGGTCTAGCCGCTGATGGTTTTAATCCATTTCGTAATTTGAGTTCTACGTACAGTTGTTGGCCCATGATGCTAGTTGCATATAACTTCCCACCATGGTTATGCATGAAAAGAGAAAATTTTATGTTGACATTATTGATTCCAGGAAAAAAAGAAACCAGGTAATGACATTGATGTATATTTACAACCACTTATAGAAGACCTGTAAGAGTTGTGGAATAATGGGGTGAATATTTATGATGCTTTCACAAAAACTGTTTTCAATTTAAGGGCAATTTTATTATGGACAATAAATGACTTTCCAGCATATGGAAATCTCTCTGGGTGTACTACGAAGGGTAGAATAGCATGTCCTATATGTGGCAACAATACATATTCACAGTGGCTAACATTTAGTAGGAAGTTTGCATACATGGGCCACAGGTGCTTCATTCTGCCATTTCACCATTTTCGAAAGAAAAAAACTTGGTTTGATGGTAAGGAAGAAAAGAGAAGAAATCCAAAAATCATGACTGGAAACAACATTTGGGTTTCTATTAAAGACATGAAGAATGATTATGGAAAAAGTGGAAAGAAGAAGCAAAAGCGAGATAATGAACCTATTCAAACGTGGAAAAAGAGGTCAATTTTTTTTGAATTACCTTATTGGAAGGTAATTGTTATTGACTATTTTGATATATCTTATTTATTTAATTTTTTTTTTGAGTTTTTGATAGTAGCAATTTTATAAGTGTTTTTATAATGAATTCTCAGGAACTTACATTACGTCATAATGCATATAGAGAAAAATGTTTGTGAGAGCATCATTGGCACCTTGTTGGATATCAATGGAAAATCAAAGGATGGTCTCAATGCTCGTAAGGATTTACAAGAAATGGGAATACGACACGACTTGCATCCAACAGACCATGGGACTAGAACATACCTCCCTGCAGCTGCACATACACTATCAAGGACTGAAAAGAAAATATTTTGCAAGAGGTTATTTGACCTAAAGTTACCCGATGGGTATAGATGACTAGGCTTAACGTAACTAGCGCCTTGGCATAACATCGGTCTAAGATAACTTAGGCTATTACGGCTTCAGCTATTCAAGGAGGGAGCAAGCAAGCACACAAGCACTTTAGACATCACGAGGCATCACCAGCAAGGCACGGATCTTACAGTCAAAGTGCAAAATGCAAAGCTTAACAAAAAGATAACATGCAATGTGGCAGGAACATATGACCTAAGGATATGAATGTGGGATACTTACACTCTTCCACCTTAAAGAAGCTTTGGTCCCCAAACTTCGTCTTACCTCATTTCAACAAAGCACCTCCCTCCCCGTTCCGAGCTCAAATCATCTTCTGCTCTATCCCTCTAGCCTTTTATCTTGGACAATCCTTAATGCGGTGTAACCCCTCTCTTCCGCATACACAAGATTGGCGCTCGAAGACAAACCGCGAAAATGTAGCTTCCGCCCACAACTTGCACACGTCGGCTCTGGTGCCCATTTTCCTGATTCGCAGGTTGGTTGGTTTACGATGCGATCCGCTTGCAAAGTGAGTATCACTCTTTTAACGGTCGGTAGCAAATTATTTGTGCGCCTGTGAAATGTTCAAGTCTACTTTCTTAACTCGGTCCTTTCGGTTTAGGCGCGTATGTGTAGTGTATTCGGTATCGTATACTGTATCTACTTCTCCACTTTGACTCTGCGCACTGCCGACCACACCATATGACTTCTGTTCAGGGTTGCTACTGCGGCACGTACGAGTAAGGCTTGAAATATGTGAGAGTTTACTAAGAGCTAAATCACATTTGCAAGCCTAAAAAATACCCGTCGATGTCATAAACATTCGCGCCATATGTCGATGAACACATTACGAACCTGAAATCTTGTATCCGGACCGTGATCACTCTCCGAGAAGTACTGGCCTAACAATTCATTATGTGCATGTGAATACAGTTAGATTGGAGAGACGCGCAAGCTAGTATAAAATAAGAAATTACGACTTGCATTTACTGTGAGTTGAGCCGTAACAAGACCACGGCAGTTTTGAGCGAGTTGTAGTGAGTAACCTTTTGTCCACATCCCATTCGGTACACACTAGCCCGCTAGAAGGTTAATTTACCCGCCGACTAGATAGTTCGTTGGCCATGTATTTATATATTTTAATGTGAATTGTTAGTTTCTGGCCCAAATTATTATATTTGCATGTCATGCGATTTCTGTTATAATGCGATCTGTTTAAAGTAGGAAATTATGAATTTTTTTTTTATTTGTAATATTTTATATGAGCAGATAATTTTCTACCAAATAGATGGTGCTTGGTGTTCGCGCGCGAAAAATTCTGGGCCCAATGCATATGTCTGTGGGGTTTGCGAATGACATGGATGGGTAACATGATCAATACCGAATCATTGCGACGGATGGAGATTGGTCGATTGCGTTTTCTTATTCTCTATATATATTAGCTGTGCGTAAAAGTAACAAGTCTATATCTATAATCTTATTGAATGACGTGTGACTCATGTTTTTTGGTGGGTGAATTATCGTGGGTTGGCTATTTTGGTGTAATATTATATTATTATTATATACTAAGTGTATATCATTTTTTCAATTCTCTCTATTCATTCATATTATAGTTCCTACGTATTGGAATGCCTTTTCTGGCAATATAATTTCTAATTCGACTCTATCACTACCCATTATAGAATCTTTTTTTTTACAAATACAGTTTTCTACGGAATAATCAATATGCCTCTATCCAAATTGAAAGATCAACTCATTAGAGCATATATACAGAAAATAAAGATAATCAAATGCTAAAAAAACATCTATTCATTCTCATAGGCCATAAGCATAATCAGCCTGAAGCGAGCACTAATTTAGATGTGAAAACAGTTTGTTGAGACTTTGCCAAAATAGTGATTTGGGGGCACTGCTTGTATAGGTGGAACTCATATTTTGGCCTATTGACCATAACATATAGCACTTAACGTTCATTGTCAAATTATAGGCATTAGAAATCCAGTCTAAGCGAGAATAGTAAGAATAACCAACCATTAAAGAGAATGCTCTAAGCAGGAATTGGTTCCCAAACTAAAACAAGGCTGTGATATGATAATGATCGTGGCTTAATAAAGATTTTATATTTTGGATTATTAGCGCGTGCACTAATATGCTCAATAAAGACTGACTTAGTTTATAACAATACCACAACCACATCATTCTTATGGTATTTTTTTTTTGTACCCATTGTCCACTTACACGTTTGTCTATTCAAGAAATATCATGGTCAGTCACAGACAAGAAACAACGGGTGGGAGAACCACTTTCAACCCACCAATGTTGGCGTATCCACCTTATATTCTGGTTTTTTTAGTCGTTCTTGCTTTCGCGGATTTTGAAGATTTTTTGCGTGGTCGCATATCGGGGATTCTCCTTCCTTATCTACTTTCTAATAGATAACTACAAGGCGTGCGTTATGCTCTTAAGGATATTGGTAACTTCTTTAAGATATTAATAAATTAAATAATAGAAATCATACATGAAACTATAGTATATTCTAGAATATGAATTTACAAAGTTAGTGAATGCATATTTATAAGTGTCAATACACATAGATTGACGGACAAGTGAATTTACGCACTGAGCAGATTTGCAAAATATGATGACGCACACTCATCAGTAAGATACTTATTAGGGTATAAGCAACATGATGCAAATTCGTAAATCATTCTAAGTCGGAGACATCCTATGCTCTTTAGGACTCAAAAAGTGTTGAATAACGTACTATAGAACTTGTGCTCTGATACCATTCGTTCACACCCAAACCGCCCCTAGTAGTTTGGTGCCGTGATGGCAGTAATCCCGTAAGATTAAACCGAAGGCCAACTTACAAAATTCACACACAATCAAGAGTATTTATATAGGCTCGCAAAAAGCGGAGCAGATAATTCAAGATCACAAAGTGGTCCATAAGAAGAGTGCATAAGTCAAAGAAATGGGCATACATCTTCATAATAAGCTTTAAAATCTTGAGATACAAGGTTACAAAATACACATTACATCATAACAGAGGGCTTCCCAAGCCCGGAACATGTTCAAAAATACAAAAGCTTCAAGATTGCACCCGACGTCCTCACAGCCCGATCGTAACGATGCATGACAAAACACCTTTAAAACAACACATCTCGGCGTAAGCCGACTTAAAAAGCGTTGTTTACCTGCTCATATATTACATAGGGAGGTGAGCTTGATACCTCAGTGAAGGTACAAGTAATTAAGGGGTTAAAATGAAGATTCCCGAGGTCTTTACAAGGCTCACATAATATGATCAAGTCAAAACCAATACTTATCATACTTGGTAACAAAACATGAAGTAAAATCTTGTTCACAAACTTGTCTTGCAAAAACTCAACACTACTTAACACGTTGTCAAATCTCATAACTATAACCTCGGCATACACCTTGGTTCCTTCAAAACATACCTTGTGTCACTTAGGCCCGTAGCCTCGCTTTGCGGACCATTACTGCGTCACTTAGGCCCGTATGCCCCTTTGACCATTACTGTGTCACTTAGGCCGCGTAGCCCGCTTTGACCATTACTTGTGTCACTTAGGCCCGTAGCCCGCTTATGACCATTACTTGTTTCACTTAGGCCCGTAGCCCGCCTTGGACCATTACTGCGTCACTTAGGCCGTAGCCCGCTTTGACCATGATACTTGTGTCCACTTAGGACCGTAGCCCGCTTTGACCATTAACTTGTGTCACTTAGGCCCGTAGCCCGCTTGACCATTACTTGTGTCACTTAGGCCCCGTAGCCCCGCTTCTGACCCAATTACTTGTTGTCACTTAGGCCCGTACCCGCGTTGACCATATACTTGTGTCACTTAGGCCCGTACCCGCTTTGACCATTATACTTGTGTCACTTAGGCCCGTAGCCCGCTTTGAAAAGGACGTATCCTGTTATACTTAGACTCTCTTACATGCGAAAGTTAGAGTCCCTCCAGCAAACAAGGGACTTGTGTTTACATGAGGCTTAACGTCCCCCTAACACGAAAGGAACGGCGTTACTTAGGCTTAACGTCCTAACAACGAAAGGGACGGTTCCAAGAATTGCCATCAAAACAAAGCTTATATCTTGATACATATTAGGGGTGATCATCGTGCCTTAACAAATACTTTATCAAAACAAGGCAAAAGTCTTTAATCAAAACTTTAAGAACAATAAACTTTCATTAAAAATACCACTCACCCCTAGTTCTTGGGCGTCTCAAGGCAAAGGCCAAGTCCTACAAACACATGGCAAAGCAACTGACCATACTTCTAAAACAAAGTCTCACACCAGCAATATCTCGGAACACATGCTAATAAGTCAAACACTGTTTTTCAAATTGTCAGGAAGAATGCGGTAGCAACCAGGTCAAGCCGAGGCCCTACATCCTCCTGGCCCGAGGTGCGGCTTACCTAGCTTCGGCATGCGGCTGCACGCGAGGTGCGTGTACAAGACAACCAAAGGTGTAAGTGTTAAGCAAGGTAGGCCAGGTGAGATGACATGTCTTGGCCTATAGTGTGAGGTCTAGATGAAGTAGGTCTCGGCGGACTACCTTTCCGGAAAGTGAAGTCTGGAGACCTGGGTTTCCAACCCGTCAAGAACAGGAAGGACATGAACATGAAGATCAATGAAAGAACATGAATGCTAAAATCATAACTTGTTATTACGAGATCTGGGATTTTCATGACAATGAGTTCGAAAACATGACCACTGGTACCACTACTTGAAATATGCAAGAACAAACACATAAAACATGGATCTAGGCATGAGCCTTCGGATCAACAACATGAACTTCTTGAAGAAACCACATGACGTCATTTTCTCTTTCCTAAACCCAGGGGAGACTTAGGATTTGGCAGAGTTGAAGATTCTTTTATTGCAAATATCCAAACAAATAATGCATGGTCCTTAACCACATCCATAATTTCAAACTCGAATAGCATTATTATGCAATAATATCATCACAACATGCGTTACAATGAACATCATAGGCATATGATTATTCTTGATCGCGCCGTCATGTAAGTTTCAATGTAATCTAATAGTCCTTATGTAGATACTTCATGTCGGCATGACTTGCAAAATAGACTGGTTTGAGTATTAGTGGCCATCTCTGATATGTGATATGAAAGTGTCGGCTTAAATAGGAAAGAGAAAACTTAGGCATTACAATTCGTAGCTCTCTCTTCACGAACTACAGATACATCACGTCAATGCCCTCTTTCTAGGATCTTCGAATGCGCTCATGCCTAACATTCCATCTGTTCTTTGTGTTTGTTCCATAAGCATATGATATTCTACACAGAGTATTGAGTGGCTTACCCTCTCTCTCAGTCTCATGCCCTCCGCTGAACACTAACTTCATCAGGTCATCGATACGAACACACGCTGGTCACCAGCAAGTTGCGTTCTGGTATATTATATCATATCAGTAATATAAGATGATAGTATATGCATTGCAATCATAGATCACATAGCATCGTATCTTGACTTAACAGGCTAGTCAGTCGCAACTTACCTTCGGAACTGCCTATAAGCGTTTCTTCCGGGTGGAAACCCAGGCCTGAAGCGTGGTCGACAGTGACCTCTCGAGACTAAGGTCCAAGGTAGGATTAACATCGACCACCTGACTACTACACGTTGCAGACACGACTCTTTGCGCCTGGCCCCTATAGACCTCTTGGTCACTCACAACCATCGAGTCTTAAGACTTGCCATAGGTACCACATCTCCACGGTCACAGAGCCGTCGGGGCTATCAGAGCGTGCATAAGGGGTAACAATCTCGGGCCCTAATTTCGAGTCGATACAGCTATATCGGCTCGCTTGGTTCGCTTGGTGATTCACAACTGACTTTCCTTGTCTGCCCAAGATATGTAATACTAGTCAGCGGGTCTAATGCACCGCCAGTTGCGAAGGCACCAAAGTGGAGCGTCGCAAGATTTTAGATACCGTATTAGGGGGTGGTTGAGACCCTGGACCTTGCCTATGAGTCCCGAAGTTCACCCCAGACAGTGTCGATATCTTTTATTCTTAGTATGTATTTCCTTGAAGTGTACTCGATCTAAAAGCTTGACGTCTTGGTTAATGGATCTAACTTATGTAGCAGGCTTAGAACATGTACCTACCGGCCTCTAATGGGCATATACCTTACGGGTTAAAATCAACTAGCGCTTAGGCCTGCGTACCTTATGTAATATGGCCAGTTTTCTTCGGAACCGTACTTCAAGGAGGGGAGCAATATGAGCAAGGGGCACACCCAAGCCTTAAGGTAAACACAACTCGGCTAAGGGCGATGTCAATAAGCGGCGATAGGCATTCTAATTATACTTATAGGCACAACAAGTCCCAACATGTTTTGCGCAAACTGCTCAAGCCGTGTGGAGACATACAACCAATCCGCCAATCCATAAACATTCCCATCGCAGCTGTGCAGGAAACATTGCACTAGAATTATGACATGATGGGTATACATCATCTAAGTGTTTCTGCAATTGACTCCCATTTTCCAATTTATGCAAACTTTTGTTTATTTATTTATTCACTTCACATCATTTTAATTCACTTTCTTTCACTACATTCAAACTTCCTTTTTATTTAATTTCCAAATTAGATCACGTTAAGGTATAAGTGGTTTCTGGAATGAACTTCCATTTTTAATTTTCTAGCAACTTCCATTTTTATTTTTTATTTAACTTTCTTTTTTTAGTTCAGATTCTTTTCTACTCAACTTCCTTTTTTATTTAATTTCCAAATAGATCGTTAAGGTATAGTGGTTTTTGGATTGAACTTCATTTTTAATTTTATGCGAATTTCATTTTTATTTTTATTCAACTTCCATTTAATTTCATTTAAACTTTCTATACAACTTCCTTTTTTATTTAATTTTCCAAATAGATCGTTAAGTATAGTGGTTTCTGGATTGAAACTTCCATTTTTAATTTGCTGCAACTTTCATTATTTATTTTTATTCAACTTCCCTTTTTATTCATTTTCTTTTCAATTACTTCTTATAATTTCCAAAATGATCGTTAAGGTATAGTGGTTTCTTGGATTGAATTCCATAATTTAATTTTATGCAACTTTCATTTTTATTTTTATTCAACTTCCATTTTTTATCAATTTAACTTTTCTTAACTTCCCTTTTTTATTTAATTTCCAATAGATCGTAAGTATAGTGGTTTCTGGATGGAACTTCCATTTTTAATTTTATGCAACTTTCATTTTTATTTTATTCAACTTTCCATTTTTATTCAATTTACTTTTCTATAACTTCCTTTTTTATTTAATTTCCAAATAGATCGTTAAGGTATAGTGGTTTTCTGGATGAACTTCCATTTTTAATTTTATGCAACTTTAATTTTTATTTTATTCTACTCCATTTTTTATCAATTTCACTTTTTCATTAAACTTCCTTTTTTTATTTATTCCAAATAGATCTTAGATATAGTGGTTTCTGGATTGAACTTCCATTTTTAATTTTATGCAACTTCATTTTTATTTTTTTAACTTCCTTTTTTATTCATTTACTTTTCTATTACTTCCTTTTTATTTAATTTCCAAAATAGATCGTTAAGAGTAGTGTTTTTGGTTTGAACATCCATTTTTATTTTATGCAACTCATATTTTATTTTATTCACTTCCATTTTTATTCAATTTACTTTCCTATTAAACTTCCTTTTTATTTAATTTTCCAAATAGATCGTTAAGGTATAGTGGTTTCTGGATTGAACTCCATTTTAATTTTATGCAACTTTCATTTTATTTTTATTCTACTTCCATTTTATTCAATTTACTTTTTCTATTAAACTTCTTTTTTTATTTAATTTCCAAGTAGATCGTTAAGGTATAGTGGTTTCTGATTGAACATCATTTTTAATTTTATGCAAACTTTCAATTTTTTTGAATTTTTTATCAGATTACTTTCTATAAATCTTCCTTTTTTTTTAATTTCCAAATAGATCGTTAAGGTATAGTGGTTTTCGGATTGACTTCCATTTTTAATTTTATGCAACTTTCTATTTTATTTTTCACTTCTTTAAATTCAATTACTTCTATTTAAGCTTCCTTTTTTATTTAATTTCCAAGATAGATCGTTAAGGTATAATGGTTTGGATTGAACCTCCATTTTAATTTATGCACTATCATTTTTATTTTTATTATACTTCCATTTTATCAAATTATTTTCTATTAAACTCCTTTTTATTTAATTCCAAATATCGTTAATGTATGTGGTTTCTGGATGAACTTCCATTTTAATTTCTAAACTTCCATTTTTATTTTTATTTTATTTCCTTTTTTATTTTCTTTTCTACTATCAACTTCCCTTTTTTTTAATTTCCAAATAGATCGTTAAGGTAAGATGTTTTTGATTGAACTTCCATTTTTAATTTTATGCAACTTTATCTTTTTATTTTTATTCAACTTCCATTTTTATTCAAATTTACTTTTCTATTAACTCCCCTTTTTTATTTAATTCCAAATAGATCGTTAAGGTAAAGTGGTTTCGGATGAACTTCATTTTATTTTTCTGCAATTTCCTTTTTATTTTATTCTTTTAACTCCATTTTTATTCAATTTACTTTTCTATAAATTCCTTTTATATTATTTCTTTCGAAAAGATCGTTAAGTATAGTGGTTCTATGGATGAATTCATTTGTAATTTTCTGCAACTCCATTTTATTTTTATTTAACTTTCTTTTTTTATTCAAGTTTACTTTTCTATCAAACTTCCTTTTTTTATTTAATTTTCCAAATAGATCGTAAGGTATAGTGGTCTTCTGGATTGAACTTCCTTTTTAATTTTTGCAACTTTCATTTTTTTTATTCACTTCCATTTTATTCAATTTAACTTTTCTATTAAACTTCTTTTTTATTATCCAATAGATCGTTAAGGTATAGTGGTTTTTGGATTGAACTTCCATTTTTAATTTTATGCAACTTTCATTTTTATTTTTATTCACTTCCATTTTTATTCAATTTACTTTCTAATAAAAACTTCTTTTTTATTTAAG
>NW_021025504.1:917416-933688 GCF_004153795.1 Camellia sinensis
GAGAGAGATCGTTCTAAGTTAGATCTTGATCTACCGTGATGTTCTTATGTTCACGTATTTTGCATTGCATGAATCGACATGATTTTGTAAGCCATGCATCGCTTGAATTCGGTTTTAGAAAGAGAAAATGATGTTCATGTGTTCTTCAAGAAAGTCACGTTTTGATCCGAAAGCTTTTCGATTTTGACTAGACTCATGTTTTGTGTTTGTTCTTGCATGATTTTCAACTATGGGTACCCAGGTCCATGTTTTCAAACTCATAGCATGAAAATCCCAGATTTGTGATGACAGATTGGTATCATCGAACATTCATATTTTCCATGTTTCATACTCATGTTCTTCATATTCATCAGCAGAGGGAAAACCCAGAGTTTCCGACCTCTTTTCCTTGCATGTGGCCCTCGGAAACACACCTCGGCTTAGACCTGGTTGATGCCCAGTATGCTTTCCAAGATCATTTGCATGCATGTTAGACTTGTTTTGAGGAATATGTTCAAGTACGCTTTGCAATGTGATTGTAGGACTGGACCTTGCTTGACCCCGACGTTTGAAGAATTATGTGAGTGGTATTTTTAATAAAGCTATGTTATACTTGTCTTGATAAAACTCGTCTTGCCTTGTTTGTATTTGATTTAGCATGAATGACTATCCCTACTTGCATATCAAGCACTATCTTGTTTTGATGACATTTCTTGAAAGTCCTTAGTTGCAGGGGACTATAATGCAACTGCACTCTTGTCTTGATATGTCATCGCACTTGTAATATGTAGATGTAATAACATCCAAAGAACTTGAAAGGCCGGCAATGAACTTGATTTCCCTCTTGATTGTAAAGTATGCTATGTATTGTTTGAAAGAAATCTTGGGTGTCAATCATGCAAAACCTTTATTTCTAGTATCATTCACTGAGTATCCAAGCTCACCCTCTCTATATATATGTAGGTGATGAACAAGAAGGCATTGAGGCCTAGACGTGATTGCCGATGTGTTTTGGGCGCATAGCCGACATGTTTTGGATTTGTGTTTTGCATCGTCTTGAAGATTATGCTTCTCGGCTTATGTTTTCTTTGTTTGTTTTGGCATATGTCGGCTTGAGAAGCCTTTTGGTCAGGATGTATTTTGGTATCTCATTCTTGTTGTATCTAAATTGTAAGACTTGTAAAGATGCTTGATGTATGACATTCCATTGGACATATGCACGGCTCTCATGGACTATTTAGATTTTGTATATGTATATATATTGCTTCCGCACTTGTAAGCCCCATATTTTATACTCTGATTGTGTGTAATTTTTGTAAGACGGCCTTCGGTAACCTCGGGTTACTGGCCATCACGGCACCAAACTACTAGGGGCGGTTTGGGGGCGTGACATTTTTAATCGACTTCCATTTTTATTCAATTTATTTTTCTATTCCACTTCCTTTTTTATTTAATTTTCAAATAGATCGTCAAGGGGTAGTGGTTCTTTGAATGAACTTCCATTTTTAATTTTCTGCAACTTTCATTTCTATTTCTATTCAACTTCCATTTTTATTCAATTTACTTTTCTACTAAACTTCCTTTTTTATTTAATTTCCAAATATATCGTTAAAGTATTGTGGTTTCTTGAATGAACTTCCATTTTTAATTTTCTGCAACTTTCATTTCTATTTTTTTTCAACTTCCATTTTTATTCACTTTACTTTTCTATTAAACTTCCTTTTTTATTTAATTTCCTAATAGATCGTTAAGGTATGGCGGTTTCTTGAATGAATTTCCATCTTTTATTTTCTGCAACTTCCATTTTTATTTTTAATTAACTTCCAATTTTCTTCAAGTTACTTTTCTATTCAACTTCCTTTTTTATTTAATTTCCAAATAGATCGTTAAGGTTTAATGGTTTCTTGAATGAATTTATATTTTTAATTTTCTGCAATTTCCATTTTTATTTCTATTCAACTTCTTTTTTTATTCAACTTTCTTTTTTATTCAACTTTCTTTTTTATTTAATTTCCAAATAGATCGTTAAGGTATAGTGGTTTCTAGATTGAACTTCCATTTTTAATTTTATGCATCTTTCACTTTTATTTTTATTCAACTTCCATTTTTATTCAGTTTACTTTTCTACTAAACTTCCTTTTTTATTTAATTTCCAAATAGATCGTTAAGGTATAGTGGTTTCTTGAATGAACTTCCATTTTTAATTTTCTGCAACTTCCATTTTTATTTTTATTCCACTTCCATTTTTATTCAATTTATTTTTCTATTCAACATCCTTTTTTATTTAATTTCCAAATAGATTGTTAAGGTATAGTGGTTTTTGGATTGAACATCCATTTTTATTCAATTTACTTTTCAATTAAACTTCCTTTTTTATTTAATTTCCAAATAGATCGTAAAGGTATGGTCGTTTCTTGAATGAACTTCCATTTTTAATTTTCTGCAAGTTTCGTTTCTATTTTTGTTCAACTTCCATTTTTATTCTATTTGCTTTTCTATTAAACTTCCTTTTTTATTTAATTTCCAAATAGATCGTTAAGGTATAGTGGTTTCTTGAATGAACTTCCATTTTTAATTTTCTGCCACTTCCTTTTTTATTTTTATTCCACTTCCATTTTTATTCAAGTTATTTTTCTATTCAACTTCCTTTTTTATTTAATTTCCAAATAGATCGTTAAGGTATAGTGGTTTCTAGAATGAACTTCCATTTTTTAATTTTCTGCAACTTCCATTTTTATTTTTATTCAACTTCCTTTTTTATTTAATTTCCAAATAGATCGTTAATGTATAGTGGTTTCTGGATTGAACTTCCAATTTTAATTTTATTCAACTTTCACTTTTATTTTTATTCAACTTCCTTTTTTATTTATTTTCCAAATAGATCGTTAACATATAGGAATTTCCATTTTTAATTTTATGCAACTACCATTTTAATTTTATTCAACTTCCATTTTTATTCTATTTACGTTTCTATCAAACTACTTTTTTTTTTATTTCAGTTCCAAATAGATCGTTAAGGTATAGTGGTTTCTTGAATGAATTTCCATTTTTAATTTTCTGCAACTTCTATTTTTTTTTATTCGACTTCCATTTTTATTCAAGTTATTTTTCAATTCAACTTCCTTTTTTACTTAGTTTCCAAATACATCGTTAAGGTATAGTGGTTTCTTGAATGAACTTCCATTTTTAATTTTCTGCGACTTCCATTTTTATTTTTATTTAACTTCCTTTTTCAATCAAGTTTCTTTTCTACTCAATTCCTTTTTTATTCAATTTCCAAACAGGTCATTAAGGTATACTGGTTTCTGAATTGAACTTCCATTTTTAATTTTATGCAGCTTTCATTTTTATTTTTATTCAACTTTCATTTTAATTCAATTTGCTTTTCTATTAAACTTCCTTTTTTATTTAATTTCCAAATAGATCGTTAAGGTATAATGGTTTCTTGAATGAACTTCCATTTTTAATTTTCTGCAACTTCCATTATTGTTTTTATTCGACTTCCATTTTTATTCAAGTTATTTTTCTATTCAACTTCCTTTTTTATTTAATTTCCAAATAGAACGTTACGGTATAGTCGTTCCTTGAATGAACGTCCAATTTTAATTTCTACAACTTGCATTTTTATTTCTATTCAACTTCCATTTTTATTCAATTTATTTTTCTATTAAACTTCCTTTTTTATTTAATTTCCAAAATGATCGTTAAGGTATGGTGGTTTCTTGAATGAACTTTCATTTTTAATTTTCTACAACTTTCATTTCTATTTTTATTAAACTTCCATTTTTATTCAATTTACTTTTCTATTAAACTCTCTTTTTTATTTAATTTCCAAATAGATCATTAAGGTATTGTGGTATTGTAGAGACCCTCAATCCCCACCTTAGCCTTGAGCATGAGCATTTGTATAATCTTGTTGTGATAAACTTGCATTAGTGAATTTTCTCGACTTGTTTTATCTAGAATAAGATTCTTGTCATGGTTTGTGCTCATGTGAATTACTCGTTAGGTCTTGTTCCCCTTGGTATTTATTCAACTTCCATTTTTATTCAATTTACTTTTCTATTAAACATCCTTTTTTATTTAATTTACTAATAGGTCGTTAAGTTATGGGGGTTTCTTGATTGAATTTCCATTTTTTATTTTCTGCAACTTCCATTTTTATTTTTAATTAACTTCCAATTTTCTTCAAGTTACTTTTCTATTCAACTTCCTTTTTTATTTAATTTCCATATAGATCGTTAACGTATAGTGGTTTCTGGAATGAACTTCCATTTTTAATTTTATGCAACTTCCATTTTGATTTTTATTCAACTTCCATTTTTATTCAATTTACTTTTCTATTAAACTTCTTTCTTTTATTTAATTTCCAAATAGAACGTTATGGTATACCGGCTTCTTGAATGAACTTCTGTTTTTAATTTTCTGCAACTTCCATTTTTATTTCTATTCAACTTCTTTTTTTATTCAAGTTTCATCTCAATTCAACTTCCTTTCTTATTTAATTTCCTAATAGATCGTTATGGTATAGTGGTTTCTGGATTGAACTTTTATTTTTAATTTTATGCAACTTTCACTTTTATTTTTATTCAACTTCCATTTTAATGCAATTTACTTTCCTATAAAACTTCTTTTTTTATTTAATTTCCAAATAGATCGTTAAGGTATAGTGGTTTCTGGATAGAACTTCCATTTTTAACTTTATGCAACTTTCAATTTTATTTTTATTCTACTTCTTTTTTTACTTAATTTCCAAATAGATCGTTAAGGTATAGTGGTTTCTGGATTGAACATCCATTTTCAATTTTATGCAACTTTCATTTTTATTTTTATTATGCTTCCATTTTAATTCAATTTACTTTCCTTTTAAACTTCTGTTTTTATTTAATTTCCAAATAGATCGTTAAGGTATCGTGGTTTCTGGATTGAACTTCCATTTTTAATTTTATGCAACTTTCCTTTTTATTTTTATTCTACTTCCATTTTAATTCAATTAACTGTCCTATTTAACTTCATTTTTTATTTAATTTCCAAATAAATCGGTAAGGTATAGTGGTTTTTGGATTGAACTTCCATTTCTAATTTTATGCAACTTTCATTTTTAATTTTATTCAACTTCCATTTTTATTCAATTTACTTTTCTATTAAACTTACTTTTATATTTAATTTCCAAATAGATCGTTAAGGTATAGTGGTTTGTGGATTGAACTTTCATTTTTAATTTTATGCAACTTTCATTTTTATTTTCATTCAACTTCCATTTTTGTTCAATTTACTTTCCTATTGAACTTCCTTTTTTATTTAATTTCCAAATAGATCGTTAAGGTATAGTGGTTTCTTGAATGAACTTCTATATATATTATCCATTTGTGCATTTATTTCCTGCTTAGAAATAATTGTTTTGGGCTACCGGTGGAGGGTAGTGTTGATTGTTGTAGACAATGCATGTTGATTAGGCAAACTAAAACTAATCAATCGGATGTGTCATAGAGTATGACGGTTGATAGAATACATTAACTTTATGTATTGAGTGATTGTGTATATGACCAATGTGTTTATATGTATCATGTGTAGACGGTTGGTAGAATACATTAACTTTATGTATTGATTGATTGCGTATGTGATTCTATGTTTACATGCGTTATATTGTGTATAGAACCTTTGTGTTTATATGCATTGTGTAGAGGAGGAGATGGGGGATGTACTCCGCGGTTTAGGGGAAGATGGGGGATGTACCTCTAAACCGGATAGGATTGGGAGGAGATGGGGGATGAACTCCGTAGATACAGCTCATATGCTTGTCTAGTGAAGTGTGGATACAGCTAATATGCTTGTCTGTTGATGTGTGATATGCTTATCTATTGGGATGTTGATATATCTCATATGCTTATCTGTTGTAGTAGTGATATAGCTCATATGCTTATCTATTTAAAAGTCTGTTTGATTTGATATAGCACTAAAATGTATATCATCATCGTTTGTGAAGTATGGAAGTAGTTTATGTGTTATTGATACAACACCAAAATGTGTATCCACCGTGAATTTTGAAAATGTTCTAGTGATGAACTATAATCTCATCAAAATGTTTTGGCCAGAGTACTGCACCCTGTTTTCAAACTCAAAGTTGAATAAGAAATGAAAAGTGAATTGTAACATAGGTTTGGTTGTCATGGAATTGAAATAAGATGTAAATGGAAGTGTAAGTATCGACCATCTATCAGTTGCTAATCTTTTAATCATTGTTCATAGTTGGTTTAGTATATCTCTGCTGGGCTGTGGCTCACCCTATATGGGAACATCATTTTCAGGTACAGGTAGCATGCCGCCTCTAAGGACATAGCTTGGGAGGCTAGGGGCAAGACATACTTTTGTTGCCTTATTTTCCTTTTGATGTATTACATGTAAATTCAAGCCAAGGGCTTAATGTGTAACCGAGTTAATACTCTCTTTTGTAACCAAGTGATAACTTGGAAAGCTGTAAGCCCGTAGGGCATTTACTTTTGTTGTTAACATGTAATACTTTTGTAATGAAGTATTCTGTTTAATTGAGGGAATGTGGATCTTTTGTATGTAAATGTATGTTTATATTGACGGGTTTAATGTTATTTTTTTTGAGGGCGTGACATTTATTTTTGTTTAACTTCCTTTTTCAATCAAGTTTCTTTTCTACTCAACTTCTTTTTTTATTTAATTTCCAAATAGTTCGTTAAGGTATAGTGGTTTCTGGATTGAACTTCCATTTTTAATTTTATGCAACTTTCATTTTTATTTTTATTCAACTTCTATTTTTATTCAATATGCTTTTCGGTTAACCTTCCTCTTTTATTTAATTTCCAAATAGATCGTTAAGGTATAGTGGTTTCTTGAATGAACTTCCAATTTTAATTTTCTACAACTTCCATTTTTATTTCTATTCAACTTCCATTTTAATTCAATTTACCTTTCTATTAAACTTCCTTTTTTATTTAATTTGCAAATAGATCGTTAAGGTATGGTGGTTTCTTGAATGAACTTTCAATTTTAATTTTCTGCTACTTTCATTTCTATTTTTAATCAACTTCCATTTTTATTCAATTTTCTTTTCTATTAAACTTCATTTTTTATTTAATTTCCAAATAGATCGTTAAGGTATAGTGGTTTCTTGAATGAACTTTCATTTATGTTTTTATTCAACTTCCATTTTTATTCAATTTACTTTTCCATTAAAGTTCCTTTTTTATTTTATTTCCAAATAGATCCTTAAGGTATGGTGGTTTGTTGAATGAATTTCCATTTTTTATTTTCTGAAACTTCCATTTTTATTTTTAATTAACTTCCAATTTTCTTCAAGTTACTTTTCTATTCAACTTCCTTTTTTATTCAAATGCAACTTTCATTTTTATTTTTCTTCAACTTCCATTTGTATTCAATTTGCTTTTCTATTAAACTTCATTTTTTATTTAATTTCCAAAAAGATCGTTAAGGTATACTGGTTTCTAGATTGAACTTCCATTTTTAATTTTATGTTACTTTCACTTTTATTTTTATTCAATTTCCATTTTTATTCAATTTCCTTTTCAATTAAACATCATTTTTTATTTATATTCCAAATAGATCGTTAAGGTATAGTGGTTTCTTGAATGAACATCCATTTTAAATTTTCTGCAACTTCCATTTTTTTTTATTCCACTTCCATTTTTATTCAAGTTATTTTTCTATTCAACTTCCTTTTTTATTTAATTTCCAAATAGATCGTTAAGGTATAGTCGTTTCTTGAATGAACTTCCATTTTTAATTTTCTGCAACTTCCATTTTTATTTTTATCTAACTTCCTTTTTTATTCAAGTTTCTTTTCAACTCAACTTCCTTTTTTATTTAATTTCCAAGTAGATCGTTAAGGTATAGTGGTTTTTGGAGTGAACTTCCATTGTTAATTTTATTCAACTTTCATTTTTATTTTTTATTCAACTTCCGTTTTTATTCAATTTACTTTTCTATTAAACTTCCTTTTTTATTTAATTTCCAAACAGATCGCTAAGGTATAGTGGATTCTTGAATGAAATTCCATTTTTAATTTTCTGCAACATTTATTTTTATTTGTATTTAACTTCCATTTTTATTCAATTTACTTTTCAATTCAACTTCCTTTTTTATTTCATTTCCAAATAGATCGTTAAGGTATAGTGGTTTCTTGAATGAACTTCCATTTTTAATTTTCTGCAACATTTATGTTTATTTTTATTAAACTTCCATTTTTATTCAATTTACTTTTCTATTCAGCTTCCTTTTCTATTTAATTTCCAAATAGATCGTTAAGGTATAGTGGTTTCTTGAATGAATTTCTATTTTAAATTTTCTGCAACTTCCATTTTTATTTTTAAGTAATTTCCATTTTTATTCAAGTCAGTTTTCTATTAAACTTCATTTTTTATTTAATTTCCAAATAGATCGTTAAGTTATAGTGGTTTCTTGAATGAACTCCCATTTTTAACTTTCTGCAACTTCGATTTTTATTTTTTTTCGACTTCGATTTTTATTCAGGTTATTTTTCTATTCAACTTCATTTTATTATTTAATTTCCAAATAGATCGTTAAGATATAATGGTTTCTTAAATGAACTTCCATTTTTATTTCTATTCAACATCTTTTTTTATTCAAGATTCTTTTCTATTCAACTTTCATTTTTATTTAATTTCCAAATATATCGTTAAGGTATACTGGTTTCTAGATTGAACTTCCATTTTTAATTTTATGTAACTTTCACTTTTATTTTTATTCAACTTCCATTTTTATTCAATTTACTTTTCTATTAAACTTCATTTTTTATTTAATTTCCAAATAGATCGTTAAGGTATAGTGGTTTCTTGAATGAACTTCCATTTCTAATTTTATTGAACTTCCTTTTTTAATTTTATTCAGCTTCCATTTTTATTCAAGTTATTTTTCTATTCAACTTCCTTTTTTATTTAATTTCCAGATAGATTCTTAAGGTATAGTCGTTTCTTGAATGAACTTCCATTTTTATTTTTCTTCAACTTCCATTTTTATTTTTATCTAACTTCCTTTTTATTCAAGTTTCTTTTCTACTCAACTTCCTTTTTTATTTAATTTCCAAGTAGATCGTTAAGGTATAGTGGTTTTTGGATTGAACTTCCATTGTCAATTCTATTCAACTTTCATTTTTATTTTTATTCAACTTCCTTTTTTATTTAATTTCCAAATAGATCGTTAAGGTATAGTGGTTTCTTGAATGAACTTCCATTTTTAATTTTCTGCAACATTTATTTTTATTTTTATTTCACTTCCAATTTTATTCTATTTACTTTTCAATTCAACTTCCTTTTTTATTTAATTTCCAAATAGATCGTTAAGGTACAGTGGTTTTTTGACTGAACTTCCATTTTTAATTTTCTGCAACATTTATTTTTATTTTTATTTAACTTCCATTTTTATTCAATTTACTTTTCTATTCAGCTTCCTTTTTTATTTAATTTCCAAATAGATCGTTAAGGTATAGTGGTTTCTTGAATGAACTTACATTTTTAATTTTCTGCAACTTCCATTTTTAATTTTATTCAGTTTATTTTTCTATTCAACTTCCTTTTTTATTTAATTTCCAAATAGATCGTTAAGGTATAGTCGTTTTTGAATGAACTTCTATTTTTAATTTTCCGTAACTTCCATTTTTATTGAATTTACTTTTTTTTTCAGCTTCCTTTTTTATTTAATTTCCAAATAGATCGTTATGGTGTAGTGGTTTCTGGATTGAACTTCCATTTTTAATTTTATGCAACTTTCATTTTTATTTTTATTCAATTTACTTTTCTATAAAACTTCCTTTTTTATTTAATGTCCAAATAGATCGTTAAGGTATAGTGGTTTCGTGAATAAACTTCCATATTTAATTTTCCGCAACTTCCATTGTTATTTTTATTCAGGTTATTTTTCTATGCAACTTCCTTTTTTATTTAATTTCCAAATAGATCGTTAAGGTATAGTGGTTTCTTGAATGAACTTCCATTTTTATTTTTATTTAACTTCCTTTTTCAAGCAAGTTTCTTTTCTACTTAACTACCTTTTCTATTTAATTTCCAAACAGATTGTTAAGGTATAATGGTTTCTAGATTGAACTTCCATTTTTAATTTTATACAACTTTCATTTTTATTTTTATTCAACTTTCATTTTTACTCAATTTGCTTTTCTATTAAACTTCTTTTTTAATTTAATTTCCTTATAGGTCGTTAAGGTATAGTGGTTTCTTGAATGAATTTTCATTTTTAATTTTCTGCAACTTTCATTGTTATTTTTAATTAACTTCCATTTTTATTCAAGTTACTTTTCTCTTAAACTTCCTTTTTTATTTAATTTCCAAATAGATCGTTAAGGTATAGTGGTTTCTTGAATGAAATTCAATTTTTAATTTTCTGCAACTTCCATTTTTATTTTTATTTAACTTCCTTTTTCAATCAAGTTTCTTTTCTACTCAACTTCCCCTTTTATTTAATTTCCAAATGTATCGTTAAGGTTTAGTAGTTTCTGGATTGAACTTCCACTTTTAATTTTATGCAACTTTCATTTTTGTTTTTAATCAACTTCCATTTTTATTGAATTTACTTTTCTATTAAACTTCCTTTTTTATTTAATTTCCAATAGATCGTTAAGGTATAGTGGTTTCTTGAATGAAATTCAATTTTTAATTTTCTGCAACTTCCATTTTTATTTTTAATTAATTTCCATTTTTATTCAAGTTACTTTTCAAGTAAACTTCCTTTTTTATTTAATTTCAAAATGGATCGTTAAGGTATAGTGGTTTCTTGAATGAACTTCCAATTTTAATTTTCTGCAACTTTCATTTTTATTTCTATTCAACTTCTTTTTTTATTCAGGTTTCTTTTCTATTCAACTTCCTTTTCCATTTAATTTCTAAATAGATCGTTAACATATAGTGGTTTCTATATTGAACTTCCATTTTTAATTTTCTGCAACTTTCACTTTTATTTTTATTCAACTTCCATTTTTATTCAATTTACTTTTCTGTTAAACTTCCTTTCTTATTTAATTTCCAAATAGATCGTTAAGGTATAGTGGTTTTTGAATGAACTTCCATTTTTAATTTTAGGGAACTTCCATTTTTATTTTTTTTCGACTTCGATTTTTATTCAGGTTATTTTTCTATTCAACTTCGTTTTTTATTTAATTTCCAAATAGATCGTTAAGGTATAGTGGTTTCTTGAATGAACTTCCATTTTTAATTTTCTGCGACTTCCATTTTTGTTTCTATTCAACATCTTTTTTTATTCAAGATTCTTTCCTATTCAACTTCCTTTTTTATTTAATTTCCAAATAGATCGTTAAGGTATACTGGTTTCTAGATTGAACTTCCATTTTTAATTTTATGTAACTTTCACTTTTATTTTAATTTAACTTTCTTTTTCAATCAAGTTTCTTTTCTGCTCAACTTCTTTTTTTATTTTATTTCGAAATAGATCGTTAAGGTATAGTGGTTTCTGGATTAAACTTCCATTTTTAATTTTATGCAAGTTCCATTTTTATTTTTATTCAACTTCCATTTTTATTCAATTTGCTTTTCTATTAAACTTCCTTTTTTATTTAATTTTCAAATAGATCGTTAAGGTTTAGTGGTTTCTTTAATGAACTTCCAGTTTTAATTTTCTGCAACTTCCATTTTTATTTTTATTCGACTTCCATTTTTATTCAATTTATTTTTCTATTCCACTTCCTTTTTTATTTAATTTTCAAATAGATTGTTAAGGGGTAGTGGTTCTTTGAATGAACTTCCATTTTTAATTTTCTGCAACTTTCATTTCTATTTCTATTCAACTTCCATTTTTATTCAATTTACTTTTCTACTAAACTTCCTTTTTTATTTAATTTCCAAATAGATCGTTAAGGTATAGTGGTTTCCTGAATGAGCTTCCATTTTTAATTTTCTGCAACTTTCATTTCTATTTTTATTCAACTTCCATTTGTATTCACTTTACTTTTCTATTAAACTTCCTTTTTTATTTAATTTCCAAATAGATCGTTAAGGTATGGTGGTTTCTTGAATGAATTTCCATTTTTATTTTTAATTAACTTCCAATTTTCTTCAAGTTACTTTTCTATTCAACTTCCTTTTTTATTTAATTTCCAAATAGGTCGTTAAGGCATAATCGTTTCTTTAATGAACTTCCAATTTTAATTTTCTGCTACTCCCATTTTTGTTTTTATTCAACTTCCATTTTTATTCAATTTACCTTTCTGTTAAACTACGTTGTTTTATTTAATTTCCAAGTAGATCGTTATGGTATAGTGGTTTCTTGAATCAATTTCTATTTTTAATTTTCTGCAACTTCCATTTTTATTTCTATTCAACTTCTTTTTTTATTCAAGTTTCTTTTCTATTCAACTTTCTTTTTTATTGAATCTCCAAATAGATCGTTAAGGTATATTGGTTTCTTGAATGAACTTCCATTTTTAATTTTCTACAACTTTCATTTTTATTTTCATTCAAATTCCATTTTTATTCAAGTTATTTTTCTATTCAACTTCCTTTCTTATTTAATTTCCAAATAGATCGTTAAGGAATAGTGGTTTCTCGATTGAACTTCCGTTTTTAAATTTATGCAACTTTCATTTTTATTTTTATTCAACTTCCATTTTTAATCAATTTATTTTGCTATTAAACGTCCTTTTTTATTTAATTTCCAAATAGATCGTTAAGGTATAGTGGTTTCTTGAAGGAATTTCCATTTTCAATTTTCTACAACTTCCATTTTTATTTTTAATTAACTTCCATTTTCGTTCATGTTACTTTTCTATTTAACTTCCGTTTTTATTTAATTTCCAAATAGATCGTCAAGGTATAGTGGTTTCTTGAATGAACTTCCAATTTTAATTTTCTGCAACTTCCATTTTTATATCTATTCCACTTCTTTTTTTATTCAAGTTACTTTTCTATTCAACTTCCTTTTTTATTTAATTTCCAAATAGATCGTTAACGTATAGTGGTTTCTGCAATGAACTTCCATTTTTAATTTTATGCAACTTTCACTTTTATTTTTGTTCAACTTCCATTTTTATTTAATTTCCAAATAGATCATTAAGGTATAACGGTTTCTTAAATGAACTTCCATTTTAAATTTTCTGCAACTTCCATTTTTTTTTATTTGACTTCCTTTTTTATTCAAGTTATTTTTCTATTCAACTTCGTTTTTTATTTAATTTCCAAATAGATCGTTAAGGTATAGTGGTTTCTTAAATGAACTTCCATTTTTAATTTTTTGCAGCTTCCATTTTTATTTTTGTTTAACTTCCTTTTTCAATCGAGTTTCTTTTCTACTCAACTTCTTTTTTATTTAATTTCCAAATAGATCGTTAAGGTATAGTGGTTTCTGGATTGAACTTCCATTTTTAATTTTATGCAACTTTCATTTTTATTTTTATTCAACTTCTATTTTTATTCAATTTGCTTTTCAGTTAAACTTCCTCTTTTATTTAATTTCCAAATAGATCGTTAAGGTATAGTGGTTTCTTGAATGAACTTCCATTTTTAATTTTCTGCAACTTCCATTTTTATTTTTATTCGACTTCCATTTTTATTGAAGTTGTTTTTCTATTGAACTTCCTTTTTTATTTAATTTCCAAATAGATCGTTAAGGTATAGTGGTTTCTTGAATGAACTTCCTATTTTAATTTTCTGCAACTTCCATTTTTATTTCTATTCAACTTCCATTTTTATTCAATTTACTTTTCTATTAAACTTCCTTTTTTATTTAATTTGCAAATAGATCGTTAAGGTATGGTGGTTTCTTGAATGAACATCCAATTTTAATTTTTTGCTACTTTCATTTCTATTTTTATTCAACTTCCATTTTTATTCAATTTTCTTTTCTATTACACTTCATTTTTTATTTAATTTCCAAATAGATCGTTCAGGTATAGTGGTTTCTTGAATGAACTTCCATTTTTAATTTTCTGCAACTTTCATTTCTGTTTTTACTCAACTTCCATTTTTATTCAATTTACTTTTCCATTAAACTTCCTTTTTTATTTTATTTCCAAATAGATCCTTAAGGTATGGTGGTTTGTTGAATGAATTTCCATTTTTTATTTTCTGCAATTTCCATTTTTATTTTTAATTAACTTCCAATTTTCTTCAAGTTACTTTTCTATTCAACTTCCTTTTTTATTTAATTTCCAAATAGATCGTTAACGTATAGTGGTTTCTGGAATGAACTTCCATTTTTAATTTTATGTAACTTCAATTTTTTTCAATTTACTTTTCTATTAAACTTCGTTTTTTTTATTTAATTTCCAAATAGATCGTTATGGTATAGTGGTTTCTTGAATGAACTTCCATTTTTAATTTTCTGCAACTTCCATTTTTATTTTCATTTAACTTCCTTTTTCAATCTAGTTTCTTTTCTAGTCAACTACCTTTTTTATTTAATTTCCAAATAGATTGTTAATGTATAGTGGTTTCTGGATTGAACTTCCATTTTTTATTTTATGCAACTTTTATTTTTATTTGAATTCAACTTCCATTTTTATTCAAGTTATTTTTCTATTCAACTTCCTTTTTTATTTAATTTCCAAATAGATCGTTAAGGTATAGTGGTTTCTTGAATGAACTTCCATTTTTAATTTTTTGCAACTTCCATTTTTATTTCTATTCAACTACCTTTTTTATTCCAGTCATTTTTCTATTCGACTTTCTTTTTTATTTAATTTCCGAATAGGTCGTTAAGATATAGTGGTTTCTTGAATGCTCTTCCAATTTTAATTTTATGCAACTTCCGTTTTTATTTCTAGTCAACTTCTTTTTTTATTCAAGTTTCTTTTCCATTCAACTTACTTTTTTATTTTATTTCTAAATAGATCGTTTAGGTATAGTGGTTTCTGGATTGAACTTCCATTTTTAATTTTATGCAACTTTTACTTTTATTTTTATTCAACTTCCATTTTTATTCAATTTACTTTTCTATTAAAGTTCATTTTTTATTTAATTTACGTTTTTAATTTTATGCAACTTTCATTTTCATTTTTATTCAACTTCCATTTTTAATCAATTTACTTTTCTATTAAACTTCCTTTTTTATTTAATTTCCAAATAGGTCGTTAAGGTGTAGTGGTTTCTTGAATAAATTTCCATTTTTAATTTTCTGCAACTTTCATTTTTATTTTTAATTAACTTCCATTTTTATTCAAGTTACTTTTCAATTAAACTTCCTTTTTATTTAATTTCCAAATAGATCGTTAAGGTATAGTAGTTTGTTGAATGAACTTCCATTTTTAATTTTCTGCAACTTCTATTTTTATTTTTTTTCGACTTCCATTTTTATTCAAGTTATTTTTCTATTCAACTTCCTTTTTTATTTAATTTCCAAATAGATCGTTAAGGTATAGTGGTTTCTCGAATGTACTTCCAATTTTAATTTTCTGCAACTTCCATTTTTATTTTTATTCAACATCTTTTTTTATTCAAGATTCTTTTCTATTCAACTTTCTTTTTTATTTAATTTCCAAATAGATCGTTAAGGTATACTGGTTTCTGTATTGAACTTCCATTTTTAATTTTATGTAACTTTCACTTTTATTTTTATTCAACTTCCATTTTTATTCAATTTACTTTTCTATTCAACTTCCTTTTTTATTTAATTTCCAAATGGATCGTTACGGTATAGTGGTTTCCAGAATGAATTTATATTATTAATTTTCTGCAACTTTCATTTTTATTTTATAACTTCCATTTTTATTTAAGTTACTTCTCTATTCAACTACCTTTTTTATTTAATTTCCAAATATAACGATAACGTATAGTGGTTTCTGGATTGAACTTCCATTTTTAATTTTAAGCAACTTTCATTTTTATGTTTATTCAACTTCCATTTTTATTAAATTTGCTTTTCTATTAAATTTCATTTTTTATTTAATTTCCAAATAGATCGTTAAGGTATAGTGGTTTCTTGAATGAACTTCCATTTTTAATTTTCTGCAACTTCCATTTTTATTTTTATTCGACTTCTATATTTATTCAAGTCATTTTTCTATTCAACTTACTTATTTATTTAATTTCCAAATAAATCGTTAAGGTATAGTGGTTTCTTGAATGAACTTCCATTTTTAATTTTCTGCAACTTCCATTTTTATTTTTATTTAACTTCCTTTTTCTATCAAGTTTCTTTTCTACCCAACTTCCTTTTTTATTTAATTTCCTAATAGATCGTTAAGGTATAGTGGTTTATGGATTGAACTTCCATTTTTAACTTTAGGCAACTTTCATTTTTATTTTTATTCAACTTCCAATTTTA
>NW_021025504.1:956051-975791 GCF_004153795.1 Camellia sinensis
TTATACAAATTAATTTAATAATACAACTAGGGTTTTTCCCAAAATTTACCAAAGTATCCCCAACTCAATACAACGGCGTTCCTCAGACGCCACCAACTCAGGTGCAAACCTGGACAAACTAGTAAATGCAGCCTCAAACTCGGCCACTGAAGAACTCGACTGCTTAAGCTGACAAAACTGGTCTCGCAGCTTCTCCCTGACTGCTGGAGATAAGAACTTCTCCTGGAAAGCATTCACAAAAGCCTCCCACGTGCCTCCTATACGACCCTTAGTAAACTTCCACCATTGACCCGCATCCCTCTTCAACTGAAGAACTTCTCCTGGAAAGCATTCTCAAAAGCCTCCCATGTACCTCCTATACAACCTTTAGTGAACTTCCACCACTGACCCGCATCCCCCTTCAACTGAAAAGATGCCAAGGTCACTTTCAACCCCTTGTCTTCGATGCCAAGCATCTCAAACGTCTTCGTTGTCTGTTCGAGCCATTCATCTGCCTTAAGCGGCTCTTTAGGATCACCCACAAATTCCTTCGGATTAGACCGGAAGAACTCCCTAATGCATGCGACAACAATAATTCATTCCACGTAAGCACATAATCACATAAGCACCTACGAATTTCATTCCTGGATAATGATAGTCCCAATGCGTTGCTATAGTTCCGGTTGGAAGCAGCAGTGATCAAGTGCCTTTCCAACAAGACTACTAGAAACACAAGGGTCCAATCACCATCCTAGAAACTACATTCCATACCCACATAATCACATAAACATGTTGTGACACCCCTGTTCCGTAGTATGTTAATTGGTCCTTAACATGATGTGATTATGTATTTTGATATGATTTTGTGTTCCACTATGTGAAAATATGTGGGTTGAGATTTTATCTGTTCATCGTAGGAATATCTGTTTGAGTAGTCTGTTTTGGAAATTTAATTGAGGGCCTTATCGGCCACAGAACCCGAAATTGATTACGCCATTGCACATAATCACATAAGCACCTACGAATTTCATTCCTGGATAATGATAGTCCCAATGCGTTGCTATAGTTCCGGTTGGAAGCAGCAGTGATCAAGTGCCTTTCCAACAAGACTACTAGAAACTCAAGGGTCCAATCAACATCCTAGAAACTCCATTCCATACCCACATAGTCACATAAACATGTTATCATGTAAGCATATAACATTACACTAAGTCTCTATCAAACGAGACGAACCCATTTCAATACTAATCACTTCCCACGTACCCATTGTGCATCTATCACACTTTGTGTTCATTTTCAGTATATCAATCATACTCTGTTTACTAAGTGCATCTATCACACTTTGTGTTCACATTCAGTATATCAATCATACTCTGTTCACATTGTGCATCTATCACACTTTGTGTTCATTTTCAGTATATCAATCATACTCTGTTCACTAAGTGCATCTATCACACACATTGACCTTTAGTGTATCCATCACACTCTGTTCACATAGTGCATCTATCACACTTTGTGTTCATTTTCAGTGTATCCATCACACTCGTTCACTAAGTGCATCTATCACACTTCGTGTTTACATTTAGTATATCCATCATACTCTGCTCACATTGTGCATCTATCACACTTTGTGTTCATTTTCGGTATATCAATCATACTCCGTTCACTAAGTCCATATATCACACTTCGTGTTCACATTTAGTATATCAATCATACTCTATTCACATAGTGCATCTATCACACTTTGTGTTCATTTTCAGTGTATCCATCACACTCGTTCACTAAGTGCATCTATCACACTTCGTGTTCACATTTAGTATATCAATCATACTCTGCTCACATTGTGCATCTATCACACTTTGTGTTCATTTTTAGTATATCAATCATACTCTGTTCACTATGTGCATCTATCACACTTTGTGTTCATATTTAGTGTATCAATCACACTCTGTTCACTAAGTGCATCTATCACACTTAGTGTTCACATTTAGTATATCAATCATACTCTGCTCACATTGTGCATCTATCACACTTTGTGTTCATTTTTAGTATGTCAATCATACTCTGCTCACATTGTGCATCTATCACACTTTGTGTTCATTTTCAATATATTAATCATACTTTTCTCACATTATGCATCTATCACACTTTGTGTTCATTTTCGGTATATCCATCGTACTTGTTCACTAAGTGCATCTATCACACTTCGTATTCACATTTAGTATATCAATCATACTTTGCTCACATTGTGCATCTATCACACTTTGTGTTCATTTTCGGTATATTATCATACTCCGTTCACTAAGTGAATCTATTACACTTCGTGTTCACATTTAGTATATCAATCATACTCTGTTCACATAGTGCATCTATCACACTTTGTGTTCATTTTCAGTGTATCCATCACACTCGTTCACTGAGTGCATCTATCACACTTCGTGTTCACATTTAGTAAGTCAATCATACTTTGTTCACTAAGTGCATCTACCACACTTTGTTTTCACTTTTAGTGTATCAATCACACTTTGTTCACATAGTGCATATATCACACTTTGTGTTCACTTTTAGTGTATCAATCACACTCTGTTCACCTAGTGCATCTATCACACTTTGTGTTCACTTTTAGTGTATCAATCACACTCTGTTCACATAGTGCATCTATCACACTTCGTGTTCACATTTAGTATATCAATCATACTTTGTTCACTAAGTGCATCTGTCACACTTTGTGTTCACCTCTAGTGTATCCATCACACTTTGTTCACTTCACCCTTTGTATATCAATTACACTTTGCTCAAATAGTGTATCTATTGCACACTCGCTTTGCCCACTTTGTATATCAATCATACACGCTCACACTATGCCTACTTTGTGTATCAATCACACGCATTCGCTCTGTGTATCAATCACACACTCCCGCTTTGTGTATCTATCATACTTGTTCACTTAGTGCATCTATCACACTTTGTGCTCACCTTTTTGTGTATCAATCACACACTCTCGCTTTGTGTATCTATCATACTTGTTCACTTAGTGCATCTATCACACTTTGTGCTCACCTTTTTGTGTATCAATCACATGTTCGCTCTGTATATCTATCACACATGCACACTGTATTCGCAGTGAGAATTCCATAATTTTCTTACATCCTTTCTGCACGAGGTGTAGTTTGGCTCGAGTTTACTTTCTTGCCTAGCATTCGCTTAAAATGTTGCATTTATTTCGCATAATTGCTTCATTACACATTTTTATTCAATTTCATTTTCTATTCAATTTCCTTTCTTATTTAATTTCCAAATATATCGTGAAGGTATAGTGGTTTCTTGAATGAACTTCCGTGTTTAATTTTTTGCAGTTTCGATTTCTATTTGTATTCAACTTCAATTTTTATTCAATTTCCATCCCCATTCAATTTCTTTTTTTATTTAATTTCCAAATAGATCGTTAAGGTATAGTGGTTTCTTGAATGAACTTCCATTTTTAATTTTATGCAACTTCCATTTTTATTTTTATTCCACTTCCATTTTTACTCAATTTCCTTTTCTATTCAATTTCCTTTTTAACTTAATTTCCGAATAGATCGTTAATGTATAGTGGTTTTCTTAATGAGCTTCCATTTTTAATTTTATACAACTTCCATTTTTATTTTTTTTCAAACTTCCACTTTTATTCAATTTCTTTTTCTTTTGACTTTCCTTTTTTATTTAATTCCAAATAGATCGTTAAGGTGTAGTGGTTTCTTGAACGAACTTCCACTTTTAATTTTATGCAACTATCACTTTTATTCTTATTCCACTTCCATTTTTATTCAGTTTCCTTTTCTATTCATTTTCCTTTTTATATTTAATTTCCAAATAGATCTTAAGGTATAGTGGTCTCTTGAATGAACTTCCATGTTTAAGTTTATGCTGTTTCCATTTCTAATTTTACTCAAATTCTATTTTTATTCAATTTCCAACTCCATTCAATTTCCTTTTTTATTTAATTTCCAAATAGATCGATAAGGTGTAGTGGTTTCTTGAATGAACTTCCAATCTTAATTTTTTTCGGCTTCCATTTTTATTTTTATTCCACTTCCATTTTTATTCAATTTCATTTTCTATTCAATTTCCTTTCTTATTTAATTTCCAAATATATCGTGAAGGTATAGTGGTTTCTTGAATGAACTTCCGTGTTTAATTTTTTGCAGTTTCGATTTCTATTTGTATTCAACTTCAATTTTTATTCAATTTCCATCCCCATTCAATTTCTTTTTTTATTTAATTTCCAAATAGATCGTTAAGGTATAGTGGTTTCTTGAATGAACTTCCATGTTTAACTTTATGCTGTTTCCATTTCTATTTTTATTCAACTTCTATTTTTATTGAATTTCCGTCTCCATTAAATTTCCTTTTTTATTTAATTTCCAAATAGATCGTTAAGGTATAGTGGTTTCTTGAATCAATTTCCATATTTAATTTTTTGCAGTTTCCACTTCTATTTTTATTCAGCTTCTATTTTTATTCAATTTCCATCTCCATTCAATTTCCTTTTTTAATTTAATTTCCAAATAGATCATTAAGGTATAGTGGTTTCTTGAATGAACATTCATTTTTAATTTTATGCAACATCCATTTTTATTTTTATTCAACTTCCATTTTTATCCAATTCCCTTTTCTATTGAATTTCCTTTTTTATTTCATTTCCAAATAGATCGTTAAGGTGTGGTGGTTTCATGAATGAACTTCCATTTTTAATTTTATGCAACTTCCATTTTTATTTTTATTCCACTTCCATTTTTACTCAATTTCCTTTTCTATTCAATTTCCTTTTTTATTTAATTTCCAAATAGATCGTTAAGGTATAGTGGTTTCTTGAATGAATTTTCATGTTTAATTTTATGCAGTTTCCCCTTCTATTTTTTTTTTCAACTTCTATTTTTATTAAATTTCCCAATAGATCGTTAAGGTATAGTGGTTTTTTGAATGAACTTTCATTTTTAATTTTATGCAACTTCCATTTTTATTTTTAATCAACTTCCATTTTTGTTCAATTTCCTTTTCTATTGAATTTCCTTGTTCATTTAATTCAAAATAGATCGTTAAGGTGTAGTGGTTTCTTGAATGAACTTCCATTTTTAATTCTATGCAACTTCCCGAATAGATCGTTAATGTATATTGGTTTTCTTGAATGAGCTTCCATTTTTAATCTTATACAACTTCCACTTTTATTCAATTTCTTTTTCTATTGACTTTCCTTTTTTATTTAATTCCAAATAGATCGTTAAGGTGTAGTGGTTTCTTGAACGAACTTCCACTTTTAATTTTATGCAATTTACATTTTTATTTTTATTCCACTTCCATTTTTATTCAGTTTCCTTTTCTATTCATTTTCCTTTTTTTTATTAACTTTCCAAATAGATCGTGAAGGTATAGTGGTTTCTTGAATGAACTTCCATGTTTAATTTTATGCAGTTTCCATTTCTATTTTTATTCAATTTCCATCTCCATTCAATTTCCTTTTTTGTTTAATTTTCAAATAGATCGTTAAGGTGTTGTGGTTTCTTGAGTGAACTTCCATTTTTAATTTTATGCTACTTCCATTTTTATTTTTTTTCCACTTCCATTTTTATTCAGTTTCCTTTTCTATTCAATTTCCTTTTTAAGTTTAATTTCCAAATAGATCATTAAGGTATAGTGGTTTCTTGAATAAACTTCCATGTATAATTTTATGCAGTTTCCACTTCTATTTTTATTCAACTTCTATTTTTATTAAATTTCCATCTCCATTCAATTTCCTTTTTTATTTAATTTCCAAATAGATCGTTAAGGTGTTGTGGTTTCTTGAGTGAACTTCCATTTTTAATTTTATGCTACTTCCATTTTTATTTTTTTTCCACTTCCATTTTTATTCAGTTTCCTTTTCTATTCAATTTCCTTTTTAAGTTTAATTTCCAAATAGATCATTAAGGTATAGTGGTTTCTTGAATAAACTTCCATGTATAATTTTATGCAGTTTCCACTTCTATTTTTATTCAACTTCTATTTTTATTAAATTTCCATCTCCATTCAAATTTCCTTTTTTATTTAATTTCCTAATAGATCGTTAAGGTATAGTGGTTTCTGGAATAAATTTCCATGTTTAATTTTTTGCGGTTTCCATTTCTATTTTTATTCAACTTCTAATTTTATTCAATTTCCATCTCCATTCAATTTCCTTTTTTTTATTTCATTTCCAAGTAGATCGTTAAGGTATAGTGGTTTCTTGAATGAACTTCCGTGTTTAATTTTATGCAGTTTCCATTTCTATTTTTATTCAACTTCTAATTTTATTCAATTTCCATCTCCATTCAATTTCCTTTTTTTTATTTCATTTCCAAGTAGATCGTTAAGGTATAGTGGTTTCTTGAATGAACTTCCGTGTTTAATTTTATGCAGTTTCCATTTCTATTTTTATTCAACTTCTATTTTTATTCAATTTCCTTTTTTATTTAATTTCCGAATAGATCGTTAAGGTGGAGTGGTTTCTTGAACAAACTTCCACGATTAATTTTATGCAGTTTCCTTTTCTATTTTTATTCAACTTCTATTTTTATTCAATTTCCTTTTTTATTTAATTTCCGAATAGATCGTTAAGGTGGAGTGGTTTCTTGAACAAACTTCCACGATTAATTTTATGCAGTTTCCTTTTCTATTTTTATTCAACTTCTATTTTTATTCAATTTCCATCTGCATTGAATTTCCTTTTTTCATTTCATTTCCAAATTGATCGTTAAGGTATAGTGGTTTCTTGAATGAACGTCCGTGTTTAATTTTATGCCGTTTCCATTTCTATTTACATTCCTATTTTTATTCAATTTCCGTATTTATTTAATTTCCAAATAGATCATTAAGGTGTAGTGGTTTCTTTAATGAACTTCCATTCATAATTTTATGCAACTTCCATTTCTATTTTTGTTCCACTTCCGTCTTTATTCAATTTCCTTTTCTATTCAATTTCCATTTTTATTTAATTTTCAAATAGATCGTTAAGGTATAGTAGTTTCTTGAATGAACTTCCATGTTTAATTTTATGCTGTTTCCATTTCTATTTTTATTCAACATCTATTTTTATTAAATTTCCATCTCTATTCAATTTCTTTTTTATTTAATTTCCAAATAGATCGCTAATGTATAGAGGTTTCCTGAAAGAACTTCCATTTTTAATTTACTCAACTTCCATTTTTATTTTTATTCCACTTCCATTTTTATTCAATTTGCTTTTCTATTCAATTTCTTTTTTTATTTATTCTCCAAATAGACCGTTAATGTATAGTGGTTTCTTGAATGAACACCCATTTTTAATTTTGTTCAACTTTCATTTTTATTTTTTTTCAACTTCCATTTTCATTCAATTTCTTTTTCTATTGAATTTCCTTTTTTATTTAATTCCAAATAGATCGTTAAGGTGTAGTGGTTTCTTGAATTAACTTCCATTTTTAATTATATACAACTTCCATTTTTATTTTTATTCTACTTCCATTTTCTTTTTCAGTTTCCTTTTCTATTCAATTTCCCTTTTTTATTTAATTTCCAAATAGATCGTTAAGGTATAGTGGTTTCTTGAATGAACTTCCATGTTTAATTTTATGCAGTTTCCATTTCTATTTTTATTCAAATTCTATTTTTATTCAATTTCCATCTCCATTCAATTTCCTTTTTTATCTAATTTCCAAATAGATCGTTCAGATGTAGTGGTTTCTTGAATGAACTTCCATTCTTAATTTTTTGCAACTTCCATTTTTATTTTTATTACACTTCCATTTTTATGCAATTTCCTTTTCTAGTCAATTTCCTTTTTTAATTAATTTCCATAAAGATCGATATGGTATAGTGGTTTCCTAAATGAATTTCCCTTTTTTAATTTTACGCACTTTCCACTACTATTTCTATTCAACTTCTATTTTTAATCAATTTCCATCTCCATTTGAATTTCCTTTTTTATTTAATTTCCAAATAGATCGTTAAGGTATAGTGGTTTCCTGAATGAACTTTCATTTTTCATTTTATGCAACGTCCATTTTTATTTTTATTCAACCTCGATTTTTATTCAATTTCCTTTTCTATTCAATTTCCTTTTTTTATTTAATTTCCAAATTGATCGTTAATGTATACTGGTTTCTTGATTGAACTTCCATTTTTAATTTTATGCAACTTCCATTTTTATTTTTATTCCACTTCCATTTTTATTCAATTTCCTTTTCTAAGGTATAGTGGTTTCTTGAATGAACTTCCATGTTTAATTTTGTGCAGTTTCCATTTCTACTTTTATTCAACTTCTATTTTTATTGAATTTCAATCTACATTCAATTTCCTTTTCTATTTAATTCCCAAATAGATCGTTAAGGTGTACTGGTTTCTTGAATGAACTTCCGCTTTTAATTTTATGCAGCTTCCAATTTTATTTTTATTCCACTTCCATTTTTATTCAATTTCTTTGTCTATGCAATTTCCTTTTTTACATAATTTCCAAATAGATCGTTAAGATATAGTGGTTTCTTGAATGAACTTCCATATTTAATTTTATGCAATTTCCATTTCTATTTTTATTCAAATTCTATTTTTATTCAATTTTCATCTACATTCAATTTCCTTTTCTATTTAATTTCCAAATAGATCGTTAAGGTGTAGTGGTTTCTTGAATGAGCTTCCATTCTTAATTTTTTGCAACTTCCATTTTTATTTTTATTACACTTCCATTTTTATTTAATTTCCTTTTTAATTCAATTTCCTTTTTTAATTAATTTCCAAATAGATCGATAAGGTATAGTGGTTTCTTGAATGAACTTCCATGTTTAATTTTATACAGTTTTCATTTATATTTTCATTCAACTTCTATTTTTATTCAATTTCCATCACCATTCAATTTCCTTTTTTATTTAATTTCCAAATATATCGTTAGGGTATAGTGGTTTCCTGAATGAATTTCCATCTGTAATTTTATGCAGCTTCCAATTCTACTTTTATTCAACTTCAATTTTTATTCAATTTCCATCTCCATTCAATTTCCTTTTTTTATTTAATTTCCAGATAGATCGTTAAGGTATAGTTGTTTCTTGAATTAACTTTCATTTTTTATTTTATGCAACTTCCATTTTTATTTTTATTCAACTTCCATTTTTATTCAATTTCCTTTTCTATTTAATTTCCAAATAGATCGTTTAGGTATAGTAGTTTCTTGAATGAACTTCCACGTTTAATTTTATGCAGTTTCCATTTCTATTTTTATTCAACTTCTATTTTTATTCAATTTCCATCTCCATTCAATTTTCTTTTTTTATTTAATTTCCCAATAGATCATTAAGGTATAGTGGTTTCTTGAATGAACTTTCATTTTTAATTTTATGCAACTTTCAATTTTATTTTTATTCAACTTCCATTTTTATTCAATTCCCTTTTCTATTGAATTTCCTTTTTTATTTAATTTGAAAATGGATCATTAAGGTGTAGTGGTTTCTTGAATGAACTTCCATTTTTAATTTTATGCAACTTCCATTTGTATTTTTATTGAACTTCTATTTTTATTAAATTTCCATCTCCATTCAATTTCCTTTTAAATTTAATTTTCAAATACATCATTAAAATATAGTGGTTTCTTGAATGAGCTTCCATGTTTAATTTTATGCAGTTTTCATTTCTATTTTTATTCAACTTCTGTTTTTATTAAATTTCCTTCTCCATTCAATGTCCTTTTTTATTTAATTTCCAAACAGATCGTTAAGGTATAGTGGTTTGTTGAATGAATTTCCATATTTAATTTTTTCCAATTACCACTTCTATTTTTATTCAATTTTCATTTCCATTCAATTTCCTTTTTTTATTTAATTTCCTTATAGATCGTTAAGGTATAGTGGTTTCTTGAATAAACTTTCACTTTCAATTTTATGCAAGTTCCATTTTTATTTTTATTCAACTTCCATTTTGTTTCAATTCAATTTTCTACTGAATTTCCTTTTTTATTCAATTTCCAAAAAGATCGTTAAGGTGTAGTGGTTTCTTGAATGAACTTCCATTTTTAATTTTATGCAACACTCATTTTTATTTTTATTCCACTTCCATTTTTATTCAATTTCCTTTTTTATTTAATTTCCAAATAGATCGTTAAGGTATAGTGGTTTCTTGAATGAACTTCCACGTTTAATTTTATGCAGTTTCCATTTCTGTTTCTATTTTTATTCAATTTCTATTTTTATTCAGTTTCCATCTCTATTCAATTTCCTTTTTTATTTAATTTCCAAATAGATCGTTATGATGTAGTGGTCTCTTGAATGAACTTCCATTTTTAATTTTATGCTCTTCTATTTTTATTTTTATTCCACTTCCATTTTAATTCAATTTCAATTTCTATTCAAATTCCTTTTTTAATTAATTTCCAAATAGATCGTTAAAGTATAGTGGTTTTTTGAATGAACTTCCATGTTTAATTTTATGCAGTTTCCATTACTATTTTTATTCATCTTCTATTCTTATTCAATTTCCATCTCCATTCAATTTTCTTTTTTATTTAATTTCCAAATAGATCGTTAAGGTTTGGTGGTTTCTTGAATGAACTTCCATGTTTAATTTTATGCAGTTTCCATTTCTATTTTTATTCAACTTCTATTTTTATTCAATTTCCATCCCCATTCAATTTCCTTTTTTATTTAATTTCCAAATAGATCGTTAAAGTATAGTGGTTTTTTGAATTAACTTCCATGTTTAATTTTTTGCAGTTTCCATTTCTATTTTTTTCCAACTTCTATTTTTATTCAATTTCCATCCCCATTCAATTTCCTTTTTTATTTCATTTCCAAATAGATTGTTAAGGTATAGCGGTTTCTGGAATGAACTTTCATTTTTAATTTTATGCAACTTCCATTTGTATTTTTATTCAACTTCTATTTTTATTCAATTTCCATCTCCATTCAATTTTCTTTTTTTATTTAATTTCCGAATAGATCATTAAGGTATAGTGGTTTCTTGAATGAACTTTCATTTTTAATTTTATGCAACTTTCAATTTTATTTTTATTCAACTTCCATTTTTATTCAATTCCCTTTTCTATTGAATTTCCTTTTTTATTTAATTTGAAAATAGATCGTTAAGGTGTAGTAGTTTCTTGAATGAACTTCCATTTTTAATTTTATCAACTTCCATTTGTATTTTTATTCAACTTCAATTTTTATTAAATTTCCATCTCCATTCAATTTCCTTTTTAATTTAATTTCCAAATACATCGTTAAAGTATAGTGGTTTCTTGAATGAACTTCCATGTTTAATTTTATGCAGTTTCCATTTCTATTTTTATTCAACTTCAATTTTTATTAAATTTTTATCTCCATTGAATTTGCGTTTTTATTTAATTTCCAAATAGATCGTTAAGGTATAGTGGTTTCTTGAATGAACTACCATGTTTAATTTTATGCAGTTTCCATTTCTATTTTTATTCAACTTCTATTTCTATTCATTGTCCTCTGCGCTTCAATTTCCTTTTTTATTTAATTTCCAAATAGATCGTTAATGTATAGTCGTTTCTTGAATGAACTCCCATTTTTAATTTTATGCAACTTCCATTTTTATTTTTGTTGAACTTTCACTTTTATTCAATTTCTTTTTCTATTGAATTTCCTTTTTTATTTAATTTCCAAACAGATCGTTAAGGTGTAGTGGTTTTTTGAATGAACTTCCATTTTTAATTTTATTCAACTTTCATTTTTATTTTTATTCCACTTCCATTTTTATTCAATTTCCTTTTCTATTCTGTTTCCCTTTTTATTTAATTTCCAAATAGATCGTTAAGGTATAGTGGTTTCTTGAATGAACTTCTATGTTTAATTTTATACAGTTTCCATTGCTATTTTTATTCAACTTCTATTTTTATTAAATTTCCATCTCCATTCAATTTCCTTTTTTATTTAATTTCCTAATAGATTGTTAAGCTATAGTGGTTTCTTGAATAAATTTCCATGTTTAATTTTATGCAATTTCCACTCCTATTTTTATTCAACTTCTATTTTTACTCAATTTCCATCTCCGTTCAATTTCCTTTTTTTATTTAATTTCGAAATAGATCGTTAAGGTATGGTGATTTCTTGAATGAACTTTCATTTTTAATTTTATGCAACTTCTATTTTTATTATTATTCAACTTTTATTTTTATTCAATTTCCTTTTCTATTGATTTTCCCTTTTTAGTTAGTTTCCAAATAGATCGTTAAGGTGTAGTGGTTTCTAGAATGAACTTCCATTTTTTCTTTTCCAGTTCCATTTTTATTAAATTTCCTTTTCTATTCAATTTCCTTTTTTATTTAATTTCCAAATAGATCGTTAAGGTAGAGTGGTTTCTTGAATGAACTTCCATTTCCATTTTTATTTTTATTCCAGTTCCATTTTTATTCAATTTTCATTTTCTATTCAATTTCCTTTTTTATTTAATTTTCAAATAGATCGTTAAGTTATAGTGGTTTCTTGAATGAACTTCCATCTTTAATTTTATGCAACTTCCATTTGTGTTTTTATTCAACTTCCATTTTTATACATTTTCCTTTCTATTCAATTTACTTTTTTATTTAATTTCCAAATAGATCGTTAAGGTATAGTGGTTTCTTGAATGAACTTCCATGTTTAATTTTATGCAGTTTCCATTTTTATTTAATTTAATATTAGATCGTTAAGGTGTAGTGATTTCTTTAATGAACTTCCTTTTTTAATTTTATGCAACTTCCATTTTTATTTTTCTTCCACTTCCATTTTTATTCAATTTCCATTTTATTCAATTTCCTTTTTTAATTAATTTCCAAATAGATCGTTACGGTATAGTGGTTTCTTGAATGAACTTCCATGTTTAATTTTATGCAGTTTCCATTTCTATTTTTATTCAACTTCTATTTTTATTCAATTTCCGTTTTTATTTAACTTAATATTAGGTCGTTAAGGTGTAGTGGTTTCTTGAATGAACTTCCTTTTTTAATTTTATGCAACTTCCATTTTTATTTTTCTTCCACTTCCATTTTTATTCAATTTCCATTTCTATTCAATTTAGTTTTTTTATTTAATTTCCAAATAGATCGTTAAGGTATAGTGGTTTCTTGAATGAACTTCCATATTTAATTTTATGTAGTTTCCATTTTTATTTTTATTCAACTTCTATTTTTATTCGATTTCCATCTCCATTCAATTTCCGTTTTTATTTAATTTAATATTAGATCGTTAAGGTGTAGTGGTTTCTTGAATGAACTTCCTTTTTTAATTTTATGCAACTTCCTTTTTTAATTTTATGCAACTTCCATTTTTATTTTTCTTCCACTTCCATTTTTATTCAATTTCCTTTTTTTATTAATTTCCAAATAGATCGTTACGGTATAGTGGTTTCTTGAATGAATTTCCATGTTTAATTTTATGCAGTTTCCATTTCTATTTTTATTCAACTTCTATTTTTATTCAATTTCCTTTTTTATTTAATTTCCAAATAGATCGTTATGGTATAGTAGTTTCTTGAATGAACTTTCATTTTTAATTTTATGCAACTTCCATTTGTATTTTTATTCAATTTCCATTTTTATTCGATTTCCTTTCTATTCAATTTCCTTTTTTATTTAATTTCCAAATAGATCATTAAGGTGTTGTGGTTTCTTGAATGAACTTCCATGTTTAATTTTATGCAGTTTCCAATTCTATTTTATTGAACTACTATTTTTATTAAATTTCCATCTCCATTCAATCTCCTTTTTTATTTAATTTCCAAAAAGATCGTTAATGTATAGTGGTTTCTTGAATGAATTTTCAAGTTTAATTTTATGCAGTTTCCACTTCTATTTTTATTCAACTTCTATTTTTATTCAATTTCCATCTCCGTTCAATTTTCTTTTTTCATTTAATTTTCAAATAGATCGTTAAGGTATAGTGATTTCTTGAATGAAATTTCATTTTTAATTTTATACAACTTCCAATTTTATTTTTATTCAACTTTCATTTTTATTCAATTTCCTTTTCTATTTAATTTCCCTTTTTATTTAGTTTCCAAATAGATCGTTAAGGTTTAGTGGTTTCTAGAATGAACTTCCATTCTTAATTTTATGCAACTTCCATTTTTATTTTTGTTAGATTTCCATTTTTATTCAGTTTCCTTTTCTATTCAAGTTCCTTTTTTATTTAATTTCCAAATAGATCTTTAAGGTATAGTGGTTCCTTGAATTAACTTCTACGTTTAATTTTATGCAGTTTCCATTTCTTTTTTTATTCAACTTCTATTTTTATTTAATTTCCATCTCCATTCAATTTTCTTTTTTATTTAATTTTCAGACAGAACGTTAAGGTGTAGTGGTTTCTTGAATGAACTTCCATTCAAATTTTATACAACTTCCATTTTTATTTTTATTCCACTTGCATTTTTATTCAATTTCCTTTTCTGTTCAATTTCCTTTTTTATTTAACTTCTAATAGATCGTTAAGGTATAGTGGTTTCTTGAATGAAGTTCCACTTCTATTTTTATTTAATTTCCATCTCCATTCAATTTTCTTTTTTATTTAATTTTCAGACAGAACGTTAAGGTGTAGTGGTTTCTTCAATGAACTTCCATTCAAATTTTGTACAACTTCCATTTTTATTTTTATTCCACTTGCATTTTTATTCAATTTCCTTTTCTTTTCAATTTACTTCTTTATTTAATTTCCAAATATATCTTCAAGGTATAGTGGTTTCTTGAATGAACTTTCATTTTCTATTTTATGCAACTTCCATTTGTATTTTTATTCAAATTCCATTTTTATTCAATTTCCATCTCCATTCAATTTCCTTTTTTATTTGATTTCCAAAGAGATCGTTAAGGTATAGCGGTTTCTTGAATGAACTTCCATTTTTAATTTTATGCAACTTCCATTTTTTATTCGACTTCCATTTTTATTCAATTTCTTTTTCTATTGAATTTCCTTTTTTATTTAATTTCCAAATAGATCGTTAAGGTATTGTGGTTTCTTGAATGAACTTCCATGTTTAATTTTATGCAGTTTCCATTTCTATTTTTATTCAACTTCAATTTTTATTCAATTTCGATCTCTATTTAATTTCCGTTTTTATTTAATTTCCGATTAGATCGTTAAGGTGCAGTGGTTTTTGAATGAACTTCCAATTTTAATTTTATGCAACTTCCATTTTTATTTTTCTTCCACTTCCATTTTTATTCAATTTCCATTTCTATTCAATTTCCTTTTTTAATTAATTTCCAAATAGATCGTTGAGGTATAGTGGTTTCTTGAATATGAACTTCCATGTTTAATTTTATGGACTTTCCATTTCTATTTTTATTCAACTTCTATTTTTATTAAATTTCCATCGTTAGTACTCTTTTGTTGTAACCAAGTGTTAACTTGGAAAGCTGTAAGCCCTTAGGGCATTTGCTTTTGTTGTTAACATGTAATACTTTTTGTAATGAAACTTAGATAAATGGAAGAATGTGGAACTTTTACATAACAATGCATATCTTTATTGATGGGTTTAATGTTTTTTTTTTTTTAGGGCGTTACAGGTTTCTTGAATGAACTTCCATGTTTAATTTTATGCAGTTTCCATTTCTATTTTTATTCAACTTCTATTTTTATTCAGTTTCCTTTTTTATTAAATTTCCAAATAGATCGTTAAGGTATAGTAGTTTCTTGAATGAACTTTCATTTTTAATTTTATGCAACTTCCATTTGTATTTTTATTCAATTTCCATTTTTATTCGATTTCCTTTCTATTCAATTTCCTTTTTTATTTAATTTCCAAATAGATCGTTAAGGTGTTCTGGTTTCTTGAATTAACTTCCATGTTTAATTTTATGCAGTTTCCAATTCTATTTTAATTTAACTTCTATTTTTACTAAATTTCAATCTCCATTCAATCTCCTTTTTTATTTAATTTCCAAATAGATCGTTAAGGTATAGTGGTTTCTTGAATGAATTTTCATGTTTAATTTTATGCAGTTTCCACTTCTATTTTTATTCAACTTCTATTTTTATTCAATTTCCATCTCTGTTCAATTTTCTTTTTTTATTTAATTATCAAATAGATCGTTAGTTTATAGTGATTTCTTGAATGAACTTTCATTTTTAATTTTATGCAACTTCCATTTTTTTTATTATTCAACTTCCATTTTTATTCAATTTCGTTTTCTATTGAATTTCCCTTTTTACTTAGTTTCCAAATAGATCGTTAAGGTTTAATGGTTTCTAGAATGAACTTCCATTTTTAATTTTATGCAATTTCCATTTTTATTTTTATTCCAGTTCCATTTTTATTCAATTTTCCTTTTCTATTCAAATTCCTTTTTTATTTAATTTTCAAATAGATCGTTAAGTTATAGAGGTTTCTTCAATGAACTTCCATGTTTAATTTTATACAGTTTCCATTTCTATTTTTGTTGAACTTCTATTTTTATTCAATTTCCATCTCCATTCAATTTCCTTTTTTTGTTTAAATTCCAAATAGATCGTTAACGTATAGTGGTTTCTTGAATGAACTTCCATTTTTAATTTTATGCAACTTCCATTTGTGTTTTTATTCAACTTCCATTTTTATTCATTTTCCTTTGTATTCAATTTACTTTTTTATTTAATTTCCAAATAGATCGTTAAGGTATAGTGGTTTTTTAAATGAACTTCCATGTTTAATTTTATGCAGTTTCCATTTCAATTTTTATTCAATTTCCATTTCTATTCAATTTCCCTTTTTAATTAATTTCCAAATAGATCGTTAAGGTATAGTGGTTTCTTGAATGAACTTCCATGTTTAATTTTATGCGCTTTCCATTTCTATTTTTATTCAACTTCTATTTTTATACAATTTCCATCTCTATTCAATTTCCTTTTTTATTTAATTTGCAAATAGATCGTCAAGGTACAGTGTAACTTTCAAGTTTAATTTTATGCAGTTTCCATTTCTATTTTTATTCAACTTCTATTTTTATACAATTTTCATCTCTATTCAATTTCCTTTTTTATATAATTTGCAAGTAGATCGTTAAGGTTTAGTGGTTTGTTGAATGAACTTCCATATTTAATTTTATGCAGTTTCCATTTCTATTTTTATTCAACTTCTATTTTTATTAAATTTCCATCTCCATTCAATCTCCTTTTTTATTTAATTTCCAAATAGATCGTTAAGGTATAGTGGTTTCTTGAATGAATTTCCATGTGTAATTTTACGCAGTTTCCACTTCTATTTTTATTCAACTTCTATTTTTATTCAATTTCCATCTACGTTCAATTTCCTTTTTTTATTTAATTTTCAAATTGATTGTTGAGGTATAGTGATTTCGTGAATAAACTTTCATTTTTAGTTTTATGCAACTTCCATTTTTATTTTTATTCAACTTCCATTTTCATTCAATTTCCTTTTCAATTGAATTTCCCTTTTTATTTAGTTTCCAAATAGATCGTTAAGGTGTAGTGGTTTCTAGACTGAAATTCCATTGTTAACTTTATGCAACTTCCATTTTTATTTTTATTTGATTTCTATTTTTATAAAATTTCCTTTTCTATTGAATTTCCCTTTTTATTTAGTTTCCAAATAGATTGTTAAGGTGTAGTGGTTTCTAGAATGAACTTCCATTTTTAATTTTTTGCAACTTCCTTTTTTATTTTTATTCCACTTCCATTTTTATTCAGTTTCCTTTTCTATTCAAGTTCATTTTCTATTTAATTTCCAAATAGATTGTTAAGGTATAGTGGTTTCTTGAATTAACTTTCATGTTTAATTTTATGCGTATTCCATTTCTTTTTTTATTCAACTTCTATTTTTATTTAATTTCCATCTCCATCCATTTTCCTTTCTTATTTAATTTCCAAACAGATCGTTAAGGTGTAGTGGTTTCTTGAAAGAACATCCATTCTTAATTTTATGCAACTTCCATTTTTATTTTTATTCCACTTCCATTTTTATTCAATTTCCTTTTCTATTCAATTTTCTACTTTATTTAATTTCCAAATATATCGTTAAGGTATTGTGGGTTCTTGAATGAACTTTCATTTTTTATTTTATGCAACTTCCATTTGTATTTTTATTGAAATTCCGTTTTTATTCAATTTCCATCTTCATTCAATTTCCTTTTTTATTTGATTTCCAAATAGATCGTTAAGGTATAGTGGTTTCTTGAATGAACTTCCATTTGTAATTTAATGCAACTTCCATATTTATTTTTATTCCACTTTCATTTTTGTTCAATTTCCTTTTCTATTCAATTTCCTTTTTTATTTAATTTCCAAGTAGATCGTTAAGGTATAGTGGTTTTGAATGAACTTCCATGTTTAATTTTATGCAGTTTCCATTTCTATTTTTATTCAACTTCTATTTTTATTCAATTTCGATCTCTATTGAATTTCTGTTTTTGTTTAATTTCCAATTAGATCGTTAAGGTGCAGTGGTTTCTTGAATGAACTTCCATTTGTAATTTAATGCAACTTCTATTTTTATTTTTCTTCCACTTCCATTTTTCTTCAATTTCCATTTCTATTCAAATTCTTTTTTTAATTAATTTCCAAATAGATCGTTATGGTATAGTGGTTTCTTGCATGAACTTCCACGTTTAATTTTATGTAGTTTCCATTTCTATTTTTATTCAACTTCTATTTTTATTCAATTTCCTTTTTTATTTAATTTCCAAATAGATCGTTAAGGTGCAATGGTTTCTTGAATAAACTTCCATTTTTTATTTTATGCAACTTCCATTTGTATTTTTATTCAACTTCCATTTTTATTCAATTTCCTTTCTATTCAATTTCTTTTTTTATATAATTTGCAAATAGATCGTTAAGGTATAGTGGTTTCTTCAATGGACTTCCATGTTTAATTTTATGCAGTTTCCATTTCTATTTTTATTCAACTTCTATTTTTATTAAATTTCCATCTCCATTCAATTTCCGTTTTTATTTAATTCCCATATAGATCGTTAAGGTATAGTGGTTTCTTGAATGAATTTCCATGTTTAATTTTATGGAGTTTCCACATCTATTTTTCTTCAACTTCTTTTTTTATTCAATTTCCATCTGCGTTCAATTTCCTTTCTTTATTTAATTTGAAAATAGATCGTGAAGGTATAGTGATTTCTTGAATGAACTTTCATTTTTAATTTTTTGCAAGTTCCATTTTTATTTTTAGTCAACTTCCATTTTTATTCAATTTTCTTTTCTATTGAATTTCGCTTTTTATTTAGTTTCCAAATAGATCGTTAAGGTGTAGTGGTTTCTAGAATGAACTTCCATTTTTAATTTCATGCAACTTCTATTTTTATTTTTATTCCACTTCCATTTTTATTCAATTTCCTTTTCTATTCAGTTTCCTTTTTTATTTAATTTCGAAACAGATCGTTAAGATATAGTGGTTTCTTGAATGAACTTCCATGTTTAATTTTATACAGTTTCTATTTTTATTTTTATTCAACTTCTATTTTTATTAAATTTCCATCTCCATTCAATTTCCTTTTTTATTTAATTTCCTAATAGATCGTTAAGGTATAGTGGTTTCTTGAAAAAATTTCCATGTTTAATTTTATGCAATTTCCACTCCTATTTTTATTCAACTTCTATTTTTACTCAATTTCCATCTCCGTTCAATTTCCCTTTTTTTATTTAATTTCGAAATAGATCGTTATGGTATAGTGATTTCTTGAATGAACTTTCATTTTTAATTTTATGCAACTTCCATTTTTATTCAATTTCTTTTTCTATTGAATTTCCCTTTTTATTTAGTTTCGAAATAGATCGTTAAGGTGTAGTGGTTTCTTGAATGAAC
>NW_021025504.1:981699-991990 GCF_004153795.1 Camellia sinensis
AAAAAAGAGAGAGATTTAAACATGGAAGTTCATTCAGAAACCACTATACCTTAACGATCTATTGGGAATTAAATAAAAAAGTAAATTGAATAGAAAGGAAAATGTATAAAAATGGAAGTTGAAAAAAACACAAATGGAAGTTGCAATATAATTGAAAATGGAAGTTCATTCAAGAAATACCTTAACGATCTATTTGGAAATTAAATAAAAAAAGGAATTGAATGGAGATGGAAGAAACACTATACTTAACGATCTATTTGGAAATTAAATAAAAAAGGAAATTGAATAGAAAAGGAAATTGAATAAAAATGGAAGTGGAAAAAAAATAAAATGGAAGTTGCATAAATTAAAAATAAAGTTCATTTCAGAAACCACTAACCTAACGATCTATTGGAAACTAAATAAAAAGGAAATTCAATAGAAAAGGAATTGAATAAAAATGGAAGTTGAATAATAATAAAAATGGAAGTTGCATAAAATTAAAAATGGAAGTTATTCTTGATACAGTCCGTCCCGGGTGGATGGGCCAGGCTGGCTCAGGTTCTTCAGGTTCCGGTTTCGGGTGGTGATTCCGTCAAATGACCTGCAAGCAAGTCCAAAGGGGAACGAGGTAGTCCCCCAGTGAACCCTCCGTCGAGAGAATTAGTCGAGGAAAAACAGGAAAATGTAGGGGAGAAGATGGAGAGATAAAAAGTTTAACCTTATTCTTGTGCTTCTCTTGTTGCTTATATCCTTTGGTAATCATTTCACTGTCCTTTGTGACGTGCCCCCTTTCCGCCGAAAGCCTGTGCCGGAGCTTACCTTGTTCAGGGTGAGGGGGTTCTGTTCCGACGGGGAGGTGTTGTCGTAATAATTGCTGTGATGGGCTGCATTAATGGTGATGTGTTGTGGCAATAACTCTGCAGATCTTTGTCTGCTGATGTGGCCTGTGTCTCATCTGTCATGTGTCCGCATGCCCTTGGCCCTCCACGTCCAGGTGGACTCCAGCTGTCCTGGGCTTTGCCAAATCAAGTTATGCTATGGGTCCAAGGCAATGGGTTCGGGGCGGTTTGCCGTGGGCTGTATGCCTCGTGGGCCTGTCCATGTCAAAACTGATTCAACTTACCAATCATACTCTCTTGAGCCATTTAGGCCTCTGATTTTTAATTCCAACATAAAACATTATTAAAATCATATACAAATCTGACCACATAATTCTTAGAAATCCCAAATTAAACCAAAATAATGGCTAATTAAGATCCAAATCTTCTTAATTAATTTAATGTAGAATATTATATACGGCATGGTCGTCACATGGAGACATCACAATAGACAGTGTAACCCAAACCTCTTTCAAGAATGACTAGAACCGGTGGTGGTTAACCTAGCCTTCAACTCTAAGAAGGATTTCTCGCATAATTCATCCCAAACAAACTTCACCCCATTTCTCGTTAGCCTAGTCAACGGAAAAGCTAACGCGAAGAAATCTTTCACAAACTGTCTATAGTAACCGTCAAGACCCAAGAAACTACGGATTTCAAATGCATTTCTAAGTCGCTTCCAATTCTGTTCTGCAAATTATTTTACAAAAGATGGACCTCTTACTAATAAAAAATATTCATTGGATTTATTGTCTTAGACAATTGCTGGTGTGGATTTTCATCACGTTTCTTTTTTAAATTTGTATCAAACGTTCAATTTCTCAAAATACATGATCAAGACTGCATTGCTAGGAATAAAATGACCCCAAACTGATAAAATTACCGCAAAAGATAGAAGAATTGGTAATTCTAATAAATAATGGTCTCACTTTTTGGTTAATTTATTTACTTTATTTGCTTTGCAAAAATTATAACTGAACTGACTTTTTCTATTTATTTATCCAAAAAATAAAATTATTTGAAGCTCGGCTTGGTTTGGGAATTTCTATAAAAGTTAAAAAATCACTAAAAAAATTAAAAAGTTGAAGAACTATACAAAGAGTCAAAGATTTTTTTTTTCCTCAATATTTTTTGCACTTTTTTTTCTGTAAAAAATCATCCCAAACATATTAATTATTTTGATCTCCTATTTTAGTTAAAAAGTTACTGAAATAGCTTATGGGCAAAAGAGTCTTATCTCTATTATAGCTAACAATTTAAAAAGCTAAGGGATAATTTTATTTACACACCATTGATTTTCTCAATATACACCTTTACTTAATACACATACAAAATAATTTTTAGATTATGAAAATATTTCAGTTCACATTATAACTTTTCATTTTTAACCTTAATAAATTTGTACACTCCACAACCGAAGTGTTCAATTTTTTATATATGAATATTATTTGATTAACCTTAATAATTTGAATAAAATAATTTTGTTCAAATATAAATAACTGAACATTTTATAAATGTTCGATTCTAGTTGTTCGAATACGTGATGAATGAACAAGCCACAATCTATAAAAATGAGATAAACAAAAAAATAAATTGACCTTTTTATTGTTGTATTGCTCCATATCAACATTTTAAGCGTCATCCATGGTGTGCAAATCTCAAAAATTAATTAATTTCAATGTTCTTAAAACTCTAAATCTTCAATAATGGTGAAGATTATAATGGGAAGACGATTAGTGTAATGTGTTAGATTATACTGGTGAAGAAGATGAATTTAGTATATTAGATTATAATAGTGAAGATGAATAGTATTGGAAGAGAGATTTGTTCCAAAAGAGAGATTTTTGTTTTCAAATGTGTATTACTTGAATAAATACAAATACACCCATATTATCATCAACAGTCATTTTACTTGAAGATATTATTGTCATATAAATTTAATAGTGTATAAATGATAGTGAATAAAGAGAGATTTATATTTTCATATGTGAATTACTTGAATAAGTACAAATACACCCATACTGTAATCAATAGTCATTTTACTTGAAAATATTATTATCATATAAATTTAATAGTTAAATGGTGTATACTGAGAGAATTCATGGTGTGCAAATAGAACCTCCTAAAGCTATAATAACAAAAACTAATATTAGGGCCAACCATCAGAGTTCTGAAGAAGTTGGAGCCACAGGGAAATTGTATTGACAGACATTATTGCTAAATGGAAGTTAAGCTATTAAAAAATGCTGTAGTTTCAATCTATAAGACGGGACAGGAGGTCACGTAAAATTTCCAAGGTAAGGAATTGCAGATTGTTATTGGGAACACAATCAGCATTTGATTGTCAAAGGGAACATGTTAATCACTGTATATGTAACAAGAAACACAAAAACAAATTCTGAGTAACGACAACGATTTATGCGCTGAGACCAGTGCTCAACAAGAAATTGATCTCTTCAATTAAATATTCAACTTGCAAATGACAGAAGGCGGGGATGGACTTTTTGCTAGCCACTTAATTCTCAACTTGCAAATGACAGAAGGCGGGGATGGACTTTTTGCTAGCCACTTAATTCTCATTCCAAATCATGCGCGATAGAACTGAAAATGTTGAACATAAGCATATACATTTTTTAAATGAGATCAAACAACCAATGAGTTTGAAACTTGGCAAAAATGAATGGATGGATGAGCTAACACACACAAGTTTCATTTGCAGATTCGTTAATAAAAGTTGTATGATGGGTACTGCAATGTCGTGCAAGATTCCTCCACTCTATATGAGATACAAAATTTTAAAATATGTATTATCACATTTCACTTGGCAAAGATACATTACAGTTGTTGCAGTGAACACCCAATTATGGACATAATTGTTTAATCTGAAAACACAAGCACCATGTCTTAAATTAAGCAACAAAGGAATGAACTCACCTACTTTGGCCACAATGACATCAATGAATTCTGCAGCCCCATGCGTTTGGCAGACAAGTCCTTCTACCCGTCCTTTAACTTCACTTTGTGGTGTTTCTTTTCCTCTAGTGTACTCACTAGTTTATCGAGAAACCTGAAAATTAGATGCACACTACAGTCAATACTTGATATTGTCACAACTCATTAGGAATAATAAGCATGGCATCATGAAACCAAACTACTAGTAATGTGCACGACTGGAGGGAGAGGTATAGTCAAGCAAACTGCAGTTACTGGGCAAAAACCATCAAGATCAGGACAGAAAACTTCTGAAACGGTCATAACAATAGACAGTTGATTCCTTACAACAACCAAAAATGCAAGGACTTATTGGGATCGCACAAGATATGCATCAATCAAATACCAAAAGAAAAGTCATGTAAATATAATATAATTGACATTTGTGAATTCTCAATATAGATTGGTGTTGTAAACAATAAGTGGGGCAGAAGAAATTTGACAGTGAAGGAAATGGACAAGGTATAAAGCTTGTTGAAAAACAAGCATGCTGCACCTTTTTGAGTTGAGAATCATGATCTGATCCCTGGTTTTTCTATTTGTCAGTGAGGAGATGGCCAAAGAAACATCAGACAACATCTTCTGAATTGTATCAGAAAGTACTGCTGCAACACTAAAGGAGCAACTGCCTGGACTTGATGTTGCAAGGACAGAGTTTCGTTATTTGTCAACTCCGTCAACCACTGATTCAGGTGTTGTTTTCTGCGCAAAGCCATTAGTTTTTTTTTTTTAACCAAATTTTAATTCCACTTTTTGTTTCCAATATTTACATGGTATCAAAGCCATATCACTACTAAGAAGCAGCCTATCAGTTCTTGTATTCCTGTCAAGTAAAAAAAATCTCCTATGGTTTCCTAGTGCTGTCTTGTGAATTTTCTAGTCTCCAATGGTTCAATAGCTACATGTTGAATATTGTTATAATTTAGCAATAAAAAGAGACAAAATGCTATATATTAGCAATGTTGCTCCAATGATGACTTTGCTCCCTCCATTTATTCTCCCATTTCAACTATCATTTCAAAATAACAAGTACATGCTACTTAATCAAACTTTATTAACTTAATTTAGAGTTACATACTGCAAAATAAAATAACATAAGACATAATCATGGAAGAGGAAGAACATAATAATCTGAGTTGCTTGATCATGCCAAAATTTCTGTGCCTGATCGTTCATTTAAAGGTATCTCAAGTCAGCTCTTGTGAAATGGATCCTGTGCTCTAACCATGATCACTTAAAATTGAAAGCATTTAGTGATACAAATTGGGTTGGTTCAATCGATGATAGACAAAATGCAAACATATGTGTGTATAAGAAATAAATATATAATTCTTGATAAATAATATGAAGCACCGGTACTCTAAAAATATTGCTGGGTACTTACCGGGAGTGGATACGCGTACCGATACAACAACACGTGTACTGAGTACGCTAAAAATGCACCGGGTATGTTTTATACGATCAGTATAGTAATGGGTACGCCATGGGAGGTTTTTGGGAACTCCGGGGTAAAAAATGACATTTTTTCATAAATTAAAAGGTACTGGAGCAATTTTTTGTGTCTACTTTTAAAAATTATAAACGTCTGGGGTTCTTTTGTAATAAATAAAACATGCAATCAAATAAAATTAGGGTTGTATTATGCTCTATCATTCGATCTTCTCTTCTCCTTCCATATCTCCTTCCGAAGTACTCCAAGACTGAAATACTCCCAAGATATACTCTGAGACTGAAATACTCCCAAAAGGTGCTAGGGTTCCATGTCTATTCGATCATCTCCTTCCAGAAATACTCCCAAGAGAGTCTGAAGAACACTTCAAAGGTGCGATTGAAAGGTTTAATCGAAGGTGGTGCTGATTGATTCTCTCCTTCGAAGGTGCAATTGAAGAGGTAAGTTCATCTCTTTTCTACTCTCATTTGTGTCCTATTGAATATTTTTGTCTCTCAACCACTTAACAAAGTGAGTCATATATTATCCTAATAACAGAATTTTTCATTACGTTCTAACAAGGAAAGCTTTCTTGATTCACAAAATTTATATAGAGAGTGATAGAATAATGCAACTGCAATTAAAAGTATTATTTCAAAACAAACTACCCACTAAAATAACATTTAACTATTCCTTGCGCTCTAGTTCAGCCAGTTGCTGTTGAGTCCTTTGGACCTGCTTTTTCTGATATGGTCTTCAAATATAAGCCGCAGTAACATCAAGCAAATATTATTATTTAGCATTAACCAAGTAGACAATCATGAAAGCACTCACATTTCATAATTAACATTCTGGACCATTAGCTGAGCAGCCTCGCAAAGGTAAATATGATCTTTCTCAAAAGATTGCACGATTGACTCCCAAACACCCTGCCAAAGGAAAAAAGAAAAAATACCATCAATTGCGTGGTATTTTGTGTTCCTTATTGTAAATTAATGATAGAAAAAAGAAAAATAGTTTCACACACTATTTAAACCACCCCTACAGGGTATGTATTTTGTGTTAGTTATTGTAAATTAATGATAGAAAAATATATGTAGAAAAATGGTAAGTCAGGGGAGGGGGCAGAGAGAGAGGGAGAGGACTGCCGGCCAAAAATATTACGGCTTTCTGGAGTCAACTTCAAAAGAATACCATGTATTTGTTTGGCTTCCAAGTAACCAATCCCTGGAAAGAGAATGTGAATTAACATAAAACACCTAAATAGTAAGTAAAAAAGAAAAAATCAACACTGCTGAGTATAATTCCTTGAGTTTCAGTGCAACAAATTAATAAAGCAATGTAAAAGCATGGTCATTCATTGTAAATACTCTAATATTTCATTGAGCAAAATTAAGCATTGACCACAAAAAAAATAAAATAAAATCAGAATCTCCGTTGCCATATATCTGAATGGAAGAGCTCCATGTATGCCATTATTTCCACATCCATAACAATCTTGATGCATGAAGTTGATTGCTAATAACATAAGTTTAAAACAAAAATACAATAACTAAAAAATATGACCAGTTATTGCATATTGACTACATTTCTATTAGAATGGTTTCAGTCCACAGACCATGATCAGCACTATGTCCTTATTCTAACCGTCTAAAATAAGCCATTTCACCAGTTAATGAACTTTAACAACATCAACCATCTTCTGAGCACCCTTTATCCTTCAAAACTTCAAGAACCAATAAACCACAACACAAAGACCAAACCATCTCTGCTACAATGCGTAAGATATTTATTTTCCAACCAATTAGCAACCTGGATGCGTATTGACACAACACTTGGAAGGCATAACTAACATAGACTGCCCCACTTAGCGACAATTTATAAAAATCATGACAAAAAAATGCACTAATTGTCAATTTTTAGTGACGTATGTAAAAAATTGTTACAAAAAAATTATTTTTAACGACAATTTTACCAAGACTTAAATTCAATAGGACTTGATGGGAATTAAGTCAAACTATTAAGACCTATTGGTAGTTTACCCTAAAAAATATATATATATATATATAAATATATAATTCTTGATAAATAATATGAAGCACCGGTACTCTAAAAATATTGCTCGGTACTTACCGGGAGTGGATACACGTACCGATACAACTGCACGTGTACTGAGTACGCTAAAAATGCACCGGGTACGTTTTATACGATCAGTATAGTAATGGGTACGCCATGGGTAGGTTTTTGAGAACTCCAGGGTAAAAAATGAGATTTTTTTTTAAATTAAAAGGTACTGGAGCAATTTTTTGTGTCTACTTTTAAAAATTATAAAATTCTGGGGTTCTTTTGTAATAAATAAAACATGCAATCAAATAAAATTAGGGTTGTATTATGCTCTATCATTCGATCTTCTCTTCTCCTTCCACATCTCCTTCCGAAATACTCCAAGACTGAAATACTCCCAAGATATACTCTAAGACTGAAATACTCCCAAAAGGTGCTAGGGTTCCATGTCTATTCGATCATCTCCTTCCAGAAATACTCCCAAGAGAGTCTGAAGAACACTTCGAAGGTGCGATTGAAAGGTTTAATCGAAGGTGTTGCTGATTGATTCTGAATTTGGATGTCCACAAAAAATTACAAGTCCATTCTCTTGTGAAAATTAATTCCTATTGAGTCTTTTTGTCTCTCAACCACTTAACAAAGTGAGTTAAATATTATCCTAATAACAGAATTTTTCATTACGTCTTAAGTACTACATAGACAATACCACATAATATTTCGTGACTACTAATTTGGCCGTTGTGTCTAACAAGAAAAGCTTTCATGATTCACAAAATTTATATAGACAGTGATAAAATAATGCAACTGCAATTAAAATATTATTTCAAAACAAACTACCCACTAAAATAGCATATATTAAATTCCATGACCACATCAATTGCGTGGTATTTTGTGTTCCTTATTGTAAATTAATGATAGAAAAAAGAAAAATAGTTTCACACACTATTTAAACCACCCCTACAGGGTATGTATTTTGTGTTAGTTATTGCAAATTAATGATAGAAAAAAGAAAAATAGTTTCACACACTATTTAAACCACCCCTATAGGGTATGCCAGTTTGAGGGATCCATGAATCTCCATCAATCAGCTTAGACACTGTAAAAGGGGTAGCTTCAGTTGCACTTTTGAAGACCTTATACCCTGACAATTTTGCCCTTCTACTAGTATTTGCCCCGGGGCCTCGGTTATTGTACTCCGCGAACATCAAAATCGTGTTATTACAACACCATGTCCATCCCTCCGGTGGCACGATTTCATCCAAATACGATTCCATGAACACTACCGTGGCATAATTTTGCCACGGCCGCCCTAGAAAAGCCTTCACTTCCTTTTTGCGTGACCTAAGTTCTGGTGCAACGTTGATTGTGCAATTTTGGAATGAAAATCCAAAATTAGTCGATGCTGGATTGGGTTTCCCACCGTTAGCGGTAATCACATTAGCAGGTGAGAGTCGACGAACGTAGATGCCACAATCTTGGAACACGGCTGAGGCAAAACCAAAAATGAAATCGACAGTGCCTGAAATTTCACAGTTTTTGTAAAACTGTGAATTTGTGTTTGCCAATAGGGTGTCTTGGTAACCCATGAAAATGCACTTGTAAAATGCTGAGTGATTTGCATTGTTGTTGAGTGCAACTGCTTGACCACTGTTTATTGGAGCTGAGTTCTCAATCGTTAAAGACTGGCCAATAAAGCCTTCCCCATCAACAGCTGTGAAAACAAAAATCTATCAGTTATTCAAATTCGAGATTAGTCAAGGTACTCCGAATATCCGGTTATTAAGAAACATACTATATATTTAGAATTTTACTAAAAAATATCACTATGTGTTTCAAATTCATTTAAGTTTAAACCTCACAATATATTAATTCAATTTCAATCATACATTCATTACTGAAAATGTATACATATGTTAGGCTAAAGAGGATGATGAGAATATAACCAAAACTTCAACCATGCAGGCTAGATTCAAAAATAAATATGGAAAAATTACAACCCATATAGTGTTAGAAAAATAATTACAAATTCATTGAAAAACTTATGATTTTAATTATTAATATTAATACATTTTTTTACTAATCTATAAATATTTTTATAAAAATAAACTGATTTGTAATTTCCTCAATAAATATTATCAACACTTGTTTTTCCAACTTTTTTCATGCAAAAAGATTTAACTTTTTAAAAACATACTGGTAAAAAAAATTACTTCATCAACCCTAAACACATGCAAACTAAAAAACAACCAAAATAGAATTGCTTGCAAAAGAGTGAGTGAAGTTTACTCATTGTAGCAGACTGTGGAGTTCCAAATCCGATGGCATTACTCCGGTTACCCGTAATTTTCGTGGTTGCGGCGTCATCACCAATCAGAGCAATGTTCGTCTTGTCCTCTCCCACCACCACATATTCACTGTAAACCCCCGGCTTGACGCGAATATAATACCTATCATATTCGTAAAACGTAGTAAATAATTTTGTTTTACTTTTTTCAATAATATCTTTCTTCTTTTTTTTTTTTTTTTAAGTATTTAAAGTTTCCAACTATCAAATTTTTTAGACAATGTTATTTTTTTATTTTTAGTTTTTAATATTAATGAATCCAACTATCAATTAAATTTTTAGTCAATGTTATTATCAATTCTCTTTTCTTTTCTTTTCTTTTTTTTTGTAAATATTAAAGAATCCAACTATATCTGCCGCGTGCAAAAGATCTGTCTCTGCTTGGCCAAAAACCTGTCCAGCTGGCCAATATATCTGTCGGCTGGCCAAAAGACCTGTACGGCCGACCAATATATCTGCCGGCCGGCCAAAAGCCTCTGCAACTTGCCAACTTTTTTCTGGTAGTTCTGGAGCTATTTTGCTACTGTTTTGGGCTTGTTTTGGTTTTGGAATACATCTGTTTAACATCATTTGAGCCTCTTAAGAGATAGATTAAATTGATAT
>NW_021025504.1:999779-1011502 GCF_004153795.1 Camellia sinensis
ACTAATTTCTGCAAAGAAATAAATGTAAAATATATGTTGAAACTTGTTAAAATTATTCTAACCCACTAAAATAAAATTCGTAAATTGTAAACTCATTTTAGACATTTATGATTATTTTTTATCATAAAATAATTTTTATTATGTGTTTTGAGATAATGACCGTGTAAATTAATGTTTTAAAAATTAATCACAAATGGCACTAATTCTTATCAATTTATATTACTATAAATTTTAATCATTGGTGGATAAAAATAATTTTCTCTAAAAATTTTTAAAAATTTATTTTATCTGTCAAAATCTAGTTTTTATTATTAAATTGAACGATTTTGCGCAACTAGAAAATTTGAACACAAATAATATCTTCTAATTGTCCTATAATTTGGAACAAATTCAAAAAATTATGAAGGGTCGAAATGGCTGTCACGATTTGAAAAGTAAGGAGCACAAAGTGACTCAGATCCCAAACCTATATAAGAGACTGTTAGTAGTAATGTGCCCTATTGTGTTTTGTCTCGGAAATAGGGTGGTTAGAGGAGTTCGGGCGATCCATGAGGGAAAAATAGTACTATCGAGGTAGAATCTGAAAAATCCGAGGGCACCAGTGAATGTAGAAGGTCCAAATTAGTGAGGCACCGGGCTGAACCGGCCAGAAAAGTCCAAACATAGGGGTGAACCGGCCTGGGAAAGGTGCTGAGCCGGTTTGAGCTGAACCGGCTGGAGCCGAAGGCAGAGGTGTGGGCAAGGGGCGCAAGCCGAAGCAAAAGCAGCGCGGGGCATGGGCGGCGCGGCGAGTGACACGTGCAGGAGAGACGGATCAAGCGGATGGCTTAAGCGGCTTGCGGATGCGTGTAGTGCGTGAGACGCGGAGAGAAATGGCTCAAGCGACTGGTGGATGCGTGGAGCGCGTGGGACGTTGAAGGCGGAAGCGGGTGACGCGTCGGCGACAAAGATGGCGCGTGAGAGAGGATTTGAGGATGCCGTTGGTGGCGTTGGAAGCGTAAGAATATTTCGAGCACGTGAGTAGGTAGTGCGAAAATTTTGGAGAAAAAAAAAGATCTGATCAGTGATGAAGTAGAGATAACTACTAGAAAATGTGATGTTTTCTGGTTAGTGAGCTATATATGTGAAGCTCTGATACCATGTAAAACAAGTTGAGAGAGGGATATTGAGAGAGAACAAACTCTGTGATTCAATATATATCAGAAACCAAATAGAGGCTCTATTATATAGGAGCTGTGTTACAAACAGCATTATGATACAATGTAACATAGAGAAGGTAACAGTTAGACCATGCTCACATAATTGACTAATGGAGATAAGATTTAAAGTAAGAGCAGGCATAAGATAGACATGGGATAAAGATAAGTGAGAGGTGGAAACAGAACCAACATGACTTACAGACAGAAGAGACCCATCAGCAGTATGGATAGAAGGAACATGAGGAGTAAAAGAGATAGGAGTAAAAATAGTAGAGTCAATGGTCATGTGATTACAACAAGCGGAGTCAAAGTACCAGGAAGTGTTACCTGCAGTGACAGACAAGGCAGGAGAGGAAGGGGTACCGGATTTGTGCCAAAAATGTTGAAACATGGCTTCGACATCTGTTTGAGAGAAGACTGGGGTGGAAGGATCTATAGGGACAGGGGAAGGTAAATCCTCTGAGGCAGCAGCAGCAGTGCGTTGAGCAGGCATTGGTTTAAACGGAGTCCCAGAACGGTGAGAGTGGCTGCGAGAAAAATTCCCGGTGGAAGGACCATTGCGAGAGGCACGGGCGGGATTGCGGAAGCAATCTTGCTGGAGATGACCAGGACCAGTCTTGTTGCAAAACCGACAGAGGCAAACAGGACAATTAACCAGAAGATGAGTCGACGGAAGACTGCGATTTTGACAGTAGTTGCAGAAAGTTGACTTCTGTGGTGAAGGAGAACTCCGAGTCTGGGGAGTAGCAAGAACAGAGTCCACAGGGTGCGGATGGAGAGTACCAAACCAAGTTTCCTCTGACAGGAGTTCAGAAATTGCTTGCTCAAGAGTGGGTAAAGGAGTGCGATGGAGGAGAGATGCGCGTACTGGCTCAAAATCGGAAGTAAGAGCCATGAGAAACTGAACCAAGCGATGTTGGTCACGGTAAGTAGTAAACAAGGCAGCATCCTTAGTACAATCCCATGGAGGTTCAGAAAGAGCGAGCTGATCCCAAACATAATACATTTGGGAGAGGAAATCATTAATGGTCTGAGTTGTTTCTTGGCGCATATGGTGAAGATGACTCAGAAGCTGATATTGGTGAGCAAGGCCAGTAGTCTGATAGCGTTCTTGTAAAAAATCCCAGATGTCCTTGGCGGGAGAAGAAGCAAAGTCAAGGTAGAACCGACCAAACTGAAGGCTGATAGATGTAATAGAAGTATTGCAAAACCAGGTAATGATCTGATAGTTTTTACTATCCCAATCTTCCAGACGATCGACATATTTGGCAGCGAAGTCCGTGGTGGCAGCGGATTCGGTGGTTACTTGGATGGGTTTGCATATATCTCCAGTGATGATGTGCCAAAGTTTCTTTCCTTTGAGAAACCCAGACATAGCTTGTGCCCATAAGACATAGTTAGTCCCGTCAAGAACAACGGAAATAGGGTGGTTAGAGGAGTCGAGGCGATCCATGAGGGCAAAATCGTACTTTCGAGGTAGAATTTAAAAAATCCGAGGGTACCAGTGAATTCAGAAGGTCGAAATCAGTAGGAAAGGAGTGAACTGACCAAAAAATAGGACCAGAAAGGCACTAAATTGGCTTGTCAAAGTGAGTGGAGTGGTCTGGTCAACAAATCCGGTCAAACAGATGATGTCACGGGCGACAGGGCTGATGTCACAGGCGCGGCGCACGTTAGCAGAGAGGTGCGCGGCGCACGTTAGCAGAGGACAGCAGGCGGCGCACGAAAGCAGCTAGGGCTGACGTCGGCTGACGTCAGAAACACGCGGCTCACGTTAGCAGAGGAGGCCGCGGCGCACAGTAGCGCAGGACAGTGTAAGAGGCGCGTAGAGCACGTTGGAGAACGAGGATGCGCGTGGCCGTAAGTTCTGGCGGCGCGTGGAGGCGCGTGGAACGTCGGCTGGTGATGAATTTGGTGGCGGTGGATTCGTCGTGAGGAGACGAAGAGACTAGTGTGGTCCAATAAGGAAGACAGAGAAGGTCGAGATATGCAACAATATGTCAAAATGTGATGTAGACGAGAGACACAGCAGTCTGCGAAGAAGAGAAGAAAAAAAAAAATGTAGAGACTAGGCAAAACACCTGTGCTCTGATACCATGTGAGATATGTAAGATATCTGAATTAATGTTGTAATTGTTATATCAGTTGATTACAAGAGGGATGCTGATTTATAGAGAAAGTACCGAAAGGAGAAGACATAATAATGAAGGTGTGTGAGTGGTGTTTGACAGAATAATGAAAGTGGTGAGTGGTGTTTCTTCTTTACAACCGAAAGAAGAAGGGATTCCTATGCCCTATGCTCTTTATCTTATAATATATTATTATACATTATACTATATACATGATATATTACATTATATATTAACAACAACATTATCACTAGTTTCAATCACCTTGTAAGCAGTAAAACTGTCGGATGTTTCCTGATGCTGTCAAAACATCAAAAAAATCAATAGAAAAGCGAGTTAAGCCTTATCTTTTATCTAATTCTTCAAACAATAATACAGAAAAATAGATGTGCAAATAGTACAGAAGTTGTTTATTGAACAGAAGGAATTTTTTTTATCATTGTGTTCTTAACGCTGTATTTGGTTAATGGATTTGGGAAGAGATTTGGAAAAAGAAAGAAAAAAGATACGTAAAATTAAGTGAAATATATATATATATCTATATTATTTACATTTCAACTACTTTTTCTTTTTCCAGTAAGAGAATTATTCAAATAGGTGTGTGTTTGGGTGAGAAGGTTGGGAAAGAATTTGAAGGCAAAAAGGAATTTGAGAATTCACAGTGATAAAATTCTCTGTTTGGATTTACAAATAAGTAAATAATAAAAAGAAAAGAAAAGATGAGGATTTAAATATCCTCTAAGAATTTTAACGAGGGATTTTAAGGGTAGGGTAGTTTTTTTGATCAGCAAAAAAAGAAACTTTATTGATGGGAAAACATACATGGTATGGAAAAGAACATCAATAAAAAGGAGGGTGCAAAAAACATCACGGTGACACAGCAAGATCTCAATCAGGTTGGCACCAAGATGCATACGCAATCATCTGCTAGCACTACTTCCAAGCTCTAAGTTAGTGAGTAACCAACATACAGAGCAAACAAACATGTAAAACATAAAAACAACCCCAAAACTTGCAACCTATAAGATCAAACCAAATGACAAATCAGCCCTTTCAAACTATAATCTCCAACAAACAGGTAAAACACAAAAACAACCCCAAAACTTGCAACCTATAGGATCAAACCAAATGACAAATCTGCCCTTTCAAACTATAATCTCCACCAAGCAAACAACAGCGACAACAAACTCAACATCAACAACAGCATACCAGCAGCAATGGCAAAGCCCACACTTCAACCCAGAAACAACTAACAACCAATACACTGTAGCAGCAAACAAACATAACAGAAAACAGAACACCCACAAAACAAAACACAAACAGGAGCAAAATGGCCAAAAAATAGCAGCAACCAACACAAACAGCATCAACAAAATCAGTAGCACACAGATCATTAACTGAGAAACCAGTTGCACCTCCACCATATCAGCAGTGAATCAAGAACAGACCACCCAAAAAGCACACTACACACTGCTTAATGTACAACGACAGAAGGGCAAAGTACTGAGAGGTCTCCACACTGGTAACCAAAACCAACAAAAAAGGAGCAACTGCCAGTAGCAATCAGCAACACAAAACAACTGCCAATGTGATGGTTCTTTATCCAGAGCCACTCTGACATTGATTACTTCACATAACGCCTCCAAATTTGGTTGAGCTCCCTTAAATAAGCAATCATTTCATCAGCAGTGCAAAACAGAAACACTAGCAGCAGTAGCTACAACCACATAGCAGCAGTGCCAAGATGAAATCCTTTCAGCACCAAACCATATAGCAGCAGTAGCTGCAACCATATAACAACAGTTCTGCCAGGCAAAACACCGCACAAATAACTCCCCCAACAGCAGCCTTAAACCACACAAAATCAACTCGTAATACCCCTTATACATAATCTAACCTGCTTCAAGTTATACACAATATCATTAACTAAGTAAATAAAAGAGGGGTTAGAAGTTCTGACCCAAAAAGCAACCCTGACCTTTATAGAATCACATAGCCTTCAAAATCCACCAACGAGCCCTTAAAAATGCTTTCATTCCTCTGCTTCCAAATAGACCAAAGCACCGCCAATGGTATAGCTTTCCAAAAGGCTAACTCCTTTTTTTTTTAGTTTAAACCCAGCCCCCCACTGTAACAAACCAGACACGGATCCAGGCATTGCCTAAGATACACCTCACCAACTGATAATATTGGACCAAATCCTCCAAATAAATGGGCAAAACAGCGGCACATGATTATATCTTCCACTTCATTCCTGCAGAAAATACAGTTTACATCAGAAGTATCACTAATGACACCAAGTCTTTGAAGATAGCTGGCTGTCTTGATTCTCTCTTTCCATGCTAACCACCCAAAAAACTACACCTTAGGTGGAGCCACATTCTTCCATATAAACCCTACTGAGTTTCTGCCAGCTTCAACAGATGATACACTCCATTTATAGGCAGAAGCAACACTAAAAACACCAGAATTTTCTGCATTCCATTTGTCTGTCCACCATACCATCCCAAAGAGCAGGTGCATTAAGTAGCATTACTCTCAGTCTCCTCAATTCTTCTAGTTCCCACTGAAACAAGGCTCTCCTGAAAGCCAGTTCTCGCTCTTCATTTCCATTTCTCCTACTGCTTACCATTTTCACTGATTCAGTTTTGTCAAGGGACACAGAATATAATCTCGGAAATTCATCTTTGAGATATACATTGCCAACCCAATTATGAAGCCAGAACTTGATGTTCCTTCCATCACCAACAATAAGGGAGATATTATTTTTGAAAAATTCCACCAACTAAGGCCAGTATCCAGCAATCCCCTGGATATCTCTCCAGACCAGAGATAACCTTGGACCTTCAACAAGTAGTGGCCACCAACCCCCTCCAACCTCTCCATATTTGCAGCAAATCACTTGTTTCCATAGAGCATCCTTTTCAGTCCCAAATCTCCACCACCACTTCAAAAGAAGACAAGCATTCATAAGTCTCACTTTTCTTATACCTAAACCCCCACTACTTTTAGGGTAGGGTAGTTGACCTCTTACTAATTGGAAATTAAATTTACTAAAAATGATTAAGAGTATCGATGATTACCATATGACCATTCCTTGAAGTATACATGCAGTGCAATTGTTAATTCACGCTTCCGACTGTCTTCAAGTTGCGTTTCCTTCAAAATTTGCTTGATCTCCCCTAAGTTATTGTGCTGAGACAATAATTATGTTTAATAAAAAAAATTCAATGTAATTAAGACTGATTTAGAATTGTATAGAATCACTTCCAAAAGGTATAAAATGAAAACTCATTCTTTTTTCCTTTTTTTTTTTTTGGATAAGTAGGTAAATATGCGAATCCATTATTAGAAACAGAAATCAAATGGCTATGCAAATGATCGGCATGGCTCAGTGCACATACATTTCTCTGCTGAGACGACATATACACATCTGGTAATGGAAATGGATTGGCTTTTGTGGACCCAGAAGATTCACCTTCAAACCAGTTCGGTATCTGTGCACAAAGAACAAGATCACAAAATTTAACAAGAAATATTAGCATATAGATTAAGATCAAACCCCAAAAGGAGCAACGCTGTAAAATATTAGGGAGAGATCATGGTTCATGCACTGCTCAGATTCAAACAACAAAAATGCATTTAAGCTGAAGATATGCCAAAAATGGAAAGTAACAAGAGTGGATGAATAGGAAAAACAAACTAACAGTAGCCAATACAACATCAATCTATAAAACAACACTTGCAAATTTGGTCTACCAAAATAAAAAAAACATTCCAAAAAATTTTGTGAAGTGATCAGAATCATGTGGATCAACTACTCCTAGTGCCACAGGGTCATCCCATCTGTTAATAATTGCATCAATACCAACTTGGTCCATGTGCACCTCCAATTGTGAGTAAAATGTGCTATATGGTGCCACCTAATGGAAATTTGTTTGAAAAAAAAAAAAACTATTAAAAGCCAATATTTAACAGTGCTTGAAAATAAAGCAGCAGAAAAATTTATGACCAAAACAAATTGACAGCATCAAAAGACACAGCTTATGCACCAATGAGACCATTAGAGGTGAAGAAAATTAATTACTTCAATGTTGTTTTTGGGTCTTGGATTGTGAAAGGATTTGTGGATGGAAAAGAAAAGAAGGAATTTGTGAAATAAATTAGTTTGTATTTCATTCACTTTTCCCTGCACAAATCCATTCCCAAATCCAAGATCTAAACACAGTTTTAGAATTCGAAACTAGAGAGTAAATTATTAAGACCATCAGAACTAAAGATCATGAGTTCAGTAGGCAATATAGAATCAATGTCAAATTCATTCCAGTGGGGCAAAATATAAAATTAATTTTAGTCTAGGAATGCACCTCCAAGTGGCTTGTAACCACTAAATCTCTATAATCAGAATAATTGGATGAGTATGTAAAACACACGAAAACAGAGCTAAAAGAATTTGGATGTCCACAAAAAATTACAAGTCCATTCTCTTGTGATCATATTCAAAGCAAACTTTGAGAAAGACATATTTGTTCTCATCCCATTGAAAACAGTGTACATATTCCAGGTTCTATGCAAAATGGAGTACTCTCAATCAAGTACATGGGGCACTAAAACAACCATTGAAGTCAATTAAATTTTACAAACTCATCCAAATGTACAAAAATATAGACAACTGCACAGTACCCAATCAATTAAATCAAAAACTTAACATAGCAATTGTTGGCAAAAAAAAAAAAGGATTTTAACTGACTTCTTTGCACAATTGACAATTCACAAGCTATGATTAGAAGAAAGAGAAATGAAGACTGCTAAAACATGTCACACACCTGCAGCTTATGGTTGTCACCAACAATAAGAGGTCTGGTCTGAGAGTGCGGGGTGTAGGCCCTAGAGCATGTATGACAGTTAAGTAGGTAAATGGACTAATAATACTTAATTAATATATATATATTTTATCAATTATTGGTTAGTCATATAAATAAAAAATAATTTTATCATCACTTTTATGTTAAAATGCATATTTTATCTTATTTGTCTTCATGTTTTCACATCACTTGCAATAGTTTTAATTTCATTAGCCTTACTAAAAAAAAAAAATCAATAAAATTATATAAAAATTGTAAAACTTATTAAATTTTTTTCAATTCTTTGGGACGTCAATGTAATTTACTTTGTTATAGTTCATTCCCTTTCATCTCTTTTCTACTCTCATTTGTCTCCTATTGAGTCTTTTTGTCTCTCAACCACTTAACAAAGTGAGTCAAATATTATCCTAATAACAAAATTTTTCATTACTTCTTAAGTACTACATAGACAATATCACATAATATTTGGTGACTACTAATTTGGCCGTTGTGTCTAACAAGGAAAGCTTTCATGATTCACAAAATTTATATAGAGAGTGATAGAATAATGCAACTGCAATTAAAATATTATTTCAAAACAAACTACCCACTAAAATAACATTTAACTATGAAATTCCATGACCACATCAATTGCGTGCTATTTTGTGTTCCTTATTGTAAATTAATGATAGAAAAAAAAAAAAATAGTTTCACACACTATTTAAACCACCCCTATAGGGTATGCCAGTTTGAGGGATCCATGAATCTCCATCAATCAGCTTAGACACTGTAAAAGGGGTAGCTTCAGTTGCACTTTTGAAGACATTATACCCTGACAATTTCGCCCTTCTACTAGTATCTGCCCCGGGGCCTCGGTTATTGTACTCCGCGAACATCATAATCGTGTTATTACAACACCATGTCCATCCCTCCGGTAGCACGATTTCATCCAAATATGATTCCATGAACACTACCGTGGTATAATTTTTCCATGGCTGCCCTAGTAAAGCCTTCACTTCCTTTTTACGTGACCTAAGTTCCGGTGCAACGTTGATTGTGCAATTTTGGAATGAAAATCCAAAATTGGTGGATGTTGGATCGGGTTTCCCATCGTTAGCAGTGATCACATTAGGAGGTGAGAGTCGACGAACATAGATGCCACAATCTTGAAACACGGCTGAGGCGTAGCCAACAATGAAATCCACAGTGCCTAAAATTTCACAGTTTTTGTAAAACTATGAATTTTTGTTTTTGCCAATAGAGTGTCTTAGTAACCTATGAAAATGCACTTGTAAAATGCTGAGTGATCTGCATTGTTGTAGAGTGCAACTGTGTAACAACCCTGACCCGTGATTAACACTAATCCATGTTTAAGTATGCCAAATAAGTAATTAAGAAGAAATCCCGAGTCAATTATATGTGCATTGCATCATTTTGTGTTTATATCTGTTTGAAATAAAAAGATCTGTTCATGTTTTAGCTTTGATTTGCGAATTGAAAGTCTTATCGGCATCCGACTCAGAAATTGACTTGATTTATGTGTTAATTAGGATTTATAAGATTTTATGGTAAGTTCAATTAAAAGTCGATTTGGAACGATTAAATTAGTTTAAATTAATGTCATTTTATTTGGCTTTAAATTAATTACACTTTTGTCCAAATTTAATTAAAGTATTAGTGGACTTCTTTGAGCACCAAACACTCCCAATTCATTCCTTTGATGGTACAAATGTGAGAGTGAGGGAGAGAAGAGAGAATTGGTCCAAGACTTGAGAATTTGAATTCAAAACCAAGGATTGCTAGAATTGTTGTCAAAGTGAAGAAGATTAGAGGGTTTCAACTTCAACTCTTGTAGATTCAAGCCTCTAGGTAAGGAATTAAACCCTTAATTGAGCAATTGAATTAGATTCTACAAGATTATTAGTGAATTAAGTGAATCCATGTAGGAATTGCATTAGAATTGGGAAGATTTGGGCCATACCATGCATGCATGTTCATTTCTTCACAAATTGAGCATGTTTTCAAAGAATTCTTTCATGCATGTGTTCATCTTACTTACATTTTGGTTATTCATCATGTTTTCTGTCCAATTGCCAAGTTTGATAAATTTTGAAGAGGTTGAGTTCAAGAAAACTCATGCATGTTGTGTTCTTGAAACATTCATAAAGTTTATGTTGGAATTTTGTTCAATTGGCATACTTTTGGGCCTTGATACCATGAAATGATCTTAAACCATGATGCTTTGTGAGTTTCTGAATATTTTCCAGAATTTTTGCCCAAGAGGATGAGTTTTGAGGTGTTAGATTCATGTTTTGAAGCTTGGCACCCAGAATTTTGCTTCCACGCTCGAGCGAAGAACTCTATGCTCGAGCGACCGCCTTATTTTCATATTCCCGCTTGAGCGACAAAAGGCTGGCTCGAGCGTAAATTGAAAGCTCTCAAGAATTTGCGTGTTTAGATGCATGCTCGAGCGACAATTGTCGCTCGAGCGAGGAACTGTGTCTTACGCTCGAGCGAGCGTCAAGCGAGCGTCAAGCGGAGATTTCATGCAACCAGAACTTTTTCACATTTTACAGACCGCTCGAGCGAAGGAGTCCATGCTTGAGCGACCACTCACATTTGGCATGTCCGCTCGAGCGAAGAAAACCACGCTCAAGCGAGACCCCTGTTTCAGCAAAATTTTGGCTAAGTGTTTCAAGTACATTTGTGCATCCTCATTCCATCATAGGCATTCCTAGGCCATGTTTAAGACTCCATAATGAGGTTAAAGGCTAGAGACACACTAAGAACAACGAAATAAGTTATGTTCAAACCAAGCGTGTGTATTCAACGTGTGTATCTATCATGTTATGTAGGTCACACGCCCCAAGATAAGTGAATCGCCCACTTCGCCATCTATTCGGAGCTACCAGTTATTTGTGAGTAATAACTTTGTAAAGTTATGTTCAATGTTAAATATTTTCTGAACATTATGATATGAAATGACTAGTTTTTGAAATGTTATGCTATGTTTGAAAGGAATGAATGATTGTCCAAAATTCTAAAAGTTATTCGTGGCATCACTAACATCATATGATATGCGTCCCTTTATAGGTCATCAGGTCCCTTTACGGGTCATCAGGTCCCTTTATGGGTCATCAGATCCCTTTATGGGTCATCGGAAACGTCTCTGTGCACATGAGTCATCAAAAAGCCTTCATGGCAGTCCCTTGTGGGTCATCGGATTTATTAATACTAATGGATATGCCACGTACCATGACATGTTGTATGTTTAAGTTCTGAATACAAATGCAATCATGCCAATGAATCTACTATGTTATGACATCCGAACAAGTACAAGATTTTGTTTCTGTGTGCACATTATTCAGTAAAATCTTTACTCTGTTATTATTCACTGGGCGATTGTAGACACCCCATTTTTGACCGACCTTAAGACTCAGACGTCACCGATTGAGCGCTTGGTGATGTTGCATAATGTGCTTGTTCAGAAGTTTCAGAGTCACGGCCATGAGCCCTGCCTCCGGACTTCCGAACCCTCTTTTGTGCCTTAT